>WHYT01017917.1:1245322-1303342 GCA_009806455.1 Tetrax tetrax | reverse complement strand
TTTTTTTTTTTTTTTTTTTTTTTTTTTTTTTTTTTTTTTAAATGACAACCATTTTATATCCTGATAAAGGTGAGGCCAAATTTCACTCTTTGTTCTCCAGTTATAAAAGTCCTGGAAATATCCACTATGATCTTATACTGGTTATTCTCTGCCCTGGTCTGGTACACACAGGAAGTTCTCATTGTTTTAAGTAGACATCTGAGGCATGGGCAACCTGACTCATGAGGAGGAGGACATGCTAATGCAAACACTATGCAGAGAACTTATAGGATATCATTTGCTGCTGTCTGACATATGCATGGAAATCCTCAAGCATGTAGTCTTTCATTTCCTTTGCTATGTTCCCAGGCTTTTAAATTCTCGGTTCTTCTATAGGGAAGATCTTGTTATGCAGATTGAATCATATTGACCAATAATAAGATACACTCTGTTTCAGCAGTGCAGAAGGCATTCTGGATTGAAGACTTCATCTTCCAAAATAATTTAGATATACATAGATACAAATACAATGAGAGAGGTTAAATTTTTCTTTATCCATTTAGCTTCACTTGTGTATATTTATTTATATTGCTTTAAACTTGGCTTTTTTTTTTTTTTTTTTTTTTTGTTGTTCTTTGATTGGCAAGACGAGTGTGTCAGTGTTATGAGTTTTTAAAATTTTGCAGTAGGAAGACCTTTAATCCAGCCTTCCATCAGGGAAAACAGTTGAAATTCCCAATGACATCTGAGTTGTGTCTGAAGGAAGCCCTTGTAGGACTGGGGCCCAATTATAGTACTTGATATTTTACATAGTGGTATCAAAATGCTTGTCTAACAAATACAAGACAAAGTCTGACCAGAGACAGCTTGCAATCCAATAAAATAATAACATGCACTGCAAGCCAATTACTTTACTGTTAGATTGCATAGAGCAAGAGTGCACCAGCCACATCTGGCTGTTGGTTTTGGTGTTTGGTCTTGTTTGCTTGGTTGCCCAAAAGGTCCACTTTCCTAAAGAAAACCAATCAGTTTGTTTCCAAAGGTCTCTTTCAATTTAATTAGATTTGCCATGGGAAGCTTTTAGAGGTAATTGCCATTTGTGGGAAGTTGCATGGGTCAGACATAGCTTCTGCTGCTTCTTTCAGGCTAGCATTTAAATAATAATATTAATGGTTTGAAATCCATATTTCAGGCTTGCTCTTCATAGGAATCCCAAGCCAGCTAACAACAGAAAAGAGTTGTTGTTGTTGTTGTCAATGTTTTCTTCATTTGATTTCCTTTTTTTTTTTCTTTCCCACTCCAGCAAAATGCTTACTGATTGTACACTTAAAATGGGAATTTGGGGGAGGAACTGCAAAACTCTGGTTTTCAAAGCAGAGATGCTCATTATGATCTGTCCACAAATTTTTCTGGTTTTTTCAACTTATTTTATTTTTAGCATCCCTGCTGAAGTGTTTAGAGAATTTATATTTTGTTCCGGAGAGTATGAATGTCTCTAATGGCACCGTGTTCCCTAATTGCTGTGCTGGAAGGCCTGACAATGGGGTACATTCTTACCTTTGCACTTGACAGCCGAATCGCTTCCTGATGAGTAAGTTGGCAGCATGCGAGAGACTCATGGGATGAACCTCTTTCAGCCTCTTGCAAACCAACAGCACCTATGCAATGCAGTACCTAGGCTGCATATTCTGAGGTAATTTAAAAAATAGCAAGCTGTTTTCCGCCAATGCTGGCAGCGTTGTGTGCTGTGGGCAGACCCCTATGTCTTTAATCCAGACAATACGCTTGCCATTTCCCTAGCTCTTGGCACCACCTACAAAATGCAATCAACGATCCCTGGTACAGGCAAAGCAGGGGCCTGAGAAAAGCCCCTCAGTCCACAACTGGCCACAAAGCAGGGTGGCACTGCAGCCGATATTGATCCATGCCTGAGAAATCTGCGACTGTTGTATTATATAATTATTGATGTAGCTGGAAAATGCCACAGGCAAAGCGCAGCTCACTATTTGTTATGCTGTATTGTCTCTCTTGTCTGCGTCGGGCCTCTGTGTTTTGCCTCTTGTGTTCCCATTGCATATTTATTTATACTGAGTGCCTTTAGCTTTCATAGTTCTCCTGTGAATCCAACTTGGAAAAACCAGCTCTAGTTTTCATTCGGGAGAAGGAGAGATGGGCTGCGAAGGAAACAAATTCCTCCAGACGCTCCTGGAGGCCCTAAGCTGAATACAAAAAACAGTGAGAAGGCGCAAATTGGGAAAAGGGGCTTGGGAAGCAGAAGGCCCTTTTTATCTCAGTGGAGCCCACAGGGACTGACAATCTTTTGATAAAAATGTAGACTTTAGAAGCAGCCGTAACATACAGCTTCATCCATCATGTGGCTGGGATAAATGAGTTTAGACCTAATTTGCAGTAGCAATTAACTGAAGTCCAGCCATATCTTCCCAAAATCCCTTGGGATTGTATGTACTTGGTTCCTACACATCCTACCCTAAGGAAGGGGTGAGGATGGCCCATCACAAGCTTCAGACAATAATGCAGGATCGTGGTCTCCAAAAGCCCAGGTGTGAGGAGAGCTGGGTGATGCTACATCAGTTCTGGGAAGACATCGTGTCACATACGGTGCCTCACTTCTGAACTTCCCCTGACAAAAATCACAAGCTTGGGAGAAGGAGATGGATTGCAGGAGGAGTCTGAGGTGTCTTGGCAAGCATGGAAACAGGAAAGCAGAGACTGAGCTGGCTGTGGGGACCCCCAGCTGGGGGCCCACAGGGCAAGAAGTGGGGAGCAGTGGCAGACCTGGTGTGGGGAATCTGCTGGAGTAATTTGTGTATGTGAACACAGATGTGTTTTATGTAGAAGATTTCCAGGGTGGGAGTGAAGAGTTAGATTTTTTCAGGCAGGCATCAGGTGTGTGAGGCAAAGCCTGAGGTGTGCCACTGTGTGTGCGAGACCCTTGCAGCATTGACCCTCTCTGTGCCTTGCACTAGCCTGCCCTAGCATTCACTTCCACTGGAGCAGAAATGTATTTGTCGAAATGTAAAGATGAAAGATTGCGATGTCCAGGATTAAATAACTGCACAGACTCGAGGCATCTGCAGAGCACAGTCAAGGCAAGACAGACTGGCTGAGGATGTTGGGATAAGGGGGCTTTTTCATTATGAAGGGTTGATTCTTTTCCAGCATGTGTAGTGAGTTACTGGTGTGCGTGTATGTATAGGACTGCCCTCTCCTGGAGGAAATGTGCTCTGCTCTCCTCCTCTTCCTCCCCTTTTGACTTCCTCCACCCTGAGCTGCTGGCTTTGATGGTGAGAGTGCAGAGCAGCCTGTACACAGGTACCTGACATGGGGAGTGTGTGCAGGAGGTTTTAAAAAAGAAAATAAACACACACACACAAAAAAACCCTTTTGGGACCCTGTCCAACCCTCTGCTTTCACCATCGATGAAAACCTTTGTGTTTTCTTACTATAGGTAAGGTATTGACAGAATCGGTGGTCTCTATGTATCATGCAGGAGCAGTCTTGACCCAATGCACTGTATGCCTGAATCATTGCATGGCCTGCTGCAAAACCAACTGTGTAGATTCTGCTTCTGGGTGATCCATGGGTCTGAGATCCAGCAGTACCTCTTCGTTAGCCAGTGGCAACATATAAGCATCCTGCAGTCTTATGCTGGAGCAAAGTGCAAACCCTGTTCAGCTCAAAAGCAGTGGCCTGGCACAAAGGTGGGCCTAAGCTTAATTTCACAACTGGAAGTGGCTGATGAAGAAAGGCCAAGGGACAGGGCCTGGTTGACACCTGTGCTTAACAGGGTGTGGCCACTGGAGCTGCCTGGGTCTGGAGACTGCTGCTAAAACTGCTCTGCCTCCACAGGCATCATACATCCATCGCCTTGGAAGAGCAGCCAGGCCTCAGCCAGAAATCCCTCTTCAGCGCTGGTGGATGCTTTCTGAGCACAGAGAAGAACTTGGTTTATTCCCCAACCTCCAGCTGCCATTGGGGTGATATTTTTAAGTCGGTGCTTTTATTGCTGTTCAGAGAGCGCCTATTTCTATTTGACGTAGCACCCCGGTGCTCTTCCACCTCCAGCTACAGGATAAAACACTGTGCCACCCCACACCTCCAAGCAGAATGCTGCTGTAGGGAGGCAGGGAGCAATCAGGAGAGATTCACCGAGGGCTGCGATGCTGTAAAATAGCCTCTCGGCACAAGATACAGGGAGGCGCTTACGAGGAGACAGGGAAACTATACATTTCTTTTTTCCAATCCATTAATCAAAGTGCCTGCAGTTCCCACTCCAGTGAGGCAGGTGAGGCTCTAATAAATATTGAGCAGTGAAACTTGATCCGTGTCCAGGCTCTCAGAGCATTTTCATAAATAAGTTGCAAAACAATAAAATAAACCCATCCGCTTCTCAGCCGCTCCTCTGCAAGCTCTGGTTTGTGGTGACAGGGCTGCACAGCTGGCAAGGCTGGCCGGGCTTTGGCTGGGGGTGAGGAGTGGGATAGCTGAGACTGGCTCTCCAGGAAGAGGGAGGTTTACCTTCTCCTTCAACTATCGATGGATCATGTGTGACAGGGCCTGCAGCTGGATTATTCCCTGAGGCTACGGCTGTGGCAAAGCATTTTCTCAATGCCCTCTTTGTACTGGCTTGATCTTATTACTGGTGATGGCCTTGGAGTCGATATAGAGTTGGTTTCACATCTCAGCAGAAGGTGAGAGGAGGAAGCCCTTCTCCAGGCCTGATGCTGCAGTACTGTTTGCTGAGTAGCTCCATTGATTTACACAGGACTATTCAGATAGAGAAGCGCTCTGTGTTGTATTGCTTTTTTTTTTTTTTTTTTTTTTTTTTTTTTTTTTGCAAACGTCTGAGAAACGCCTGCCTTTGCGGGCTCACTAATTAAAGACATGTTTTTGTGACTTCCTGAAAGTTTTAAGACGTTTTCCTGAACCTTTTGAGATTCACATATTTTAATATAGTACTTTTAAGCTCAGCTACTGGGGCCAGATTCAAAGAGAGATTTATGTGACTCATTTGTTCAGGCCTCTAGACTGTCATTGGTGTCAGTGGAATTAAGTGCCTGGTAACACTCGTGTCTCTAGTTCTAGAAGCCTTCCTCTCCTGCAGAGGGTTTGATGTGAGGGAAGATAAATACACATGGTAAAGCTGGGGCCTGGGTTGAATAGAAGTGTTGGTTCTCTCTGCTTTTACATGTATGAGTAAAAGAGACAGTCCCCAGTGTTCGCCAAAGTGCCGCGGTCCCATTTGCTTTTGGGTAGCCTACAGCAATGCACACAATTGAGGATTTTCCCCAGCTTGCTTTAGTACAGGCTACATTTTCATACACTGTGCATTTGTAATAAGCGTGTGTTGTTTGTTTAAGACCTTAAAGCCTATGCCAATTTTTTCTTTCCTTGGCTTTAAATGTGTGGCCTGAGGGTAGTTTTATTCCAGCTACCAATAAATAGGAGCATGTTTGTGTTTCCAGTGACCAAAGTTTTGAACTAGAGCTGAGCTGTATGTATCTTCAGCTCATGCTATGTCATGTTAGGTGCAGCCAGAGGTAGGAAAGCCCAGGTGCTTTAAGCCACCTTGCATTTTGCTGTGTTGAGAACTGGACTGTAATTAGAGCCATCACAGTGTCTGTAAAGCAAATTGCTGTCATTCTGGCCACGGGTCCTGGCCCAGTAAAGGTGTAAGAAGACCAGCAGAGGATTTGCTCTGCGGGCTTCTGAAGTGAGAAGAGGGTACTTAGCATGTAAAAGGTAGCTTTCATGGTCTTCCTTGCTTCAGCTTTTCCCAGAAGGATGTTTCTTTCTAACATGAAATGGAGAGAAATGCTGCATCTGGAAACTTCAGCAGTTTGGAGATCCACCTGCTGTGGAGCCTGCCTGGACAGGGCAACCCGTGGCTCCACCACTGATGGTGTGAGCTATGAATTGCTGCTTGTAGGGGAGATGCAGCACTGCAAAGGGGATATTGCACTCACTTCAGAGCATCACACTTTTCTTCCAGAAAAGGAAAGAGCATTCTGGGTTGCATTACTAGCGCTGCTTCCCTCAGCATTCTAGGTTTCCCTCGGTGGTATCCCATCCAAGTATTGACTAGGGTGAACATTGCTTATCTTGGGAAATCAATGAGATGACAGCCCAAGGTATTGCAGTAAGAAGACAGGCAAGGAGATATGTATCTACCTCTGACTTTTTTCCACCTCAATAAATATGTTTCCCTAATTCAATGGCACTGTAACAATACACAGTAATTACTGTGGCTGCATCCATCTCCTTTGATTTAATCAGACATATTGTATGTTAAGTATCAATTGATTATTAAAAGCATATTTGCTGATGCTTCCAAATCCACATAATGACGCATAAATGGTTATTTACTGCACAGCTATTAAAACTCAGCAACTTGACTTGCTTTTTACAATCAGTATTTATTTAACATGCAATGACCATCCTATCCCATTAAAACTAAATGTGTTGACTGTGTTTGGGGCATTTAATTTTAAAGCTTTTCTTATTATAATATCAAGTGCTTGCAAAAAGCCATTGTCTAGCAGGCATTTAATACTAGGCAAACATATTTCAGAAGAGTAACGTTTTGATAACCTGCCATGTTGCTCTAGATCATGATAGACAAACCATTACGGTGCCTGTAGTAATGTAGAAGTTTTTGATAATGTAGTGGTGTTTGACTTATGAAATCTCTGTATGACCTTGTGTCCTTTGAGAAGCTGAACACCCCAATTTATGTCCAAATCCCCTGGGACACAGAATATTGAGGGTTCCTTAACCCAGCAGTAGGGCTTTCCTGTTAGAGGAAAGCAGATCTGTTCTTAACTGCAGGTCTCAGGGTGTTTAATGCCATAGGTAGAGTCTTAAGAAGGGCAATTCTCTTGACATTATATTGGCCTGTGGAAAAACTTAAAACAGGGAGTAGTTCACAACCAAACTGTCTTTTCTTGTCTTCCTTTCTTCTTTTCTCATTGCAGACTTGGGAGCTCTAGCAAATAAGCTTTAAGTAGTCCCCTTACTGTGAGGATAGATGGGGCAAAGAATCCTGTGGAGGCTTGGTACTTCTCTGTAATGTAATTGTGAGCTTTGCAATATGCGGTGATTGGCTGGGCATAGGTGTTGTGTTGTGCCGCTGTCACGGTTGGTGGACATGGCTGGTTGTGAAGCAATTGGGATGCTTCTCCATTTAGTTCCTGAAAGTCCACTCCCTCACCTCTGTTCACTCTCAGGCTTGGAGCATCTCAGGATGTGTTTTCTTTCCCTGTTAGAAGATGGTTGAAGGCCCCATAGCGGGGCATGCATTCCATCTGCCTGCCCTTTCTGGTGTCTGCAGAGCTTTCTTGCAATTCCCTTATGCTTCAAAACAAATAAATAAATATTTGCAGAGTTATTAAAGGTTTATTGAAAACGCCATATATTTAAACCATCTTGTGAAAAAATAGATAACTGAATA
Source organism: Tetrax tetrax (assembly GCA_009806455.1). Taxonomy (NCBI): domain Eukaryota; kingdom Metazoa; phylum Chordata; class Aves; order Otidiformes; family Otididae; genus Tetrax; species Tetrax tetrax. The sequence continues at coordinate 1,295,892 of WHYT01017917.1, read as the reverse complement.
TTTATTATTTACATGTTAGGCATCCTCTACATATTTATTTATTCCTCCTTAATCCAATCCATGTTTTATAAATATTGCAAAAGACTCGTCAATAATATAACATGCTTTCATTAATCCAGAGGAATAATTAGAAGACATTTAGGATAATATTGCTCTGTACAAATATTGCACAAGCCTGTGAAGAGAGATGTTTTGAACAGCAGCTGTCATCTGTGTAGCTGGGACACCCCTCATCATGTCAGGTAGGGGCTGGTAGGTGCCTTGGATTCCTTCTCTGTGCTGCTCTGCCTCCTCCTCTCCCAGGGGCATGCACTTGCCTTGCAAAGAGATCCTTGGAGTGACAAGCTTGTTTCTCTAGGGGACTACTGCAGCATTTAATCATTCTCTTGTGAAGCAAGGCAGTCTCCCACTTGGGCTCACTCTAGATTTGCACTCAGCATAGCAGCGTGGCAGAGGCAGAGTAGTTGCGTGATTGCCCTCGCAGGTTTCCCAGAACTCTCGCCCCATGCTGACAAGTCTAATGGTCAGTGTTAAATTTTGCCCAGGGCACAGATAATAAACTTTATCAGGAATAATCATGTGAGCAGGTGATCAATTACTGTGTTTTCAAAAATGATAACTAGCTTTATTTGTACTAATATTTCAAGATCTTGAGGGACCATCACCCATAGCTGCGCATTCCTTGCTCTTTCCCTACCGTTGCCTCAGCTAGGAGGTTTCTGTCTCCAATTATTGTGCTTGGAATCGTGGTTATTTAAAAAAAAAAAATAAAAAGGAAGACAAAAGGTTGTACTTTACTTTGTTCGTTCCCTAGTCTTTTTAAAACTATGCTCACAAGGCAAAATTAGCAGTCTTATTCCCCACGCTGTATTCATTAAGGCTTTGACCTTCTTAAAACTAAACTTTCACTGGACTCTTCTGGCTTCTTTACTGTCCTGCAGCACAGAGTTTTTAATGTCAGAAGTGCAGAAATTTTTGAGCCCAAGTCTCATTTGTTCAACCACTTGTGTCTGACACTTTGAAAGAAGATTTTAGGTGTGTGAAAGATGCTCACACCTCCACTTAGAGATCATACACCTCCTTGAGGAGAGAACCTCATCCTTAGCACAGAACAAGCTATGGAGTAAATGAGTTTTGAGGGCGCTGTTAATTGATTATTACAGCCATGTTGTTTTGGTTTTTTAAGTGAATGACCTGTGTGTGGCTAGATCTAAACAACCACTCTTGCGGAAAGACTGAATGCCAGTATTGCTGAAGCTCACAAAGGGCAAGATAGTCTCTCTTTGCATGTGCCTTACAGTGTTGTGTAAGATCACCTCAGCTATTTTGGGAGCAGAATACCCGTGTGTGGGAAGGTGTCCTGTCAGATTACTCTGCTGCCTGGAGAAGCAGAGCACGGTAGCTTGATCAGCATGCTGTACTATCTTGTCCACACTTTTTCTAGGACCTAAGTTAAATCATTCCGCGTGGCACAGACATTTTTGCTGTCCAGAGCCTAGGGCCAAGCAGCTCTTGCCTTTAAACAGTGCAGACTACAAATCTTAATGAACCTGGTTTGAGCTCCAGCCCTTATACAGAAATACTACTTAGCATTATGTTCCTAAGCCTACAGCAGACAAACTGCAGCATGCTTTGAAACTTCCAGTGGTCCTGTGCAGGATGCAATTTGATTGTTGTTTGGCAGGGGGCAGAGAGTTGTTTGGTTCACTGGGGGCTTTTTTAGACTTAGATGATTAATGCAAGAGAAGACAGACCCAAAGATTGGGGCTGAAGGAACTGACTGTAACATTTGGCTAGCATAAGCAGCTAGCCTGTCTTTTGCCTGAGGAAAAAGAGTGAGACGGGGAGCATACAGACTTTATGTAAAATCCTAATAGGAATAGGACTTAGGGACATCTTATTCCCATGGCACTGTTAAGCTCATTATTTCACCTCTCTGTCTGTTATCCCCCCCAGCAGTTTTTCCTACCTCCTTGTGGTTTGGAGCCTTTAGAAGAACACTAACTTTAATTTCCAGTCATTATTTGCTATACATTATCTCATGATCCCTGCTGAAGTCAGGGCTGGACTATTTTAGGCATCCTAACTATAGAAAGAAGGAACTAAGGCATAGTGATTTGACCAATATCATATGTGATGTCTCCAGCAGAGCTAATAACTGATCCTCAGTCTCATAAGTATCTTCTGAGTTGCCAGGCAGAACTCCATCTTTCCTTGCTCCTTCATTTCACTTTTAATAGATTGACAACACCAAATCTATGCGTCCCTCCAAAACATAACTTGCAAATGAATAGTCAGAGAAGAAAGAACTAGGTGTACGTCCTTGGCCTTACTTTCAAAGTCCCTGTCTACTGATTTACCGTTTGAGCTACTCGTGAAATCTTTTGCCTGTGTGGCTTGGGAAGTAACATCCAGCTGTCTTGTGTTTTCATGTCATCTCACCTGGTAAGGTGCAGTCACAGTTAGCCAGCACCTGGTTGGTCTTATGGTTTCCCCTGAGCGCTTGTTATGGCAGGTCAGACAGCTGAAAAGGGGGCCATTAACTGGATTGAAGGAGAATCCCAAAGAGGCAGAAGGCTTGTGATGATAAGCTTAAAAACACAATAGACTTTTCTCAAAGGAATGACAGGAAGTTCTGAGCTTGTACAGGAGTAGGTTAGGATTTAGCCTGGCTTAAGTGGGATGGAAGACAAACTGTGCTTGCAGCAGGAGATGAGCAGGGTTTGGAATACAGAATGGGAGAGTTTGATCTGAAGCTTCTGGGGGAAACGTATCAACCATATAAAAGAGCAGTAGACAAATCAGGACAACCTCTACAGAAAGCCTGTAGAGAAATGGTATGGGAAAATGTGTGACTTCCTCCAGGAACAAAAAGTCAAAATACAGTTGCCGGTTTGGAAACGGTAGAGTGTGGATTGGTATCGTAGTCCTACAAGGTGCTCTAATACAGCTCACATAAAGGCTTTTGCATTGAATATCATCAGTCTTGTGGATAGCAGGCGGGCTACTCCATTAAGTGAGAACATGGCCCAGCAGCGTAGTCCCTTATGGAGCTGAAAGCCCTTGGATCCCATTCTCAAACTGGCACAATAAGAGTAGGAAGAACAGCAGGGCAGGCTGTCTTATTCTGGGAAATCACGTCAATCCATCAGCCAGGGCAGGGAAAAACTGTACTGACTATGGATGCTCTTAGGACATCCATCTCATCTTTTAAGCCTGGTACCACACAAACCTCTCCATCTTTCCTGTTCCTTCCTCTGACCACGTTGCAGCAGGCAAACTTCTAGCACCCAGTGATGTTTCAGTTTCAGCCTACCCTGTGAGAGGACTGAGATGGGTATATCATGAGAGGTGGTGAAGACAACAGGACAACAGTGAAAGGATTAGAAAGGAAAGATAATTTTTTTTTATTATTATTGCCTTTTTTTTTTTCTTTAGGAATAGCTTGCAGCTATCCAGTTTCTTTCCATTTGCTCTGTGTGTGGGGAAAATAGTAATTTTGGCAGTATGAACATGTTAATGATTTTTTTTTTTTTTCTTTCCCCTCTCTCTTCCTATTCAAAATCACTGTGTAAAAGAAGGGAGGGCAAATCAGTTGCAGAGACCCCCTGCCATCTCCCTATTGCTTGCTGCTCCACCATGCAAAAGCGGGAGAAAGTCTACACAGAAAATGCATCCCAGTGTGAAGCAGAGGATAGTCTGTGAACAGAGGTACATTGGCATTAGAAGCTGGAGAGAACACATGTTGGCATATTCAATGCATTGGCTTTTTTGGCAAACGGCTGAGCCTGGATTAATAAAATGTTCAGATAAAAATCAGAGTTTTATTAAAGTGTGCTCACACAGCGGCAGCGCCCGGCCGCACTCCTGGAACGTGAGCTGGAAGCCTGCCAGCCGTGCTCAGGAGTGCTGCTTATCATACCTGATAAGAAGGTCCTGCTGTGCGAGAGTGAAAGGAAGAGTGAGAGGACGAGAGGAGGAGGAGGAGGGGAAGCTGGCAGCATCTCGCCTGCTTCTTGTCCCAAGCCTCACTCTGAGCCTACTGGCCCGTACGGGTTTGCCCCCTATATAAATCCAGCGCACGTTGGAGGAAAAGCACACAGAAGCTTCCAGGAGAGCAAACAAGGCCAATTGCTCTCGCGGCAGCTCGCCTCTCCTTCCTCCTGCTCCCCCGGCTTCCCTCCCCGCTTGCTGTTCTGCAGCTAGCTCCCCGCTGTATTTTAAGCAAGACTTTTTTTTTTTTTCTTTTTTTTTTTTTTTTTTTTTTTTTTTTTCCCCTTTACTTTGTCTCTTCTGTGCCGGCTCACTATGTGCCAGATCTCAAAGCTAATTAAAAGGGGCATGGACAGGGCTTACATTTTTCCTTCAGTAGTGAGCTGTTGGCAGAGTTTCTGAGCTGCCAGGAGTGGGGGCTGTGAAAAGCAAGTTGGTACCAGCTAGGGAGTGGGAAGCCGAAAGCCTGCCCTAGCTTTTCTGAGCAGGAGAATGAATAAAGCACAACTGTAAGTCTTTCAACAGATAACACACATGCCTGCAAGTGCAGTGTGTGTCTCAGTCCTTCCTTACTTACTTTGCTCAAATTTTGCATTGCACTTAACTCTTTCAGCCTGTAACTACTGTTTCATAGTCACAAAATGTGCCCATAATCCTAGTCTTCTCCACCTTGTTGCACTCTTTTATACACCATGTGAGGAAACATGGCAAGGTCTGCTTTCTAAGAATATCAGGCTCCTCCAATTTCCTGGCAAAAATTAGGACAGTGGATCTCAAGCTAATGGTGGAGAATAGCTGGGTAAAGTAAATGTTGGGCTTGCTATATCACCAGTTTACCTCTATGGATTGCACTTAGAATCATAGAATGGTTAGTGTTGGAAGGGACCTTCAAAGGTCATCTAGTCCAACACCCCTGCAAGAAGCAGGGACACCTTCAACCAGATCAGGTTACTCAGAGCCTCATCCAACCTGGCCTTGAATGTGTCCAGGGATGGGGCATCCACCACCTCTCTGGGCAACCTGTTCCAGTGTTCTACAACCTCATTGACCAGTCCTGGAACAGAAACTATAAAATGTGACTTGCCAGGTCAATCACTAAGTAATGTGTCACGAAGTGATGACACTTGATTTTTCAGGCGAGGGAGGAGGAAGCGATTGTTGGGTTAATTCATGCACTCAGGAAAATTGTAGATGATGGACATGATATTGGTATGAGCATGCTACTCTGCAATAATTTTCCTGGACAGCTTCCAGCATTTATTCTAAATGTGGTGTGAAGAATAGTAGCCTTCAAACATCTTACTTTGACCGTCCTTTTTGGTACAATATTTTCCATTTTCAAAAACACAAAGTCCTGTTCGCTCTTGGTTTGTCTTTAAAATTTAGGCCTGTTGTGTCCCTGATTTCAGAGAGCCTTAAACTAATATGCCTAGACTTAGTATGAATTGAAAGAGCTACCTGCTTTGTTGAATGCCTCCAGCATAGTATAATGGCCACCTGATACTAATTAACAATTCCCAACAGTGTCTCCATCCTAGTACTGCATCTTGTGAGTCACCTGCACTGGATTGTCTTGAAAGCTGTTCCTTCTGCCTCACTAATTCAAGTATCCCAGCTAGGGGTAGGGCATGGGGAAGACAGTAAGGAAACCAGCACAGGCTTTACCTCATCACAGAAACCTCCTTTAGCTCATCGGTGAAACCTTAGCAAGGGCTGCACCCTCTGGGACAAATGATGCTGGCATTATTCTCCTCCCTCTTATTCTGCACCATTGTAAAATTCCAGGTGAAATGCTGACTTTTCTACCTCTGTCCTCTAGCATTTATGTTGTGTGTGTGCAAGCAGGGGGAGAGCTCTTAACATGCTTGGGATTACTGTGTATCCACACCACTGCTCAGAGACTCTCCTCAGAGCTGGGCAACTTTCCAGCGCCTCATCTGCCTGCCTGCTGCATCTCACCCCTTACCTCCCACTCTCTCCCCTCTGCTGCCCGCCCCCTAAATGCGTTTGTGCTGACGGGCCCATCTTTCCTCATCCACAGACAGGAGATGTGATTACAGAGAATCTAATTTGTTTGGAGTGCTCTGGCGACGGAAGAAAATTATTCTGCAGCAATATTTGCAAATGCATTCATCATGGAGTCCCTGGCAATCCGTCTCCGTGAGCTGATGACTTTGTGATCTTCATGAAGGTCTGATTAAAAGTGCTTTCTAATGATCAGCTCAACTTCCCATCCTGCTCCTCCTGCTATGTACTAGACAAAAAGAAGGACTGAGAGTAGAGGCCAGGCTAGACATAAAGACTTACTCAGATGACATTGAACCGCTACCACAGTCTGAGGTCCTTCAGTTCTCTGGTTTCCTCCATGTCCAACATCCTCAAAAAATCAGCTTTGAATCTTCTGCCTTGCCCAGGGTGAGGAGCAGATTTGCATAAGCCCTGAAACTCTCTCTGCACCACAAAAGTATGACCTCAGATGCCTTCTCAACTTAACGGTCTTGCAGTCAGCAAAATTACATGTGCAGATCCTACCCAACACCAGTGCTTGGTCCCAGTCAAGAAATGCAACGGAGGAGGATCAGGATCCAGTGAAAGCGAATAACCGTTTACGTGGGGCTTGCGTGGTGTAGCAGGCCCTCCTTGACAGCACAATCCTGAATGTAGCACAACCTCAGGACTTCTCTCATATCCTGTAATCCCCTGCACCAGTTTGGACCTCCTTAGCCATCTGTATTTGGGATGGGGATTAAAGAGAAGGTGGGATGTTGCACTGCAAAGACACAGGCCCAAGGCCAGCCACAGGGGAGCAAAGAGAAAAGGGAAATTACACAAATCGTACCTTGGGCATGCGAGACTTGACAGACTAATCTGATGTCTGCAAGCATCGAGGGGGTGGAATGCCTGTGTAGACCCTGCCTTTGCATCCAGAAAAAATTGTGAATATGTACATCTTGTTTTGCATGGTGTGTGGTGTTTGTTTTGATTAGGTTTTTTTTTTTTTTTTAATTCAACTAAATAGCCTTGATTATGTGGTGAAGTCATGTGGAAATGGCAGCCCGAACAAAGCAGGTAAGAAAACCAGGACAAAGTAGAGCTAAAACACTGTCAACTGTGCTTACAGCATGCTGAGTAGCATACCCAACGTGTATGAGCCTGGACTACTTCTCATGACTATGTCTATGGCTTGAAAATCTCAGGTATCCAGTTGTGTCTCAGACTTATATTTTTGACCTGATGAACACATAACAGATATCATGCTTTAGCCTTGTGTAATACTTTTCTGTCAAGCTCATACTTTGATGGGAAGGTATTTCATTCCCAGGTGTTGCAGAGGGTCCCATGCAGCAGCAGCACTGCACCATTCCTGTGCTTCTAATGGCTTTGGAACAGGTTATTGTGTTGGGGCCCCTGTCCTCTTCCTCTGCTAGCCTGCACTCTAGCAGTAGCTGAACTGGATTTATTAGATATGTAGTGAAATTATTTGCAATAGTGTGTCTTTCCCCAGATTTGCAAAATACAATTTTCCACCATTTTGTGATCTGCTTCCCTTTTCCTCTTGTGGGTGCCCTTTAGCTTGGGAGGTCTGGCTGACATTTGCTTACTCCACTCTCTTCCACTATGACTTGGCACTGTGATTATCTTCCTCCATCTGGCTCGTGAATGTGACTCAGACTCCCTGTTGTACTAGTATGTACTACTGTATGGTTAGCGTAGCAGCGTACTAATAGTCTCCGCTACCAGACTAATTCAGTGCCACCCGTGGCATCCCTTCTCACTGGTGCAGCTTGTGCAACCCCTGCAGAGTTATCTTTGAAGGCTGATGGCTCTGCTTTACTGCTGTACGCTGCTAAACCAGTTCATTTTGGTTTAGTCTAACCTCTAAACGTAAGTCTCTACTAAAAGATTACCTTTCTATGTATATCTTTATTTTATCAGGGGCGTAAGAGGAAATTTGCAGCCCACCATAGGAAAGTGTGTGAATGTCATCCTGTTTAGACAGCTTTTTGTCTCCGCCTTGGAGGTGCGAAGCTCACTCAGAGAGGCCACATTTTTATGCTTGCACTGAAGACTTTTGCCCCACCTGGATTTTTTTGGCTCTTAGCAGTATAATACAAATAGGTATAGCAACCAAGGTCCCTTGAGCAATTTCATGTTAACACCAATAGGAGATCTGCTCTCCTCTTGCTTTGAAGAAAGAGCACAAGTACAGAGGCTGCTTATCTTGTATCTGGTGTCCTCTGACTTCTGTGTTTCATTTTCCCCACATGCATAGAGCTATGCTTCTTTTAGGCATGAGGGGCCTGAACTCCTGCATTAGATTTCATGAACAACTTCAACGCTTGATGAAGCTGTCTCTCCTTTCAGCCAGGGTCTGTGCTACAGGCTGGAGGATCATGCTGACTGATGGGAAAGAAAAGAGACTTAGAAAGAAGTTGATGCTAAACCAGAGGGAAAGCATTAAGTGCTGTGGTCAGTAGGAGCTCTAACCTCTCTTTTTGCTGAACTGGCTATCTGGATGAACAAGCATGAGGTTAAAGCAGCAAATGCCTCTACATATCTGGATCTACAATGGATCTAGTAGCAGTAACGTCCCCACAGTAATATTTACTGGCTTCTCCCTATTGCAGATTTGAGTTCAGCATTGTAGGTGCTACTTTTAATGTTGGAAGCTCTGTTTCAAAACATAAAAGTGAAGGTGCAATGGAAGCAGCAATGAGGAAAGCTGCCAACGTTCTTGGGCCACTAGGCAACCTTGATGTTCCCAGGGACACCCTAGTAGGCATTTTCCAATGCTTTACATGTTGCATATGCAGTCTTTCAGCTAAGTTGTTATGCAAGTTCTTCTATAGAAGTATTAGTGCTTGATTTACCATGACTGCCTCCACATGCCTTCCAGGGAAAGGGAGCTAAGAACTGATCAATTTTTCTCAGTGGAGATGGATAGAGTGCTGTTGGGTGGTGGATATGCAATCAGAGCATGGGTTTTGCAAATGTCCTTTGAGAGACAAAACTTCATGAACCCACACAGTAGGATACACTGAATAGAAGAAACAAATTGGAAAGGCATGCTTCACCAGGACCTTTCTAGGTAAGGTGTGAAACATGGAGCAACAAAGCGAGCAGTATGTAGAAGCAGGGAGAACCGTACGAATCTAAAGTCAAAATTGAATAGTCTAGCAATAATTCAGCAAACCACTCTTTTCTACACACTCAATTCCTTGCTGGCAAATATTTCCAGCCACGTTATCATCACTGTCTGGATTTAATGTAAAGAAGTATTGTGTAGCAGAGTAAACTTTCTTAAGAAGTTTGGAAGTTAAACATTTCCCTAAGTCCTGAAGAGAAAGCCTGGGCAGAGACACTCATATTGGCATAGGCCTGGCACTGAAGTAAAATGTATTAAATTGGGGTGTGAATCTTTGCTCTTGACCAAATAGGACTTTTACCTCTCATATGCAAAATAGCATTAGGGCACTGGATTGCAGCACAAATTTGGTAGCTAGGTCCTCAGGCCTGTGGCAGGGAGGAGAAGGATGCACTTAGTCGGCAGGGTCTCTCACTGTGCTCTAAGCATGTAATTTATTTATGAAGGTACTGTTTTCTAGAGACCTGTAAGGACTATCAAAGCCAGGTGTGTTTGATTACAAATTCTGGAACAAAAAAGTTTTGTTTTCAGCTACCAACAAAGGGCTGGGACCTGACTTGTACAGTTATTGACACTCCCAATAAATTTTGCACCCTCTCATGCCTTGATATACACTGTAGCAGAAGTAAGCGTGCTCATAAGCAGTGGGTCCTATCCTTGTCAACAGGGGAGATATGGCAGCCCCTCTTCATAACCTTGATGCAAAATAAGGAGAGGTTTTCCCAGTACCCTTCCTCTCCCTGCAGCCCATGTCTGTTCAAAGAACTGCCAAGACAGAGAAATGAATTCATATAGGCTGAAGTTTTTATGTGCAGAAAGTATTCCTGTAGGGCAAAAGAAATACAGATATGTTGAAAATGAACTTCTCTAGGAGGGAAAACATCATCAGTTCTGCTGGGGAGGAAAAAAAATGGGTTTTCCAATGGGAAATCTGAAACAAACAGTTCAAAAATCAACGTTTTGACTGAAAATATTCCATTTCTGTTTCTCAGCTTATGAAAAGGAGAAACAAAATGATAGCTTGAGTGGAAATGTCACTTTGTCACGTATGCTTTTATTCCATTCCAAAATTTTTAAAAAAGTAGGAATATGACATTTTAAAGCAAAACAGAAGAAAAAAAAATGTCACTTCGAATCTGTTCCAAACTTCAGTGGGAAAACTGACAGCTTTTTGACAGAAAAGACTATCTCAAATTTTTTTCAGATGAAATTTTGTGAAAGAAAACGTTGATTTTTCCCAAAGAGTTTCTGGAAAAAGGAGGCACTGCAGCTTGGGAATTGAGTGTGGTTTAGGGACTGCTCTGAAGTACTTTAATATGATAGTCTTCTGAAGATGAGCTTTTCTGCCACTCTCTCACAAGAAAAAAAATGCAGTGTGCACCATGGTACTCTTGAAGTACTTAGGGATGGGCTGCTGCCTGCCCACCCATCCCTGGCACAGGAGGGCAAAGAAGGAAAAACGAAGAGAGCTAAATGTGCTTTTCCCATCCTCAAGGGTTGAATTCAAGAGCAAATTCATAACTCCTGCTGAAACACTCTCTAAGTTTTCCCTTGGAAAGCACAATTTCCTTGATACTATAACCATTTGTGAAGAAGGCTTGGTGAAATGCTTAGTTTTAGGTAGGCTGGAGTATTTTGTTTTGACATGCATTTCACAGAACTGCAGACATGCTAGCTGGAAGGGACCACGAAGATCACAAGGTGTGGCCTCCTCTTCAAATACAACTGCTACCAATACCAGATCAGGTCACCATGGCTTTATCTAGCTGAGTCTTGACGAGGTTGCAGGACCTACAGCCTCTTTGGGTACCTGCTACACCCTCCTCGGTAAAGAAATTTTTCCATATGTTCAGTCTGAATCTCTGTATTTCAACCAAAAAAATCCGAGTGGTAACAGCAGAAGCTCTTTCTCCTTATCAAAGTAAGGGACTTCAGCCTTATTGAAACAAAAGGTTCTCACACCTTCTTAAACAAAATATTTTTCCCAATATTTTTATGGCACAGGAAAGCCTCTCATCTAAGCAAGTTTATTTCCTGACAAAAACTGTGAACTTGTGAAATTTTTCCTGAAGAGAAAAAAGTTTTAACAAGTTCTGGCAGTATGATGATTTTAGGCATAAGCATAATGGTACGTACCAATCAGAAGCCAAAGGCGGGCAAATTTGTCCTAGAAATGAAGCAGAAGTTAAAAAGTACGATACCACCTGATCTGACTAGGTTTATGGTAGACAGTCCTTCAGCTGATGTCTTTCAGTCAAAACTGGGTACCTTTCTAAGAGATGAGGTAACGCAAATAACTTTCTCCACCAAGTGCTGAAATTGCTGAGTGAGTTGCTTTCCAGCCCATGTTATCCTGGAGGCTGTATTAGCCCAAATGACCCCTTCTGACTTTAGATGTGGTTCCTGTAGCAATACCAAAAGGCCTTAAGTGGTGATCGGGACACTATAAGTGTATACAGCAGTCCCTGCCCCTAAGGGTCAGCAATTTGGGATTGAATAACAGCTAATTTCAGTCCTGCTTCTTTCTATCAAGTCCTGTGAAAGAAAAGAGCCTGAGACAGGGATGGAGTTAAGGGGTAAGGGTTGCTGGAGAAAAAGAGGAAAAGGGTGGGAAGGGAGTGTCTGAAAGACAGCAGTAAAGACGGAGGCACAGTGCTGCATGCATCTGAGAGAATAGGGGATGGAGACAGTGGGGGAACACAGCAGGATGAGGGGGATTTGGAGGGTGGTCTCTCAGAGGCTATATGGGGAGTGGTATTTACCAAAGCAAACACCAAAGTCGTAGCTGAGTTGTCCTCATGGCTGTTATTTCTTTAGTTTACTTGTGGCATCTGGGAATTTTCTTTTTTTCCTTCTTACTTCACTGATTTCCTTTTTTTTTCCTTTTCTCTTTCAACTTTTCTTTTTCTGCCAGCAAGCTCCAAAAGCCCGGTGTGGTTTAATGCCAGCTTAAGTGCTTTTAATTCATTATCTGAAGCCAAGTTTGTGAGGGCTAGGGTTGTTTGCTTTGCTGTGGCTATTTGCTTCCAATGAGCAAGTTCAGCATCCTGTGGATATTTCTTTTCTAGTTCTGTGGAGATGGTGTGTATCTCTTCTCCTTGCAAGATGAGAGGCACAAAAAGAAATCCTGGGAAAGTGGACAAAGAGCAAATAACAAAAGGAAGAAGGGTCAGCAGAGAGACCTGGAGGATGGGTGTGAGAAGGGCAAACAAATTGGAAAGGTCAAAACAGTTTTGCTGATGACAATTCTGGTATCTGCCATCAGGGAGTAGGCCTCAAGCATCAGAAATACTTTATTTGCAATGAGAAGATTCTGTGTTACCAAAACTAGTCCAAAACACTTGTGAGCATGCAAGAAAATCAAGTTGGTAATATTCTTTACTGGGATCCAAAAATCTGATAAACCTTATTGTCCTCCTTTTCTCCTGCCTGCTCTCTTTGATTCAAGCCTGTATTGCATTTATTCAGGCCTAGGGATTGCAAGTGTTGATGGTGAAGTTGCACAATCCATGCTGTTACAGTAATCTTATACTTAGGCTGCCATTTCAGGGGTACATAGCCTCCTCTGTTGCAGCTTATATTGGGTTTATAGGCTTATCGTGCTGTCTGGTCCTTGCCAAAATGGATCAGTGGAAAGAAACCCTGCATACGTGACCTCTCAGGCCAACAGGATTTCTTGGTTGGCAGAAACGGTATGACTCCATCAGAGGCGGGCGTATCACCAGGTAGTTCAATGGTGGAATTTTAATGATGGCTTCAAGGGTGTAGACTTAGGGGTAGTCTATTATCTTCTCCCTACATCTTTCACATGATGGCTAAAGCTGTATAATTTTGCTGAAATAGTCTTTATTTCAGTACTGCCCATGCTCGCTAATACTGGAGCCTCCTAAGCTGTGACATTTTAGAATCTCAATAACAAAGCAACAAGCTAGTTGAACCCCCTCAGTGCCATACTGGCAGGCTGAAAGCTTTGCTCACAGTAGAGGAATATTGTTATTTTTCAAGGAGTGGTTTAGAAAGAGTGCACTAACTAAAACTGCTTGTAAAATGACCTGTCTCGTAGTGTAAAGCTGCAAGGTAATGCGTTTTCAGCTTCTTCCTGGATCACAGATGACTCAACTAACTTTAAAGATGAGGAGAAAGGCCAAGTTGAGGTCTGTGTTAGCATATGCTAGCCAAACTCAACCAGAGCTAGACAATTTGCCATGATTGCCAACAGCCAGTAATGTTGAAAGTAAAAGCTACTGTGTAGACAACGTGGGACCAGCAGCCCCTTTCTGATCCTTAGGTAACAATGTGTGTGTTGTCTCCTCTCCAACATCTTATTTTGCTACTTGCAGAGTGGAAAAAAAAAAACGCTTACCAATTTTCTTAGTGCAGACAAGGCCTAAGGGACCTAGCATTGTTTGGGAAAGGCTGTTCTCTGTAGAAGCCGTATCGATTCCTGGGGCAGAGGGAAGGGGAAGAGACAAAGCTTTTCCCTCTGAGAGTGAAATGACAATTGGCATTGAGAAATCCAGCAAATCTTGTCAGAAGTCTGAACACAAGGGGCCAATTCATCCTTCTCTTGTCTCCACTGAGCCCTGTATGTTGTATGAGCTTTTAGCCTGGTCTGCCATATGAGAAAAGCCCCTTCCCGGGCTGGGACAATGGAACCATGGGCAATTGGTACAGAGAGCACCTCATGCTGTCAGGAGTGGGAGGTCTGTAGAGAAATCAGAGGATGCAGAAAAATCAAAGAAGGGGCACTGATATAGCTCCCTCCAGCATGTGTGTAGGATGGGGGAGAGGCCGAAAGGCAGTGCTTTCATTTCCCACTTCCCAAGCACTTCTTTCTGCATAGAGCTGTGAGAGCTATTCCCCCATCAGGTAAAGCCGAGCAGCCATTGATTGGCAGACAGATGGAGCAATGAAGGTGGATCAATGTGAATTGGATTTTTTTAACTTTAAATAAAATTTGTATCGGCATGAAGTTAATTAATAGAGAGCTGTCAGAGGGCTCTTTGGCACATCAGTGTGTTAGGAGGCAATGGTACCCTTTGGGGAGATGGTGGGAGGAGGCTGCAGGAAAAGGAATTCAGCTAGCAGCAAGCTGAAATTAAAAAAGCAGGCCAGTCTTTCTCCTCCTGGCCCCGTTTCAACATTTTTTTTAATCCTTCCTTCCTTTGAGATTGCTTTGTCTTTACTAATGTGCCTTCCCTTTTTTGGCCTTTTGTTGTTGTTTGCCGTCTGAAATCTTCACTTCTCTTCCTAATCGAATTGTTGCTCTACCAACTTCATGTGTTGGCACAGCTGTTTCTGGTTTTCATTACTTACTCCACTCACACTCTCTTTCTGTAGGAGAAGTGATGAGAAATTGAACAGCAGCAGGAAGGTACGAAAGAGAGGGGTGCAGGTGTATTGGCTATGAGGAATCTTGTGTATCCTACAGCACTAGGCTTGCTGGTGTATGTGGTCTAACGCAAGGCCCAAAAATAAGATCATCACTGCTGTAGCAGCCTCAGGAGGGGACACGGCAGGTGGTGGAGTCCAGGTTACCTTTCAAAGAGAAATACCACATCAGTGACTCACAGGCTTCTCTGTAGCTGGCTGGTGGTAAACTTCAATGTGTACAGGGACATGGGAATAAGCCCAGCATCTCCTGACAGAACTATGTAAGCGCTTGAGGAGTGTCTGTGTATGGGGACATTTCTGTTGACCCTCCAAAGGATGGTGCCTTAAAGGGCCTGGTCTCAGCTGATTTTTGATTAAACTTGCCCAATAAATAGTAAAGTTTGGCCCTTCTCTGTGAGGTAGGTGGTTATATGGGGCCTTGGGGTTGCATATTCTGTGCTGCAGACCACGCTGGTTCCTGTGGGGCTGGCTCATTGCATCACTGATCAATGTCTCTCCAATGCTGCCTCTGAGCAGGGACATGATGGAAAGAGAGAGCATGAAAACTAGATGCAGTTTCCATGGCAACATCCAAAAAAGAGGGAGAGTGACTGGAGGTGGGAAGAGTGTCCTTTTTTTTTTTTTAAAAAAAAAAAAAAAAAAGGAGGAGCCTCGGAGCCTCACAGAGATTTAGGTTTCGCACATCAGTGAATGAGCTTTGACGCTGGCTTGCCCAGTGCAGGAGGACGCTGCTTTATTCGCTCTGTACTTTCTCTTGCATGAGGAGTAGCATGTGGGAGACTTTCGGATCCTGTTCCAGCCTCAGCACCTCCCTTTAGGTAGCAGAGACAGGACCGGGGCAATGGTGTCCTCCCACACACTCTCGCGTCAAGGACTGAGTGTCCCAGCCAGGATGGAGCAGGTTGAGACCTCCCACTTACTCCAGTCCCTGCCTCTCCCTGTGAAGAGTGAGTTAGGAAATGAGGTGGGAGAGGCAACTGGAGGACATCTCGGAGCTGCTCCAGGGCTGGCTGCTGGCAGAGGCAGTCAGATCGGGGCTCAGGGCATGTTCCTGGGCACAGGAGAGCTCCCAACTGCCCCTGCAGACTGTGGGTAGCTGTACTCCCAGCCTTTCCCAGCAGGAGGCACAAGGGAAAGTGGCATAATGGGAGCAGGCTTTGTGAAAGGCTTTCATCTCCTCAGAAATTCTCCTTTCTGCGATTTCCATACATGCCCACTTATCCCATTATCTGTGTCAGAAGGAAAACAGAATCATCAGCAGTCATGATTTGTATCTCTGAAGATTTTCTTTGTGCTTAAGCAAAATCCCCTCTTAACCAATTCTTGTCCTTGCCACCGTAGGTTAAAGCGTTCCGGTTCATGAATTTTCTTACATTCTTTCCTTACTTTAGAGTTCAATCCTGTTGCTGCCTCTTACGGTTGCTTTTCTTAGGCTCCCAGATATGACCTAACATGGAGTCCAATAATACGGTATACTTAGACCTGGATCAATAAAGCTTTTAGATGCCTAACTCCTCGCTTTGGTGCTTTACTCCTTCACATCTTCCCTGTGGAGCTGTAAAATTCCCATTTTACAGAGCGGCACACTCAAGTAGGAGTTTGCTGATGCTAGCAGAGGAAGCTGTGGAAGCACTGCAAATACCGTTCAGCGGCTACTATGTCTGTTTTGAGAACCTTAAACTGTCTCCTCACAGGCCATGAGATACTAATTATCACTGCATAGAGATCTCACAGGACCTTCCAGTTACCCCATAGTTGTAGCTCTGATCCCTGCCACTAAACCTCCCCCTTTCCTGCTGAAGCAGGACCTTCTGAGGAAAGTGCGATGTTACATCCAGTGATTACTTCAAATAGAAAATCTAGACCGCACTGCTCTCACATTTTGGGAGACTTCAAATCTAAGTCAGGTTTGACAGGTCAGCCATGGCTGCTGTTGATGATGCCAGATGTCTGTTCTGACTCTGGGAGTTTGGCCCAGCTGCCTGCTCTTTCATATTCTGATAGGGTTGGATCATAGTACTCACAGCAGCATCAAGCATATGGTGGGTTGCCTGAGAGGTACTGAACTTGTAAATGTATGGCAGAAAGGTTGGGCTCTTTCATTTATGGTGTTGCAGTGAGGTCCTTGCTTTGAAATATAAAAGTTAAAAATAGGCAGGTATAAATAAAATGTACATAGCGATTACTGGATATGAATGTATTTGCAAAGATTAGATCAAAATCCAAGGTGCCTGTAAGTCTGTGGTCTCTAGGTCTATTCCTACTGAAAGTAGGCTTTGCTTACAAAAGTGATGCACTCAAGGATAGCAGCAAAGCACCAACTTAGTATTTATTCTCAACAAAAAATAACTTGGTAATAAAGTTTTCTTTTCCTTCTTTTATTTTTTTAAAACCTTTACTTCACATTTAGAAGAGACAAGGTCCTTGTCACTTCTTACTGATGAGCGTTCCTGATGTTACCTATAGCAGATGTGGTCTCCCTCAAAGCTGTGCTGTCTACCTGGGAAAGGGCTGCCCCTGTGGTTGGAGGTGTAGTTTGCTAGATGGTGCTACCGTGCAATTATGCATTTCTTTTCTAATGAGATCGTTAGGAGTGCAGTGCTTGTCGCTGATTAGAAGTTCCTAGAATAGAACTTGCTATTTTCTCCTAATTATATTATATAACAGTGTAATTCACAAGGATAGTAGTTAAGACAAAGTATATGGATTTAGGAGATTGCTTTCTGGTTCTGGTTTTTTTGAGGCACTACCACAACCTTTTGTATGACATTTGGGTAAGTCGCTTAATATTCTCTGCAGCCGAGATCCTCAAAAAGTAAACAGACACGTAGATCATTAAGCATCTAATTATCTTAGAGGATATAGACTTCTGTTCCCTAGGTGCCAAATGGGGGGATAACTTCAGAGGTGCATGTAAAGCCCTTTCAGATACCACAGTAAATATTAGAAAAGCCAGTAAATAGCAGTGTGTGTATTATAAATCTATTTTACTGGAACTCAGTCTATTGCCATAATATTGATTGTCTATGGAAATTGTTAAGTTCTTTATAGTTCAGAAAGAGCCAGTTCTAAGTTACAATCAAGTGATCAGCTTGTCAAGTGTGGGAGATGAAATGACTGCATAAAATGGGGCAAAGCTGGGACCAAGTCTGCACCCTTTTTTTTTGTTGTTGCTGGAAACTGTTTCCTGTCTAAGCTTATTCATTCGAAGAACTTCAGTCATAATCTCTTGTAGCTGGCCTTTCTAATGAAGCAGATAGGACATGGGAGAAGTAAACTAAGAAAGACTCAAAACATGGAGCAAGGGGATAAAAAAGTAGAATAAATGAGAAACAGTATGAGTCGGGACTGATTCTATATACTTATATATATCAGATATATAGGCACACTCTATATATATATATGCGGCTTTTATATATATATAAAAATCAATGTTATATTTCTCTATGTTAATATGTTTATATATATATGTATGTGTGTGTATATATATAAAAACAACGCTGGACAATGTTCTGATGCTAGCTGAGGTATTTGTTACAATGGAAAATGTGCCCAGTTAGTATGATAACATCAAGGTCGTTTGTTAATTATGTGGCTTTATCAAAAATCTTGTTGAAAGTACTGACTTTCCAATGACATCCAGCTTAACCTGTACCCCCTTAAGAGGAAATTGTAGCAGTCTAAGGCCTTTGGTCAGAACTGTATTGCTTATTTAGGATGTAACGCTTTTGCAATCATAGCTGCTGTAACCTTGAAGTTAAAGCAAGCTAGTAGAATTTACCTTCACCTGCTCAAAGAAGTAAACAATAAGATTATGACCAGTAGTAACAGTAAAAGCAATGCACTGGTGATTAGGAGTATAGGGCTCCAAAGGACCTCTGGGTCATCAAATCCAGTCCCCTGGTATTACTGGCAGTCATGTTGTAATCCTTTTCATAGGCTTTGAGACCATGGAGGAACGTTGGCACGCATTTATAATAATCAACACTCCCTGCTCTGAAAGGCTTAACACCTAAACCCCCCTGTTGTAAACAGATGGATGACACCAAGAGGGACCTAGGGGCTAGAGTGGACAGAAGTGATGATAGGTAGGTCTGCTTAGCTGTGGTAAATGCGAGATGGAGGAAGTTACTTGCTAGAAACAGTATTCATAACCTACATATTGTGTCTCATGTGGCAGGTTTCTAAGTGTAGGTTTCTGAGTACAGGTTTTAGCAAATTAATTAGAAGGACAATATGGTGCCAATGTGATTCATGGACTTGTATGTATAGACAGGGACTGGTGAAAAACTTCTTGGCTTGGTAATGTACCATGCATTGTTTTTTCCAGAGCAAAATTATGAGACCAAATTTGCATCCTGCCTCTTGATTCCCTGGCTCTCTCTGGTGTAAGACATTAGGACGTTACAGTATTGAATTATAGCTCAACATTTCTAAGATGTTTTCTTCCCTACTGTCTGTCCACTATGGTCTCTTACCTATCTCAGATGCCAGCTAACATACTGTAATCCTGCTTTCACAGTGGTTTTCCATCAGTGGGAGTGGAACAGACCCGTCAGGTGTGTTCAGCATCTCTAGATTGGATCATGTCTCAGTATAGATCTCTGTAGGGCTCCCGCTAAAGTCTACCAACCCTTGCTGACTACATCTCAGGGAAAAATTTATTCCAGAGCGCCTTGATTTCTCTCACTTGAAGCCCTGACCCTCAGGACTCTATTGCTATGCTGTACTTTCATTTTGCAAGCTAGTTATTCTTTACTGATGAGCTTTCCTCATCTTGACTGGCCTGACCTACTCTCTCTTCCTTCAAAGAGTGTTAAATAATTAAATAAATGCCAGTGACACTTCTACCTAACTATTGTTCTTAAGCACTAAATCACTCACACATTAATTGAAACTTCCTCTGCCTTCTCTTTTCCCTCCAACTCCCAACAAGGTTTTTGCCTTCATTTGTTTTCATGGGTCTTTTTTTCCCTGCCTTTTCTTTCACTTCAGGCGTTCTCAGAGGGCACCTAAAGTTCTTTGGCTATGCAGTTTTGAAATGTGCAATTTGGCAGCAGCATGAGCCTAGGATTGAATTAAATTAACTTGAGGCACTCTGAATTTTTTTTTATTAAATTACTTCTTTCAAAGTTACTACAGAACATTCCACTTATTAATTTTTTTTTATTATTAAATGAAAAGAAGAAAGGGGGGGGGTGGAAGACATAAAACTTATGAAAAGTCTGGAGTCAGGACTTGTTTAGTTTTAAGGGTTTTGCTCTTCCAGTCTTCTCTATGGTTTTATAACAAGTTTCTCCATTTAGAGAGGATATGGAGGCTCATGGATCTCTTCCACTTTTGGCATGTATTCAATAGCACACTAGTTTAATGCTTGTAAGAACAGCCAAAGCTAATTTGAGCATTGCTATTGTCTGTTAAGGATCCCTCAAATTCACATACTTGATTGGCATAGAAAGTATATACACCAGTTAGGGGAGTATTTGTATTGTTGAAGAACTCGAGGCATTACAGATGAGGTAACCCACAGCAAGAATCCAATCTTTAGTCCTAGAGGTTAAAATACACAATTCCTAGAAAGGACTAAAGGGGTAGAGCAAAAGTGTGGGGGGAAGAGTGTTTTGGCAGTGATGATGATGACAGACAGCTGGCTATGGGAAGCCTATGTCAATCATCCGCACCCGGGTGGTGGTGGGATTTGGTGGTCATTTCTTGGGTTGTCCCTTTCCCACCGCTCTGGATGGGTGAAAGGAGATATATTTTCCAAAGTGCTTTTGTAGCTTATCACTGCTCAGCATGGTTCTGGTCTTGGCTACCTGCTGGCCTTCACCATTCCAGAAGGGAGCAGGGTTGTGGACCAGTCCTATCTTCTCCTTACTACTTGTCAGAAAGGCACCTAGATCCTGCATGCATGTAACACTTTAAAACAAGTATCTGTCATCATCTTTAACAGGCTTCTTAGAGCTAAAGATCTAATGTCTCAGCTCTGCCGCAATTATGTTGGGATGTTGTAATGCAACAGCATTCCCAGGGCTGTGCAGAGGATCTTGTCCTAAATACAGCTGGGCAGTGGCTTTATCTTGTGGTCAGTGAGAAGGCAGTAGCTGGCTTGACTCAGAAAAGGTGCTTGTAATGGTGTTTCCCCTAGAAGCTGATAGCACAGAAGTAGAATATCATGTTATTGCACTGCAGCAGAGAAAGCATCAGAGATGGAACAGCTCGCCGTGACTGCAATTCATTGTTGGTCCTTTGAAAAGATGAGAGGAGACTCCTTCCCTCAGAGATGGATGTGTCTGTTGTCAGGAGGAAGGGAAAGGATGGACCTACCTTTGGCTCCCTCAGGACCATAATCAGCTGAGGGCTCCCAAGTGAGGAGCACCCTGTGCCTGCACTGTTAGCCCTGGGCAAAACCAAGCCATTGGTGTGGCTGGCAGCATGGTCACAGCACTGAGCACCTTATGCCACCCATCTGCAGTGATTCATGCACCAGTGCAGCTCTATCTGAAGGGGAGGAGAACTCTGCTGAATGGGTTGGGAACTTCCAGTGGAAAACTTTCACATGGAGATGGCTGGAGCTATCAGGCATTGCTGAGGGGAAAGGCTGTGCTATAAGCAGCTAAGGAAAGAAAGAAGAAGGTTAGGAAGTAGTGCCTTTTTCTCTTTCTCGTTCTCTCTCTCATTCTGCTCAACTCCTCCTTTCAACCGTTTCCTCAGAAATTTTGCAAGCCAATTTCTATGCTATTGGCTTTCTGGTTAAGAAGCTCTCATCAGCTCAATTTGCTATTCTTTTTTTCCACCCCAAATATTTTCTCTTGAAGTGAACTTCTGAACTAAATAAATATGAGGTGGCAGAAATGGGTGGATTTAGATTTTCCATCTGTAATCCTCTCTGTTTGTCTCAATACCTCGTATTATTTTTCATCAAGAGATGCTGCTTTCTGTAGGAGTTATTAAATTGGAGAAATGTGACCATGGTTGTCTTTAAAGAGAAAATAACAAATGACCCATTTCAGCTTCTGTTTTCCTTGGAAGTAGAAGGACATCTGCGTGCACTTATGTGAGAGAGGGAAAGGAGACTGACTGGCTTGAAAACACGTTCCTGGTTTGTTTACTATAATTGATGAGGAACAGGTTGACCTGGAGAATCAATCTTGTGTCTTACTACTGATAACTCCAAAGGACAGGAGAAATCAGAAATAAGTCACTGAAGCAGATGGAGGGAGGAATTAAAAAGGGGCAAGAGAAGGAAAGGCAAGAGAGGAACAAGCATGCAGATTGTCCCAGCTCACTGCATTCTTGGAAAGATGCAGCAGTGCAAAACTACTGGATTTCCAAGAACATGATGTGAGAATTGAATATTGGATTTTACTCTAAACTTACTGCAGAAAGCAAATAGGTTTCATTAACCAGAACTTATATGTATTTTCTTTGTCCTTCTTAATTTTCCACTTTTTAGTGGAATATTTTTAAGTGGTAAATGTTTTAGTTGTGTTTGCTTTTGTTTTCTTACCACTCATCACTGTAGAGAAGTGAATGAATTCTTGGAAGTATATTTCTTCCAGTACAGATACCCTTTTGGTAGTATTATTTTATTCTGTTTCCCTTTTTGTCAGCCCAAGGTTTTCAAAACTGCCTGCTCAACTATGAAGGTTTTATAAGGAAGAGAACAACATGGTCAGAGCTCCGCAGATGGTGGAAAAAAACAATATAATCTTGGTATCAGGGACAGTTTTTGCCTTGGGGATAGCCACCCCCCACAGAACTTTATAATCTTCAGGAAGATCTTCAGACATATTTCCCTCTTGTGCTAAGTGTGGACGGTGTGAATGCTATCGCCAAGTGTGGCACACAACACGCCAGAACAGAAAGCATGCTGCACCTGTCCACTACCTATCGGGGGGATTTCAGTGCCTATCCCCAGTTTTGCAGAGACAGGCATGTGGCAACTCATGCTGAGAGCAAAATGGGGAACGTTAGGAGAAAGGTATGCCTTTTACACGGTAGCGGTCACTTTTTCTGTTTTTCAACATATAACACCTAAGTAGTCTCCTCTTAGTAGTATCATCTTGATAAAAAATAGCCCATACTGTTCCTTTTTTATATGATGTTCCTCAAAATCCCTGTTGTTATATGCTTGCCTGTGCAAGCAAAAATTTCTATTGAGATCCTCTTCGGCTAAGAGCCAACAGAGTTGCCACTGTACCATATTGCATCATCCCTCTTTGGTTTCTATGTGGCCCATGTAAGAAACACTAT
Source organism: Tetrax tetrax (assembly GCA_009806455.1). Lineage (NCBI taxonomy): Eukaryota > Metazoa > Chordata > Aves > Otidiformes > Otididae > Tetrax > Tetrax tetrax. The sequence goes on along the minus strand of WHYT01017917.1, from coordinate 1,273,103 downwards.
TTTATGAATGTTTTAGGTGGAGTATTAATTTTTTCCTTGCTGTGTCCGCGGGTTCAAACAGACTGCAAAATGTGCAGTGGCTGCATCTCTAATAGAGTGTCTGTTAGATCAGAAGGCAGAGTTGGTTTCTTCAAATGAAGTGAAATAGATTTGGGTTGGGACAAAGATTGATTGAGTAGGGGAAGTTGAGAAACACCAGTGGAATATATTTATAAAGGTTTCCAGGGAACGGTGAAGAACAAAACAAAATCTACTTGAAGTAATATTTTGGAACGAGTCCTAGGAAAGGCAGCCTCGTGGGCAGAGTGCAGGGGAAGCAGTCAAAGATGTACAATGGAACATGCATTTGTTCTGTGTTGAGATTTTTTACTTTGTCGCTTCAGTGTCCCTTCTGGAACATGCTGTGCAGGAATATGCTGTTGCTTTCTGCTAATTAAAACATCTGGTACTACTTTATAGAACTCTGGCCTTTAAAATAGTGGGAAGCAGGGTAATGCATTTAATCTTTAATAGCTTGATTTGTTATCTGTTTTGAGCGTAGGAGCCTCTACCCAGATTACTTGCTGCCCAGATAGATTCTCAAAAAGAGATGGGTGAAAATGTTTCACATGTAAAGAGCTAATCAGGGAAAATGTACTGAAACCCTGATCTTGGGGGGAGAAAAAAAAAAAAAAAAAAGGAACTGTTTTTCAGACCCGTTTGCCATTCAGTGGAGCTGAGATTTTGTTTCTTCTTGCTAACTTAAGCAATCTTCAGCCTGGTCGATAGAGAGAATGGGAGACCTTCAAAAGCAGGATGCTGTAGGAAGTGGCGTGCATGCTGCCTCTGGATCAATGTTGAATTAATACTCTAGTGCAGTGTAAGAGGGTGCTGTAGTAGTGCTTTAAGCACAGTACTTTCTGTTGAGAAATAAAGCCAGGTGGGAAGTGGTTCCTTGCGAGTCAGTTCTGAACTTCTGCCCCATCTTAATAATAATCTGGATCTGGAGTAAAACCTTCCCGTGAGGAGCTGTGTTGTGGTGAGCAGCAGCTGAGGAACTGAAGGGGCATTTATCTCCATAGTGGCAGCATTTGACTCTTTGTGGTTTCCACAAATCTCCTTTAAAGGCATTGATCGCCCCTGTTGGTGCGATTAGTGGAAGTGGTCATGCAGAACATGTTTGTAAAAACATTTTTACAAACTTCTTGAATGTACCAAATTTTGGGAGAGATCTAACTATGCTAGGGAAAGAGAAAGGTCAGCTTTAAAGAACAAGGGATGAATTTCTCTTCAGCTGCTTTATTAGAGCAGAGTTTTGATTTTTATAAAAGTAGGGACTTGCATCAGTGACTGCAGCCAGGCATGTTCTGTGTAAAGAATGTGCAAACAGTTTTCCCCATCTGAGAGGTCTGCCAGTGCCCCCCAATCTGCCCTGCAGCCCTCCTCATTTCAGAGCTCCCCTGACACAGCTCCGTCAGTGCCTCCAACTTTTGACCAGCAATGCTCCTCCTGCCTCTTCTCCATTCCAGCACTGGTGTCAAACCCTACCTCAAGCCTGACCTTCTGAGCTTCAAAGCAGGAGGTAGATTTACTTGAAAACTTAAAACGCTTTCTGCACTGTGCTTGTATGTGTGTTATAGAACACAGCAGGAAAATGGACCTTTGGCCCGCATGGCTAGAGCTAAGTAAAGTTGACCTTAATACAGAACTGCGCCAGATATCCCAAATTAGGTTAACTACAGATGCCCCCAGAGTGCCCTATAAGACTGGCTTCCGCTACTGAGGGAGAGAGCTCTGCACTGATTATAAGGACCTGCAGGGTATGTCCAAAACACATGATGCCACATGATACTGAAGTTCCTTTAGCTTGCTCCAAGTGAGTTGCTATATCCACATGGCAGTGCTGCTCTTAGGTCCAACAAGTGAAAAAGGAAAAAAAAAAAACAAAACAACAAACCACCACCACCAAAACTGTTAGCAAGAGCACTGACTGCATACAGTGTTGTTGCTAATGCAGCTTTACACCTAATGAGTTTACAGATCCATCCAGGATTGCATGCTGTGTGTTTGCACACTGAACATCAAAGGGTCTACAGTTTTACATGGAGCCACAGCATGAAGAAGTGATGAGGTTTTTGGGCATAGCATTGCCATGTCCTCATGTTCTTCCTGCAGGGTAAATGCCAATAGGTGGCAGTGATAAACTTCACTCCCCCTTTCTGTAAGTGGTGTCTTTAAACAGAGGGACAGGGAGGAAGATATTGGATAGGAGAAAAGGGTGGTGCAGACAAGTGGTGTGATGGGAGATTAATTATCTGCCTTCAGTGTCACATGACATGTTAGTTAGAGCAGAGCCCCCATGGGCCATGGGGAGATGTTTGCTTTTTGCAAGCTATGTCCCTTGTAAATAGCAGTGCTGGCTCTGGCTGCCGCCCTGCATAACGCCAGGCTAATTCTGTTTGTCATTTTCAGACAGTCCTCCTCTGCCTTGTCGTTTGGGCTGCTAAAAAGTTGTGATGTGTCTGGTCCCGCTGGGGAAATGGCTGTTTCAGGGTTGTGAGGGACGGAGGTGTGCTGTGAGGTGATAGGAATGCTGGAAATAGGACATGGGCAGCTGTTTGGGAAAGTCTGCCATGGCCCCTGCGTGCTGTGCGTGTGCCTCACTCTGCTCTCTTTGCCTTTTTCCTCTGCAAAATAGATACTCCTTATTCATTATTTTGAAGGTCAAGGGACTTCAAAACCTTGTGAGCATACCATGGTTTTCTAGCACTGTGTCTCAGCTGGGTAAATTGTCCCAACGTAGCGCCATGCTGCAGGAGTTAGACTGCTTCTAATATTTGAGCTAGCTCATTTACAGCTGATCTGCATGTGTCTCTACTCAATGTGACTGATCTTTGTGTAGCATCATTGGCTGCTATCTGAAACTGTGTATTGATGTGAGAGGAGGAGGAGAGAAATCTGATCTCCACTGGTTTCCCCCTACCTTTTTGGCCAAGCCCAGCAGCAGTCTTGCATAGGACTTTCCAAAGTCCTGGGCCCTCTCTGCCCCTAGGAATGCACCAGTGATTTTATCTTTTTATAGAGCTGTCTCGAGCAACAACGCATGAGAGAGAGCAATTCCATTAGTCTATGTATTTGCTGCTGAAAAATGTGTGATTCTTTCACTGATAATCTGTTGCATGTCTTTACAAACTGCCATGTATTTGTCATGTGCTGACTGCAGGATGGCCCTTCTGGGAATACTTGAAGCTCTAGTTGCAAGCTATGGTGGAATATACTGTGTTTTTCCAGTTGACATGGCAGACTTCAACTAAGGGAGCATGTGCATCTAGGGCTGTTTAATTTAGTCCTAATCTTTACATAGGTTGAAACAGCTTCCTACTAAGGACTTCCTTTTTTCTGTGGATGGATCTACTCCAGCTCCTGTGACTCCTTGTAGGGTAGATCTCCCATTTGTGTCAATGTGCTTTGACTTTTTCTGGTAGAACTAGATCAGCTATCCTTACACTTGGTGCTACTAGTTATTTAAATGTGCTCACTGGCATTTGGCTAAAGACCACAAAACTTACTTCACACAGAGACCACTGCAGAGTGGTCAAATGGCAATGGTAATGATTTTAATGTGTCACCAGAATGCATGGGATTCAATCTCATAATCTGGTGGCAAAGGGTTTTGTGAAGTTATATCTTTATAGTAATGACTTTTAGAGCTTTATTGAAGCTAGCCTCCTTTTTCAATGATATGGGGCTCATCCAAACCCCTTATGCAAAGCCAAGGCCCAGCCCTTTGATCTCACCACATGAAAACACTGTTCAGTGCAGTTTTGGTTTCTGTGAGTTGTGTCCAAGTAGGAGGTTGCACTCCTGCTTTTGAGACCAAGTGGACCTGGAACATATTCCTGCTTGCAGCAGACAGATGTTCACACCATGCCATCCATCCTGAAAAAGAACTCCACCGCATTCTTGTCCATCTGCTAACTCTGCATACCCAGCCAGTGGCCTTAATCCACCAAATAATTAGTTCCTGTTTTGGATAATGTGCCTTCCACCTGAGACTTTTAGGCCCAACTATATTTCTCAAATGCTTTTTGAACTGCTGTTTGCACCCTTTCCAAGAGTCGCCTGAGAGAGCAGAAGTCCTACAGAGAAAAAGAAAGAAGGCTCCAAAGAGATGCAATGATGGCATTTTACACGTGCTTTGTGCCCTCAGCCAAGGGGAAAGTACAGAATTGTTAGCTAGAAATCCATGAGAAACAAAAACATCCCATCATTGGCAGCAAAAATTCTGCTGAGCATCCACATAGTAGAGCTAAAATCAAAGCTTTTTGAACAGAGCTTTCTACATCTCTCTGCCTCATTTCCTACTAGCTCAATTTTCTACATCTTGCCTTCCCTACTACTTTTTCCTGTACTTCTAGTCTCTCTTCTTGTTTTCCCCATTATATCCCCTCATTTGCCTTTAAATAAATGAATTAAAAATTGCACTGGATTTTTCTGGTTTTTTTGGTTTTTTTTCTCTTGTTTCTTGCTTCCTGCCTCCACTCTTTGGGCAGGGTAAGGCAATGCTTTCTAGCATGAAAAGCATGGTCAAGTGAATGCAACAAAATTCTTACCACCACTCTGGTTCGTCTTCTTACCTTTGTGCTCAACATCTGGGTAAACCTCACTAACATGAGCCCTGTTTTACTTACCTACAGCAGGCGAGCAGAGGGGATTAGCATTAATTGGGGATGCTGTGTTAGGATCCCTTGCTCTTCCCCTACAGTTTTCTCACAAGATTGTCATGTGACAGAGGCTGCCAGTTTTATGTTGTTATTTTGCACTGGGACAAAGTTCATGATTCTCTTCTTAGTCCTGTCTAAACTTGGGTGTTTATCTGAAGACCTTACTTCAAATTAATTACGAAAGATGCTTTATTTCAGAAGGGTTCAGTGTTCATTAGATGCTAGCTAGGCAGCATGCTAGTGGCTGGAAGTTAAGGAGCCTGCGGAGTTCGAATGAGGTCCAGGAAAACACCCACATTTCCTATGTTTTTGGGGTAAGAGGACATGGCAAGCCAAGATGTGCTGCTCAGTCATCACTCAGAGGTGTTGTCTCTGCCGGCGGAGTGTCTTGTCCAATGCCCAGGCTCTCTCTGGAGGCTGCACTGTGTCTGCACTGCATCACAGCTTGCTCTTGCAAAAGCCTTTTCAAGGCACCGCTCCGACAGAGGGGACCTTAACATGAAAAGAGCAGCAACAAAGCTAGAGTGATGAAGTCAGGTTTTCCTAATGTTTTAGTCCCCACTTTGTTTCCCACAGGTTGATTCGAAAGAGTGGGTGTTCAATACCAGCCTCAATACTGAGAAAGAGAGAGAGATTTAAAATGTCTAGCCAGTCTCTGAAGTCTTCCACTTTAACCTTGAGCGTGTGAGTGCTTTTATAAGCATGGACACTGCATCAGTTTGGGTCAGTTAGCATCTCTGCCATCTATATTTTAATGACAGGTAAATTGAGGTGCAGCATGTCTTGCTAATAGCACGTCAGTCCTTGCATACTATATCTAGGAACATAACCCACGTCTCCCAGGCTTTGCTTTTTAATCTGACTCAGAGCCAAAACTTTATCAGCGGATTAGGATCTGTGGTCTTTTATATCTGATAGATTTGAGCTCAAGGACTTCTGGAGTCCAGGTTCCTCTTATGTCTTTGCTCGTGAAAACAACACAGCGCAATTTTATTTGCATGCAATGTCCTTGATCTGGGGCTTATGTGAGGAGGGAGCAGGGGAGAAAGGGAGCAGCAGCAAGAGTAGATGAGCAAAAGATGGCAGCAGGAGAAAAAGACACTGGAAAGCAGAGCAGAGCCTGGAAGGGAGGGTGCTGGGGTGAGAGGAAAGGGGCAAAAGCAAGAGAAAGCAACCTGATGGAAAAGAAAGAAGTTATAGGCCAGGGTGGCAGGGACAGGAAGAGGTTGGGAAGCAAAGAACAACGAGATATTTAATCTCAGAGCCATTGCAGCTCTTTAGCCAGGTGGCTGGTGGGATAACTGGCAGGAAGCTGGCATTTACCTGGATGCTAATTCCTCTCTTCCTGCCAGTCTGGCAGGATGAGTGCCTGCTCTCCCGGTGAGATGAGATCATTTGAAAAGTCCCCCTGGCTGCTATTATGAAGAGCGACTGAATGCAGGCTCCAGCATTGTGGCGTGTGATAAAGCATGGTAGCTGAGAGGGGAGGGGGCTGGTGGCAGTGGGAGCGTTGGAGACAGGCTGCTCATTTAGTGCTGCCAAGCTCTGCGTCTGATTAATTATGGAGCAGTTGATAAATAACATTGCAGAGATACGTAAATCAACAGGAAAGACGCAGGGAACCGAGCAGGGCTGAGGGACTGGCACGGCTTGGACGGCTCCACTTGGCGGCTCCTTGTTCTTGGCACAGGCACTGCCACACTCGGTGGTGGCAGCTGGCGAGGGTGGCAGGCACAGAGGGTAGTGGGAACGGAGGGGTAGGTGTGCTGCTTCGGCCCACGTCATGGCTTTCCAGGGAACAGTCCAAAACACATGGGTGGTCCCTGCTAATACCTCAAGGAAAAAAAAAATCTCTTTTTGGTGTCTGAGGCATTCATCTGCCCGGTCCCCATGGAAAAGGGGGAATGCTGTCCTCCCTGCTGCACAGGCAAGGTATGTAGTGGCCAAGGGTTCCACAAGGAAGGGTGCTGAACCTAGTTGCCTTCTCCTCTCCCTGCTCCTTCCCAATTGCAGGCTTGTGGTTTAATCCCTACCCTCTCCCTTTCCCCCAGATTAGAAGGAAATCAATTTTTTGGGAAGATATCTGTGTAGCTACCTGGGCACACTCTTCCATCACTGAACACAAGATTGTTACCTTTGGCTGCTACAGCTCATAGGTGGGTGCCCAGTGCGATGTGCCTGGTAACCTCTTTTCTACCTTTGAGCAGTTTGTCCTGAGGGACTCATGTCGTAAGTTTGCCCATGTTTGCCCATCTCTTTGTTATGTACTTTGCTCTATACCTTTGCTGTTGCCTGGTTTTATCCCTGCTTTCCCATGTCCTTTGCCTAAAGATCAGGATGTGGTAAACCACCAACACTTAAACTGGGGAGCAACATCTGGGTAGTGTCTATACATCAATGTTTTTATGTGTTTGGGTAAAATGAAATAAATGGTTAATTAGAGATTAGAGCAGGGCAGGAATCTAAGCCAAGGTGATCATCCTGACCTCTGAGCAAGGAGGAGAAGTCCTCTTCAAAGAGGACCGGAAAGTGGCTGTCCTGGTTCTGGCTAGGATAGAGTTAATATTCACCTGAGCTGGGAGGAGAACTGGAGCTGGTGGCCCCTATGGCTGGGGCACCCAGCTGGGGTAGTTAACTAATTAGCTAACAGCTGGGGTTAATTTACCCAAATTAGCCAAAGGGCTATTCCATCCCATCTGACATAATCCTCAGTATATAAGCGAGGAGGGTGCTGAGGAGAGTCTCCAGCTACAAGGGAAGAAACTGGGTGTGGAGGTTTGTTGTAAGCCATTATACTGTATTTGTATTCCATCACTGTTTTGTTTTCTTATGTTACTGCTGTTATTTTTTTGTTTGTTTGTTTCATCTCAACCTATGTGTTTTTGCTGTCTTTTGTTTACCAGTTCTCCCTTCTGTCCCACTGGAGGGTGGGGGGAGTGAGAGAGAGACTGCAGAGTCTGGTCCTGATTGGGGCTGAACTACGACAGTGGCAAATACTGACTTGATATCAAATTGTGTAGTGTCTACCAAGGTCTACATCTGAGGTGCAAGGAAGCAGTTGGATGATGGTCTAGTGCTAAAATGTAAGTCCATAACTTAATGCAGGTCTTTGGTTTCAAGCAGGGAATGATCATGGAAAAGTTGTTGTGATCAAATAGCATCTTGGAGAGGTGGGCACGGAAAGAGTCCTGCAGTTTTCTTCTGCAGTGTAACTTGCTTCATGACCAGGATCTCTTTGTGTGGTCTACGTACAAGTGTATGTTTGTGCCTCTATGTGTAAATGAGTGGGTACAGCCAGTGAAATATGAGGATTAGTGAAATGTGAAGCCATGCTGGAGTGTGCCATGGTGTAACAGCAGAGTCTTGGAGTACTGAACCAAGAAAGGGGCAGAAGTGAAGTGGGAGGCAGAGACCTCTTTTGCCCTCAGCAGAAAGTGAGGCAGTATTTTGACCTGAATGAACAGTATAGACGTAAGCTGGCTTGAAGTTTCTAAAACATTAAATTACTGTTCCCATGGGGAAATTCCATTTCATGGTACTGTGAAGAGCTGGAGAGATACTGGTGGGAAGAAAATACATTTAGTTCTTCCACACGTGCTCTCGATCTGCTTCAGGAAAGTGTGGACACAGGATACTTACTAAACATTAGACATCATGAACTGTGAAGCAGCAGCTGCCTTTATTGTTTTTGTTTTTTTTTTTCAGTGCAGATAATTAAGTAGTTGGAAGAGCCTCAAAACAAGCAGACGTCTTTGAGGAAAAGCAACCACATGGGACTTCTCAGATTTTGGGTTTCCCTATCTCCTTATTCTATGTATTTTGAATTTTCCATTGATTGTATCTTTGAGCTATCCCTGGAATCTGTGAAAGAGAAACTGGCTTTTAAAGTCAAAGAAGAACCAATTCTATTCTTGGCCCTGAGCTTGGTGCCAAAGCTTTTGTAACAAAGCTACATGGTGAATTTTAGACCTTGGCTGGAAGTAAAGCAGCTGATCAGGACTATCCAGTGCTCCAGGTCCTTCTTTAACTCTGTCTTTCCCTTCTTACAGTGGGGCAAATCTGAACACACCCAAAGTTAAGGAACGTTGCTATTGTAAATCGAACTCCAAGCTCCAACTCTGACTTGGATGATCTTTGAGTATTTCTACCTTCAATATAATAACAAAGGCAGGGGAATCCCCCCCAAAAAACCCTAGAGGACTTATCTTGTTATTATGTTGCCCCCTTAAAAATAACTTTCAAAAATCCTCTGTTGCTTAGATTTACAGCAAAAATCCACAATCAGTATCCATCAGTTAAAAAGAATTTTCTGTTTAAGATTAAGCAGCTACTAAATATCTAACAACCCAGCTGTTTGTACAAGTATCTGTAAATCTAGAAATGGAAAAAAAAAAATGCCTGACCAATCTAGTCTTAAAACCTTAGATGAATAAAAAGTGAAAGAAATAACTCGGGTAAGGCAAAAATCACAAGTAATTTAAATCTGTGAAGTGTGTTCTTTCCGATGATCTATTTTAAAGAGCTAATAGCATAGTGCAGAAAAAAAAATGTTATAACAGTCTAATGAGGTCCCATTAAGTTTCCCTTCCATTAAGTTCTTTTGGGTCCTATCTAGGCTAGTAAAATAGATAATTTAAAACAAAACCTGCTTTTTTAGTCTAAACATGCGCTTGGTTAAGGAGACTTGGGAGTTAATGCAGCCTAGGTTCTGTTACCTGCTCTGTCATCAAACTCTGAGCCTTTGACTGGAAAACCTCCCTCCTCTGGGACATCATGTCCCGGGCTGTAGCACTTGGATAATTATTTTCACGTATCTGACTGGATAAGGGAAAGTATGATTCCCAGGGGAGAGCTTGGGATGCTGTGAAGACGTAAGGGTGTTTTGGGGACATGCATTCATATATATATATATATACATATATATATATATGTGTGTGTGTGTGCATACATGTGTGTGTATTTGACCCTCAAAACTACACACAGGACACTCAGCTTGTCAGGGTTTGTTGCATGCTGGATTAAATATTTTTAGATATTTAGATAATTTAGATATTTATTTTTAGCTTTCTTGCACTGGAGCAAGTGAAAGCACCAGGCCTTGAGATTTTATTCACCCAGCCATGTTACAGCCCTTAAAGCATCCTGAAGGGGAGCAGCTCTGACCCATGCAGGTTTTCAGTCCGGGAGGTTCACGGTTGGGGGAAAGTGGACAGATGGGTCTGCCTTCCCATGAGCCTGATTGCCTTCCACCAGTTTTAATTACCAGCCTTTGCAAAGGTTCCTCTGGGAGAAAATTAGCCATCAGCTGCAACAGCAGCAGGCAAGACACCAGTTCACTCAAGAGCTGTCAGCTAACTTTAGCCCCTGTCTTGCTGAGACATCCTTTATTTAATCAGGGTCAGAGGAGAATCCATGCCCAGCACTCAACTCTGCAGGTGGGGAATGATTTACTGCCCTGCTATCAGAGAGCTCTTTAATCTTGTCTTTATGAACACTTAGCACCTACAAATCACCTGTTTGGCTTGAAATACATTGCCTGCTTCATGCCTTGGTGCCCTGAAGGGGAGGATGTCAAAGGTACATCTTGTTTATACGACAGGCCGCTTTATGAAAGCAACCCTACTGCCTTTGTGGAAAACCCTATCCCAGCTCTCACCTTCCTCTCCCTCTTGCAGCACTTGGAGTGCATGGTTTCATCCCCTGGAGACCCTCCTCTAGCGAGTTAGCCTGCTAAACCCAGCTCTTGACTTCTTCCAGTCCTTCACCCAGGAAGCTGGACAGGGTGTTTCATTTCTGCTCTGCTCCCTTAACTATCTGAGAGTTTCCCTGGATTGAACCATGTTCCTCCAGATGCAAAAGGAAGGCGAGAGTAGGTCATGATCAGTGTTTGGCATTTCTACAGAGGCATGTTATCTCAGGTGGCATCCCACTAGGATGGTGCAGCCAGCTTTAGGGTAGAGCAGGATAACCGTGACTGCTAGCTGTGCTGTATGCCGGTTTGGGACAAGAATTAAGGAGTTTAATTGAAGTGAGACATGTAATTGAAACTGCAGGGGAAACTTTAGGATAGACAGCAATTACACAAATTAGGACATTGTGACACCATAGCTCCGCTTTAAGAAAGAAAAGACAAATGAAAAAGAAAAACCCTAGGCTCTTAAATGTCTAGAGATGAGTAGCATTAGAATCTTACTGGAAAGACACATCTCCAGTGGCCTGCAGCCCCTCAGTACCATGAAGGGACAAGCTTTGTTATAAGCTCAGAGAGCAGACATCTGCCACTTGATTCAGCAGAACAAATTCCTTGTACACACTTTTGTTAAAGCTCCTTTCTTCCCTGCAAGCATGTGCTTACCATTTGGAAAACGAGAGCTGCCAGTCAGGCTTTCAAATAGAGATGGACCAGCACATCAGGGATGTCTGAGACATAAAGGTGCAGAATCTTTTTTTTTTGGGCTTCTGTGTCCTTTCTTGAATAAGCCAACCATTAAACCCTCTCATTGGCTTTTCCTCATGCCACGGAGAAGATAGGAGTCTGGAACACCCAAAAGCCTCCCATCGGTCCCTTGACCTGCATTGCTGAAGATCTTGACATAGATCTTGGACAATCTCCTCAAGTTTGTAACTTTTCCCCCTACTTTCCAGAGTTGGGAACAAAGTTCCTTGAATAAAGATGATCCAGACTTGGAGTAGAAGATAAGTATGGTCCTGAGTCTTTTAGTCAGCAAGTTTTCCTCTCTCTGGCACCCATCTCATTCATAGACACGAATCTTGATGTTATTTTTAGCATGAACAGACCAAATGGAGTTGGGGGAGGAGGGAGTAAAAGTGGAGCTGACAGTATAATGTGAGCTGACATGCAGGCACTCTGCATTACAAAGAGATGTCGTACATCAGCAGGAACAATAAAACATGATGGATTTCTTAACCTCAGCATCAATCCCAGATGAGCTTGTCCAGTTCCTCCTGAAGCAGGCAGGCTAAGGTAGCCTTAAAAGCTTCTAGCTGTTTCTAGAGTCAGAAACTTCCATCTCACAGATCTGTCAGGTTCAGAGGTGCCCTTTGCACTGTACCAGGACACTGACAGCACAAGATGAGATATCCATAGCCCAGGCCAGGATCATGGTTTCAGGTTCTTTCTCTGCCAAGAAAGCAGCTACAGACTATAATTTCCAAACCTGAAAGGGTCTAAAGTGAACTGGCAACACTTATTTGAAGCCTAAAACTCACAATTTGTATTTGTTTAAAAGCCTTAGGACACCTTCAAGCTCATATTAGCCTTGGGAGAAACTGCTGAGTGTTCCCAATTTCTGAAAACCATTTAAAAAGGTTTCTTGACATGTTTGGTGTTTTAGGTTTAGGTAGACTTGAAAGGTCTCAGACAGATCTGAATTTAGAGTAAAACAAGCTTTCAATTAAGGTTTGTTTCATCAACAGAAGAATAAGCCAAATTTTGGGGTTTTGTTTCCAAATATTAAAAGCATTAATGAAAAAAAAACTATTTCTGATGAACTGTTTAACACAGCGATGCAGAATATGAGTCAGACATACACACCTAGTCTGAGAGCATATTTGGTGATGAGGGAAGCTTGAATGCTTTTTCTGTTCTGGTCGCTGTCAAAGATAGGATAATGACTGGGCTGTTATGTCGTCTGACCCTACACAGCGGCAGTGGTTCCATCTTTATCTAGATCTCTATTTATCTGGAGATGAATAAAAACAGTACTTGAATGTCTAGACTAGCTTCAATAAAAATAGCCATAATGGAGCTTAATGGGTATTTTTATTGTGGAAGATGCAGTTCGTTGTCTGGATCTCTTTGAAAAATGTTTTTCCCATCAGCTTTGGCAGACCTTTCAGAAAGTCTTCACAATGGAAATGCCTTTTCAATATCATTTCACCTTGCTAGACAGCCAACCAGCCGGTGTGTGCACGGCTGTCTGCTCACTGCAGGGTATTTTTCAGCTTTGCTCTGAATGCTCCATCTACAAGGTGGCAGAGGATACCTTATTTCCATGCAGCTTCTCCTTTCCCTCTCTCAAAACAGAGCATTTTTTCTTGTCTTTTTCCTGTGGTCAATGAGCCACTGTTCCTCTGTGGAGCATCTTCTAGTCCAGTGGTGAATGAAGCATGTATTGGTATTTCAAGCAGTTCTTGTCAGCTGAGAATTAAGAAACATTTTCAAATGTTTCCAATGCTTTCAAACCCATAAGTACTTCCTTGTACCCTGCATAGCTGCTTCACGTCTGTCTTTTTGCAGCTGTTTCTTTTGGTGTGAATTAAATTATAGCTGAGTTTGGGTAAGAAGTTTGGAAGAAAACTAACCTGTAAGGTGATAGGGAAAGATTTAGAGTGGTGAGAAACTCAAGGAGCAAGAGAGGATATATGGTGATGATTAATGTTGGGAAAGATTTTTAAAACATTTGCAACTGGCCTACGTGTGCTCACGCTGAAGTCAAAGATAAGCCAGTGCTGTGTGCTCTTGAATATCCTACGTGTAAAACTCTGCATCTCAGGAAAGGAAAGAAGGCATGGATTAAAAAGAGAGGATTTCAAGTGGACGCCAAGGGGCTGATATGATGACCCAGCGCTGAGAATTAATGTGAGCTGTCAGAAGCACATACATCTTGTTCTTTGAACTTGATTCCATTTTTGGTACTTCTGCAGTTCTTGTTTCTGCTCAACTGGAGAAGCTCGTCCAAAAAGAGTATATGCAGTGGTACTCAGTTATGTCTGTATATCACATTTAGATACAGATGGGGGAAATGACCCTTAATTTGCTGTTGGTAAGTAGGGAAAGGTGGTTGACTGTCTATGAAAATGAGCGCTAAAAGCTAATACACATCTTTGGCCAAATGACTGGCTCATTAAAAAAACACCCACAACCATATAATGAAATGACTTGATATTTCCTGTTTTGTTTAAAGCATCGGTCATCCAATAAGGAGGTAGTGCAAATACCATGTGATTTACGTGACTTATGACCTACTGCATAGGATGGCATCATAAAAATGCTAGGCTTGAAAAGATGTCAAGATTTAGACTAGTCTAGCCATGGCGCTGAGTCAGCCTGCCATTTTGTGAACAGCTCAGGCCCTTGCAGAGGGAGCGGGCAAGTGAGAGAGAGGGACAGAGAAAGGCTGCTGTGTTTGTGGGGCTTTTACTTCCTGTGATGTTTTACCTTTATACTTAAAAAAAAAAAAAAAATCTAACAAGTTTTTTTTTTTTTTTTTAAAGCAAGCTGTCTTTACACTCGCCATAGGCTGAAACATGCTCACAATAGGTATTTACTTGGCAAATAAATGATTGTGCAATTCTTTGAGAAATATATTATTTGCAAGTAGCATAACAATGAGGAAATGGCTAGGGTCCTGCTCACTTTTTCTGATTATGATTTTGGCAGACTTCTGCACTGGGGCAGTGAAGAAATTACGCTGCCTTGCAGTATTTTAGCTCACCATAGGATGTTTTCCCAGGGAAGGCATCAGGGTGAAGCCAGTGGTGGCTGCAGGCAGAGTGGTTGGGAAGTCACTGTGCTGATGGAGGAGGCACACTGAGGCAGGCAGAACAATATTGACAGGGAAGTAAAACTAAGGTGGAAGCACCCTTTTCACGTGTAGTTGCTCCTATCCTCTTGAAACTTAGTACTTTCTCTGTTGAATTTTGCTGGGAACATGTCAGTACCTCTGATTAGCTCTGTATCTTGTGACATCTGCGTGAGTCTATTGACCTTCTATTTTCTTGAGTCTGTGTTTTGTTTCCACAGTACAACCCCGTATGCTCCGTGGCTCTGCTGAGAGGTGGACTGGGAGGATACCTTATATTAAAGAGCTGGTTTTTATTTATCAAGTCATGTACATTTTATAAGATAATGCGAGTTCAGTAGCTCTAAAGCAGTTAAGATACCGCTTTGTGTACATTGTGACTTCTTGTCACTCCTACCCTGAGCCTTTCTGAAGTCACCATTTTGTGATCTGCTCAGCTGTGACCAACTGCTGAAACATCTCTCAGAATGACTTGCTTTTGTTTTTTCTAGTGAGAAGAAAGCTGTGTGATTGTTTCCTTTCTTCTATAAAATTACGTCCACTTAAAATCATACACATTCTCTTTGCTTAAAACAGAGAAGTCCTGAGGGGACAAATCAACGGGTGCTAAGTAAATAACATGCAATCAAAACTAGGAAATGAAGCTAAGAGCTGGCAGCAGTGGGGGAAACAGGGAATAGAAAATAAAAGATAAATCTGAAAAGCCAGGTATTTGAGAGGGAAGCACTGTGGAAGGAATGAGAAGCAGAAAAAGGCATTCAAGCAAGTTATTCATATTATCATTGGGGACTTCCTGTTAAAATTCTTCCTTTCCATCCAGTGCCCTTTTCCAGTAATTACGCCTGGGTGGTGCAAGAAAAGGAAGCAGAGAACATATGGGAGAATCTGTAGACTTCTTTCACTACTTAAATAACCACTATGTCTTGCCTTCCGTTCCCAGAGCACAGTGTCAGGTTTTTTCACCTGTCCTTTGCTGGAAAAATATTCCAGAAACTCTCTGCTGAGCCTGCTGCCGGGAAGGGCAAGGGGTCCAGCAGGTGCCAGAGAAGGAAAAAAGGACTCCTTTGTCCTTGCTCTCAACAATGTCCAAGAAGAACCCTGTGTTACTCCCATTTTGAAACAGTGTTAGGTGCTCAAGTCACTTGCTTTTGTAGCTTTCTGGTGTCCTGCCTGGCTTCTTGCCACTGGTACAGATGGGCATAGATTTCCTGAAGTCCCATGTCGTATCTACCATGTCAATGAAGATGCCTTGGGCGCCCCAGGGCATCCCAAATGGCACTGAACGCTTACATTTAGGCAAGTGAAGAGAGCTGCAGGGAAATGTCCTCCTTGGCAAAGTGTGACCACAGATGCACTCAGGGAAAGGAGCAAAGCCATCTGGGCTGGTGGTTTAATGGGGCTCATTCCAGGATATTGCTACTGGTGTGGAGGAAGGCAAAGGTCCAATGGGAAGGTGTGTTGGGGAGGAGGGAAGGGACATATGTGGCAGCCAGATTCTATGTGGCGATTGTGTTGCTTGAGGATTGAAGTGTAATATAGGTTTCCAAGGATTGTATTGATACCATGGCAGAGTTAATGCTCTCTTAACTCTGTCTGAAAAGCCCCTATGCATTGCCACATAACACAACCAAGGCTACCTCAGGGCAAGCTGCTGGGCTACATCTTCGTAGTTGTGGTGTGGAGCACAACTAACAGTGTCATCATCCTAGCACTCCAAAATAATTGGCATCACAAACTAGTCATTACTGAACCAGCCTGCTGTCGTATCGACGTCCTGCAGCAGTGGCTTGACAGCTAGGATATAAAAGTGTGTGCGCATTGGGAAAGAAGGATGTCAGAAGAGTTTTCAATTAAAGACATGAGGAAATGGAGAGAAAAAGAAGGTCAGGACATTGATAGTAATGAAATTAGTGTGCGGCACAACAAGAGACCTTTAAATCCAAGTGTTGAGTGTTTAAAAGGACAGATTTGGAGAGCTGTGCTTTACTGGTGGTTATTTTTTGAAACCATTGTGTCCTGTTAGGTCTTTGTTGGTATCCACATTTACATTGTCAAGCCACGTCTCATAAAGACCAGGAGCATTTTATTTTTTTGTTCTTTGGAAAGGAGATGAACAGATCAAGAATGCTGTTAAATACTGGTATACAGTGGACAAATCTGGTCCTGTAGCTCTGTCAGCGTCCCTGACTTCAGCCTTTAACACTATCTGCTATTCTGTGTGGAGCTCTTCCTGCGCAGAACTCTGCTGGTGCCGCTCATCGTAGCTTCACAGCCTCTCTATCCCATGAGCCTCCATGAAGGCAGTACCCAACATGCTGAAAGATGGGCCAGCTTAAAGGTGGGAACTGGGAGCATTCCCTGCTGGGAGCATATATTCCAGATACATAAATAGGAAATCCATCAGATATCTAATCAAGACTTTTCTCTCTCTCTCTCTAAATGATAGAGCAAGAGTTATTTGATGATGATGGACTTCCTTCTGCCATGTATTTCAATGACTGATTTTTCACTGCTCTTCCTATACCACATTTATGTTCTTCCTAAGGGCTCCAGATGACTTTTTAAAGCCTCCATGAGGAAGTAGTTTAAAGGAGGGAGGAAAAAAAAGTTAAATTTGTTCATGAAAAATGGAATTCTATGGTTAATGAAGCAAGGTTTAAAGAAATTTTTCTATAAGAAAGTAATTAGAATGAAACATTTCAGAGAAAATGATTTTTTTTTTTTAAATATACTTATTTCCTAATTCATGGAGAAAGTATACATTTTCTCCTCTTCCATTTCTGCACTCTATTTTTCTATAAGAACTTTTTTCATTTTTCCTTTTTTTCCTTTTTTTTTTCCTTTTATTTGCAGGCCCTCTGTCCTTTCCTTTGGCACAACCTCAAGGGGACAGCAGTGGAGGTGGGTTGAGGGACCGCCCATCTCCTGAAGGGCCATGCCTCTAGCCTCCTTGGTTTTCCATGGACCTCAGCACAGAAGTGGTCTGAAATGACCAGCCAAAACAACCTTCCTTTCCCAGAGCCAGAGTCCTTCCCCAGGGCACTGGTGCTCTCAGCTGATCGATTCCCCCAGGATCCCTTCCCAGCATGAATGCTAATAGGAAGGGTATAGGCAACTGATTTATAATATTCTTGAAAATCTGAATAGATTTCTGTAACGATCAGAATTAATTACTCTTTTCAAGATTTTCTGTTTCCAAGCTTCCTTTTCCCTCCTCCTCCATTCCCTCTTCTTCCCCCCCTGCCAGCCAAGTCGTCCTCTTTTCCCTCTGGAGTCCTTCCACCTTGGCTTCCAGCCAGCTCTCTACAATAAAGTCACATGCTAATCAATAAAACTTTTATTGAGAGTGACAGACAGGAGCTAACTGCACCAAAACAGTAACAAGCTCAGCCAGTAGTAAAAATGCACTCTACTCAAATCCCAGCCCTCGTCCTTTGCTTTCTGCCTCTTCTGCTTCCCTTCAATATCTGTCTTGGGCTTCTACTCCTCCCTTCAGACCTCGAGATGCAGTGCTTTTCTGACAACCCTGCCTAAACTGCTGGTCATCTCCAGGCCTGCTGACAGGAGGCATTTGGTCCCTGGGATTTCAAGATCCTTTGGCCTTGACTCCACTGCTTTAGTAAACTGGTGCACAGGGGCATGTAGCTACTCTTATTTTGCCTAAACGCAAGCCTGTTTCTGGAAGCAAGGCTGAAGCATTGTTGGGTAGGAGCAGATGTCTGCAGAGTCAGTCCCAAATCTGATCAGGTGGATCCCACAACAGCAGGCTCATTTCCCACCACCCTTGAAGTCTTGTGCTAGCCACAGAACAATCTGACACTAAAAGAAGGGTCCATGCAGAGTTCTGCACTGGTGCAACAAAACCACTCTATAACCACACTTGAAAAGAGCCGAGACAGTCGTGGGTGGGAGTGAGCCCACCTCATGGCAGGGCTCTAAAGCTTTCTGCTTTGGCCTGGATAGTGCTAGTGCTTCCTCACTGAGCTCAAACAGGGCCCTCACTCATTTCTCTTCTGACTTGGTCCTGCAGCTGCTTATGGACAGTGGTGCTGGTCTGGGAAACGACTGGCTTTCCTGCATCCAGAGATGCTCTGGCAGGGTAGAGGAGCAGAGTTCTGAGAAGTAACCTCCAACATGCATTTCCAGCATGACTGACTGACTCTCGCTCCCAAGGGCAGGCATTTTCTGCTCAAGCACACTGCTGCACTGGCAGAGCCCCTGTTGTTTGCCATGACTCATACAAGAGTACATTAAAACAGGTCTAAGACAAACTGAGAGGCTAATGGTTCCTAGAGGGTGAGAAGATAGAAGCTATTATAAAAGCCATTGCTATAGCTGCTTTCCCGATTCATGCAAAGCTTGGTCGGAGCAGAGGATCAGCATAATAGGCCATAGGGGCAGGTGTCAAGCTTTTTGATGTCCCTGCAAGAATGATATGTCATCCTCTTCTGTGACACTTATACAGACCCTTGCTTTGCCTTGCCAGAGATGCTGTCAGCTGCACTTGTGCCTCATCCCTGTCACTGTTTCTGCTAAGCAGGGAAAGAAGTCTCAGCTTCTGGTGCTTATGGTCTTCATCCACATGAGCACTACAGAGCCACCCCACACCTCTTGCCTTGCTCACTCACAAGCATCAGTTTTGCCTCATCTAAAGTGGAAGTTGTTCCCCACCTTCCATTGCATGCCACCTGATATGCCCTCGTAGTCCAGCACAAGCATGCCAATAGATCTGAATTGTGATGCTTGCCTAGTATAACATAAAACCCAAACCAGAGATAAGGTTAGCAGAGCTAGCTTTGCGTGTTTAGAAAACTGCCTGCCTTCTCTGTACTGCTTGCTTACAGTGTGTTTGATCTATCAGCAGTCCTGCAAATCAGTCCTAGCTCAGGTGTGTTTCGAAGGGAATGGGATTATCTAAGGGCTTCCAAAGGAAACCTCTAAGGCTGGGGAAAAAAAATCTAAGAAAAGTAATAATACTTCTAATTCTTTTTAATAATTATGTATTCTGTCAGAAGTATGAAAATCACATAAAAGTGATGTTAAAAAATTATTTTTCATTAGAAAGTTGTAATTTCTTTTATGGGCTTCTCAAATGTTCTCTATCGTTTTCAGAAAAATTGCTTCATTTCTTACAGGAAACTATCATATAAGAAATGAAAAAATCCAATAGAAGAGTTTTAAAAAACAAAAGTCAGAACTAATAAGGGGTTTGGTTTGGCTGGTTTTTTTTTTCAGTTTTAAAGTGCATCAGCATATTTGGGAGAGTTGTAACATGCACAGATCAGGATCTCATCCTTCTAAAGGATGAGCTGAGATTAGCTTTCTGGATCTTTTACCGAGTTGGTAAATCATTTATTGTGATATTCTGTTGTACAAAACACAGCAACAGAGCTTCATAAAATATAAATAGTACAAAATACTTTGGTTCTATTAACAACCTGTAACTGAACTTGAACTCTTTCTCATTTTCCTTTTTAATTTCTCTGTCATGTAAAATGAGGCTTGGTTTATGATTGCAAATAAAAATGAATTTGGTGGATCTCATCTTAATTTTATCATCTCAAAACCATAGTTTCACCTTCTGGCTTCTATTTTATAGTCTCAACGCAAGGAAGACTGAAAGCAGGAGGGAGAAAAACTGGCAGAGTGAGGTGCTGGGAGAGCTGAGGGGGCTGCAGTGGAGGAGGGGACACTGAACAGTAGCAGGGAAGCCAGCCTCTGGCAGGGGGGTGTGAATTAGACTGAGATCGGGACTCAGGTACGCTGTCAGTCACAGAATCGTGTGACTAGTCTTGCTCAGAGCTGTTCTTGGCTCATGCTAGGGATATTGATCCCTGACTTCCACGAATCGCTAAATCTTCTTTCAAATTAAAATAAGTGAATAAATAAGCAGAGGCAGAAATGCAGGAAGCAGTCAATTTCAGATTACTTTGCAGATCAGGAGCTGAGTGAGAAATCTTTGAGCCACTGAGATTAATCTACTTGCAACAGCAGGACCTAAAGGGGTTGCTTCCAACGATAGTGGACCCAGCCCCCTGGTGACTTCCTATGGGCAAAGGCCTGCTACGCTTACTCATTAAATCCCTTCTCTGACTTAGATTCAGAAATCCATTGTGCTGGATGTGGTTGCTGGCAAACCCTTAAACCACTTCTTCCTCTTTTTCACTTTTCTCCCCATAATGAGGGAAAGCCTCAACTCTTCCTTTATCTCTTCAGTATGCTTCAGCCTGGGACATCTCAAGATAGAGAATAATTTTTTTTTTTTTTCTATATTTGGACTGTGGAGATAATAACGAAATGGTACAGTGATGGGGCAGAGGATGACTGCTTGATCTTTCAAACCAGATTTACCATTTGTGGAGATTCCGTCAGTAGACTTTGCTGTGAAGGTCTCCCTCTGAGCTACAGTTCCTTTGGGGCTAGGATACGATACCTGTTTGCAAGCATTCTCTGCAGAGAACTTGTAGTACCTCTCTTTGGGC
The DNA here is from genome assembly GCA_009806455.1 of Tetrax tetrax. NCBI lineage: Eukaryota > Metazoa > Chordata > Aves > Otidiformes > Otididae > Tetrax > Tetrax tetrax. Next base: position 1,252,373 of record WHYT01017917.1, on the reverse strand, counting down.
TGGGCTTCAGATGCAGCCTGAGAGGGATGTTTCAAGAGTTGCCTCTGAGTTTCAACTATTTTTTTTTCCAAAGCACTGGGCAAAGGCAGGGAAGGTGGATGATCCTAGGATAGAAAAACAGAACTAAGGGTAAAAAGCCTTTCTTTTCCACTTCTGTCTTCCTGCAGTTTACCTGCCAGCAAGTGGAGGATTGAAGCCAAATCATCCTAGCTTCTTCTCTGAGCATTTCCACCGTGTTCACCTATTGCTTGTTAATAGTCCATGTTGACTGTTTTAATTCTTAGAGGCATAAGAATATGGCCCTATGGATGGCAGAATAAAATGGCCCTTTCCTTCTGCTCTTACTGAAATAAAATACAAACAGATGCTACAGGGAGGTGTATGTTCCCCTGTACTTCCAGTCCCGAGGCAGCCTTTTCCCCAAGTAACTGAGGGGAAACAGTCTACCATAAAAAAAATGCCAGGCTGAGTCCAACCAGCAATTTTGCCTCACAGTAGTGCATATGGGAACAAATTGATGGGAGGGGATATACCATGGCACTGTGGGAATGGGAGGGAGCAGATGAATTACAACCCAGCATCACAGAGAAGTGCAATTATCGTTGAGCTGCAACCTGCTGATCCCACTGCTTTACCTCTCCCTTGGCTTTCTGGACTGGAGGAAGAGTAAAATGGTGCTCAGTCACCCGTAAGTGTGCTGATACACTAGCCCTACATTAGTACTTGCCCCTCACGGGTTGTACACCTCCGGTTCTTTAGATGATCACTTTTCTACCATGCTCCTTTCTTCCTCTCTGTCTTTACATGAATATCATTTTGATGTCCTGGGGGATCTGTGAGCAATGCCCTAACCATCTCCCTCAACAATGAGTGATGGGCAGTCGTGTAGATCACTGAAAGCACTTTGTCATGCAATGTGTTAGTCAAATCTCTCAGATTTTAATATTCTCCCACCAGCTCTAGCAGGGTATGTGTGCACACATGCGTGTATGTGCATGTGGAAATCCTTGCCAACATGTCATCCCTTATTGCGCAAAATATTGACGAATTTGGAGGTGGAGGGAAGACAGGAAGGAACGTTGTGTCTTTCTGGAGAATTAAAAGGCCTCTGCTTTCTGCCTTCAGAGCCTTGCTTCATCTCATGCGCGCATGCGTGTGCAAACACCCCCCGCCACCCCTACAACCATTTTCTTGCATAGAGCCAGAGCCAAGGAGAGTATATATTTCCTCATCACAGAACAAAATCTTTTTTAGAAAAATAATAAAACTTCATTAGAGTATTAATTCAAGGCTTTTATTTTTTATAGTCCCCTTTTTATCATTTTTATCACTACGTTTAAAAGGAGGAGATTCCCTACATTAGGGAGGCAGCGAGCTGTTTTACATGGAGTATCCAAGTGTCATTTACTAGCATCAACTTTGGGATGGAGGCTGGTCGCTTTCGTGCCTGGCTCGCTCTTAGCACCACTTTGTGCTTTGCTTTGGTGCTGTTTGAGGCTGCTTATCTGCTGTGCATTTGCCCTGCGATTCTGTGTGTATCCTGTCTGTCACAAAGAGCTGGAACCAGAGTATTTCTGAATTCCCACCTGCGTAATACTTGTTAATGGTTTCCTTCTGCACTTTCTACAATGGACGCTGAAGCTCAGAGTAGTTGTGAGCCAGTGTGTTTCCTCACTCGCCTCTGTGCAGTGACTCTTGTAAGGTAGAAGTTACACATGTCAACATGTACTTAATAACAACATGTGAATTGTGCAGAGCCCTGAGCTCTCTGTGAGGGAGACATGACCTTCATTATAATGATACAGTTGACATTTTCCCTGTGACTCTTATTGTAACATCATTGCTTCCTGTTGGCATCTGTGGGTTTATCAGGCAGCTTGTTCAAGCAATCTGGAGTTGTGATGAAACCAGGGAGGAGGCTCAGATTTGAGACGGAAGGAGGGGGGGGGGTGCGGGAGAGGATTCTTGGAGTATCAGACCACATAGAATGTTTATCAATGTGAGCTAATTTAATCCTCTGCCCCTTGTGCCTGTCTCCTTGCTCGTGGATTCACAAGTGCCCTGCGCTGCAGAACCCAGCATCCTTACAGCTCTCCACTTGCCATTGGCATTCCTGGTACTGGTGGCAGGGTCCAGGGGCCCTTGCTTCATTTTGCAAACACTTTGGAAGCAAGGCAGACTCGGATATACCACGTGTATCCTGATGCCAACGTTACAGGACGCTGAGTGTTGTTTGTGTTGGGTTAATCCAGGAGGTCTGGTTCACTTTCAAAACGTTTGCAGGCTCTTCTGCTCATGTGTTGTACCTGGCTAGAATTTGACTCATCTTGAGGGAAAATCAGGCTCCAGAGTGGTCAAAACACAGAATCAAGTGTGCTGACCAAGCTCACTGAGTCTTTCCTCTTTCTTCCCTGCACCGCCCCCCCCCCCCCCCCCCGATTTTTTTTCCTGTCTTTTAGCAAAAAACTGAAATTTATCCTCACAGCGAGGAAGTAATGATCACAATAGCAGGGTTTGGGGGCTAGTATCTATACTGAAATCAACTGCCTGTGGGGCACCTAATGCCTGCCCAAAATGAGGTTCTGCATGTTAAGAGCTTCTGGTCACCTTCGGTGAGGGTTGGTGAAAAATAGCTCACTGTACAGAAGGAAAGCTTTGTATCCTATTATGAATTCTTGTTGAAACTCATGAACTTAAGCCTTGAGTCCAAACCCTGCATCTATGCATAGCAAAGTCCTGCACTTTTGCTCCTAATCTGCCATCTGTAAACATCAAATGCACCGCTAACTCATTACAACTTAACTGACGTTACAATTTTTCTGTCAGGGCTGATGAGAGGCCTAAAATTAAAATTCTCAGGAGTTTCAGTGAGCAAGTAGGCACACGTATCTCCTGCCCCCTTTCTGTTCTCCAATCCACTCCTCTATATTACTTTCTGGTACAGCTGTTGCCAGGGCAAAGCAGGCCCTGCACGCTGCATTTTCCTTGTGACAGCATCCTTGGCTGGTTAGCTGGGAGAGGAGTAGAGCAGAGTGAAGTAGCTCCTTCATTTTTCATGGGAGTATAGGATTTGACATACAAGATCAGACTCTGCCTTCCCTAATGGCCAAATATGTGATATTTCAGAGGAGAGCAATATCCTGCCAATAGAAAATATATTTATAGGCACAGCCACCTGCCAATGGTTTCGGATTGAGTTGCCTGATGGGCAAGAGGTGGGGTGAGAGCCGGTGCAAGGAGGCGGGTTGCGGGCTCGGCACATCTCAGGGTAATGCTGCAGGCAGGCGACTCCCTTCCTGAGCCCTGTGGAAAGCACTCTGCTTCCCAAAGCATGACATTTGTTTGTCTCAGTAATTGTTGTGGCTCCCACAGCTGCACACGTCATTAGCTGGCATCATATATTTCAGGCATAAGATGAGTTTTTTGGGGAAAAAAAAAACCCAAAATTTTTAGTCACTGTTCACCTGTCTTGATCCCCTCCTGTGGAAGGGAATCGCCTGGGTTGCTAATGTGTAGCTTTACAGGCTATGATATTTACGTGCAGTGGAGGTGATGGGATCTATCTTTCATTTCATCTGGAGAACAAATAGCTCAGGATTATAAGAGATAAGTAGAGGTAAAACTCCCTGTTATTTTAGTGTTAGATGGCACTTTGGGCCTTTTAGCTTCAGTAACGCTGTATTCTGCCTCTGTGGGAGAGGACACTTTGTTCCCTCATATACAAAGAACATCCAGAGGTTTTCCCAGTGAATACCTTTAACGAGGAGAGGAGAGCAGCATGAGAGAATTCAAGTATAGCACAATAAAGCGTTACCCATTTCAAATACAGCATTGCCACAGCCTCAAAATTCGGGTAGGGATTTTGGACATTTCACACTGTTGACTCTCACAATTTTAGCAGAAGTCCTGAGTCCTCCTTAGTCCTTCCATATTTAATTTCAAGCTCAGCCACTTGTAGTTATGTGCGCAAGATGACAAATTTTCCTCTTTCATTTTTTTTTTTTTTTGGTGGGGGAGGGGAAGTGAGGAGGTTTTGAAGAAGGTTTTTTACTATAATGTTGTGATGAAAAGCCTGAAAATGCCACCTAAATGTAACCTGATGATTCAAAATCAACAAATCTAGAAAACCAATTTTCAAGGTTTGGGAGATTTCTGATTGCTTGAACTGCCAGTACAGGGAAACAAAGACAGAGTATTTAGAAACAAAGGTGCCTTGATTTTGGAGCTGTTTCATACAATAGAAATAAGACATCACTTGCTTTTCACTGTTCTGTCAAACACTCATGGCAAGCATATTTCTCTCAGCTAGCAAAGGCTGGATGCATCTTCCTTCACAGGATATTAGTACCTGTGCAACTACTGGCACGTTGTATGACAGCCACACTTGCCTGCTACTCTGTGTACAGGCCCTGGGTCTTACAGTTGTGACTGCTGCATCCCAGGCTGCCATGGATGGTGCCTAAGGTGGCTTCCCCATCTCTTGCTGGCTTGAAGGCAGCCTGCAGTGATATTGCTGTGGTGGGGTAGGGGAAGCAGACTAGCCTTTGTGCTCCCAAAGGCATCAGTTCTAGTAGTTTTACTTCCTCTTAAGATTCGTGGAGAGGAGGAGGATGGGTCAAGGTGAAAGGGAGGTTTTTCTCCTGTTCATTGGAGAGCAAGACTAAGTGTTGTTATTAATTATTCCTGTATTATGGCCACTGGTGGCCTGTAGTATTCCAGAAGTGAGATTGCCAGCAGCACTTAATCAATGCCGCTGCTAGTTCCATGTTATCAGTCTGCAGCCATGCAGACGTTTGGTATATTATAAAGTCAGAGTACCCCTTAATAACCACCTTGAAAAAGTGGGGCATTAGTGTCTTCTAAGTGACGAGCCTGTCTAGAAATGCAATCATGTCTTTAGCTATAATGCTACCGAAGTGATAGCAGAGTCGTACTTGGGGCAGAAACTGACAACAAATTAACCATACAATTGCAAATGGGCAAAGCAATTACGTGCAACCCATCCTCGAGGCTGCATGGGCCTTGTCACTGACGGAGTCACATCTACCTGCGGAGCTCTTTAGGCAGAATGCATGACAACAGCCTCTCTGTCCTCTTTCTCAGCATCCATGGACAATTTTTCCTAGGCAAAGTGGTATCCACCTAGCTCTTTCCTGGCTCTTAAAGCAATATTTGAGAGTAGATCGGGACCCTCCCTCTTTTTACAGAAGAAAAAGTGGTATGGAGAAGCATTCTGGCAAAGCAGTGGAGAGATCTCCAAGCCAGCCCTAAACAAAGGTTGTTCTTCAACCAAGACCAGGGCACATTAGCCTGGGCCTAGTGCTGTACCAAGCCAGCTCATGGCTCCCCGTGCAGCAGGGACTCCAGCCTGTGCAGAGGCAGCTCCAGAGCCTCCAGTGCCATACTGGCTGTATCGCACCATGTAGGTGTGCAGAGTTTAGAGGAACTGCAGAAAGGCACTGCACATCCCCTTGAACCCTTGCCCTGTGCTTTGAATGCAAATCCATCTGTTCTTCCTCCCCTCTCACCAACAAGTAAGACTATTAAGGAAAGGTGACTACTCTCAACATAAGATCCTCTTGGCTGGCTGATGCTCTTTTCCAAAGTTTGGCATCCCCCTGCCCGGCTTGGCCAGGGGATAATCTCCTCTGTGGTTCAGCTGGCTTGGCGTCTGCTTGCAGGACTTGGACATGGTGCTCTGAGCCTCAGCCATGGAAACATGCAGACCACGCGTGCACAGAAGCCTGGTCTGCCAGGCTGAAGGACTGTGGCCAGTTGGTTGCATCCACTGTAGCGTCTGGCCACCAGCTGGGAGACATGACACCCCGAATGTTGCTCCGTATGCTAAATGAATTGCGAATCATTACAAAACCTGTTTCTGTAAAGGCTTCTCCTTGCTTCTTGGAATAGCTGCGTGCTGTGTGTCCCTCTCAGAGCTGATAAAGCTTTGGGAAGATGGTAGAATCAGGCCAATGATATGCAAAGGACAACTAGATAGCAAATTAAGTATGCCCTTTCCCTATTAATCTTTTTTTTTTTTTTTTTAATGAAACGTAAGAGAGGCTTTGTATTTCTTAGTCTCTACAATAACTCTGAGGATGGGGCAGCAGAAGCTACTTCATCTCCAGTAAGCAAGTACGTCCTGTGGTGCCAAGCTGGGGGCAGGCCTTGGTGTAATTGGGGGTTATCAGCTGGCAAATATTTAACATGCCATGTACTCTGTTGTGTGTATGTGCAGGTAGGAAGTTAAACGTGTATAAGATCCAGGAGAGAAGAGAGAGGTGTTTCAGAGTACTTGCTGAGATTTATCTGTGCTTGTCTTTGATTTCATCCAGTCATTTCCTGAAGAAGAGCAATAATCAACAGACTGTATCTTTGGTGGGACCTGTACTACTTTGAAACCCCTCTGAGACTGTCAGAACTAGAATTTCAGTTAAGTGTGCAAATTTCAGGCCCACATGGTGACAGTAGATAAAATCTCTGGTTTGGTGCTGTGCTGAGTTAAGTATTGCAGGAGTGTTTGAACAAGATGGGAGCTCTAGGTGCCATCTCTGGCTCTCTTCTTGATTCACTGGGCAGCCTTGCATGTGTCAGCTGCCCTACTCGGCATCTCTGTGCAAATGAGTGTTACGATGTTGATCAATTAAAGTTCTTTAAGCTTCACAGGTAAAAACGCCAGATAGGTGCTAAATATTATGGATCTTTATTTAAAGTTTAGGGTCAGGATGATTTCTAATGAGGATGCTGTGCGTTTATAAGCTTAAGCCACGTAAAATGTACTTAGTGCAGAAGAAATGGTTGTTAAAATGCGATCATTGTATGGCCCGGATCTGACATTTCGCGATCCCGGTCCACTGTGACACAAGATCCAGTCCAGGTTTCATGTGCCTGTGTAGACTTTTCTTGGAATAAAATACATAATGGATCAAGATGCTATATTAAATTTAGTTGTTCGCTGTCACATCACTCGGTACACAGCCTGCTCCCTAAATCCCATACTAATCCAGTTGTCTGTATCTTCTTTGGTGTAAAAGCGCATTAGCCTCAGAAG
>WHYT01017917.1:1221130-1245302 GCA_009806455.1 Tetrax tetrax | reverse complement strand
AAAAAAAAAAAAAAAAAAAAAAAGTAGTGAGAGGGTTAATATCAAGCTCCAGTCCTAACCTGATATAGCTTTTATATGTTCTCAGGAATAGCACCTCACCCCCAATACGTATACTCTTGATGCTTCACTGGGAAGATGATGATCTGTGATTTGTCTTTATCGTCTCTCACACCCATCTTCTTTCATTTGTTTACCGTAACCCCGATGTGTAGTGTAGTTTTAGCAGTGTCGATAATGCACCTTTTACCTGGAGTGAGTATAATAGGATTTGACAGCGACAGGGGATGAGGAAATTCTGTTATTCTATTATTCATCCCATTTCTGCAGCAGTCTGTGTAGAATGTATACGATTAGGAATGTATACGATTAGGTATGTCTTGGAGGTTTCCTTTCTCTCTCTCTCTATCTGCATCCATCCTTATAGCTTGCTGTCATCAGCAGACTATCGGTATCTCTTGTCACTTACACCCTTTGTAGAAGAAGAGTGGAGAGAGGGACAGGAGGAAGACCAAGGAATCACTCAGATACCAAGCACAATAAATCCATATATTAAAGGACAGACCTTCTCAGGATGTTTATGAGGAACATGGTGAGCAAAACCAGAGTCCCCTTCGTTTGTCACTCATGTGACTTGCAAGTTTACTGTGTCTGACAATTAGATCTGTGTCTTGAAAGGATAGCAAAGACTTGTTAATGTTTTACAGCATCTCTCTATGTCCAGGCATTGTTTTCTACAGTGTCTTCATATTATCCTTTCAAGGCTGCCATTATGAGGCCTGTGCCTTTGGCCTATTTGAACTATATTAATTTCAGTTTTTTCCTGACCGTTACTCTTCTTCCTGATCTCTAGGGTTTCTGCTCACACAGTGCTGGGCATGACTGATAGAGCTGGGGAGGCAAAGTCCTCCTGCATGGTGCTGGCTTCTTGGCCCTGATTCCATCATTATTGCAGTGCGGAAATACGTAACTGATCCCTCCAGTTAGGAAAGGTAAAACATCCTTCCTGAAGTCCTTCCTGAAAAGGTTAAGAATTTAATTTTGGATGAATATCCTTGCCCTCTGAGCAAGTCTTTGTATTAATGATCTCATGACGGATTGCTCCTTAAACTGGCCCTTGTGCAGGTCAGGACAGAGTGAGAATATTCTCTATTTAATGAGGCAGAGATCAGAGCCTCTAATATTTCATCATTCGTGCTCAGGGGACGAAGGGAGTTATGAGCTTGGAGAGCTGACGGCAGAAGGGGCCCTAGTGAGCAGCTGCAATGGCAGCTCTTAGCCCCTGAGATCGTACTGCTATAGGTTTCCAGCTTCTTGGAAAAACTAACCTTTGTCATTAAACTGATCTAAATTATTGAATTCAGTGTTGGTAAAAGATCCAAAGCTAATAACGCTTGGGACAGAAGAGACTTCTTTAGCCTGCAGAGAGGTGTATGGTATGAGGAGCAGGAATGCCAGGGGTATATGGACAAGCACAATCTATGGGGCTGTGTGGAGCATTTAGCTTTGTTCCTCCCAGCAGCTTTTGCCTAGGAAGGGTGGGCAACCTGATACTCGGATGCCAGTAAATTAGAAAGCCAACTTGCAGATCCAGTGGTTTACAAGTGTCTTTAATTTATTAATGAGTGGAGGCCATCTCAGTGTGTGTAAATATAGATTTTAAATCAGTTGACATGATGTACGTAAACAATCAAACTTGTAGGGTAGTGCTGAGATGCTAATGTTAAATCCACCTCTGACTTGAGTACTACTTTTCAGTAGCGCGGTGTTCCCTGGGAAGCAGTGATATATAGTGCTGTGCAAATCACTGCTGCCCTTAAACTGCGGCTCTGAAATATTTACACATCCAAAGTGTGTGTGTAAATTGGGAGTATCGCAGCGTTCCCATAGGGTGACAGAGATTTGTAAATTTTGTTTTCTGCGCAGTCCTGCATTTTCATGCTAGTGACCCAGAGCCAGGACCCGAGAGCATAAATTCCCCAAATAATTCTTGCAGTGCTCAGGGTGAGCTCGGCTCCCACTCTTAGGTGCTAGAAGCAAATCTTTCCAAGGTGCCACAGTTACGACTCGCCCTTTTGCAAGAGAGTAGCAGTGTCTTTAAAGTAACAGCTCCTGGAGGCACAGTAATAGCCATGCTGGGTGCTAGCCCAGGGTGTTGAGTGAGGGCATCCTGCTGGCTGTAAGGCGAAGGAAGGAAGTGAAGGAAAGCAGACTGTCCTTCCTAACATGTCATGGCTGACACAAAAACTCAGAGCTGATGGGTGCCATAGCCGAGCACTGAACGTCGTGAGCACTCGTGATTTTTCCACTTCCCTCTACCCTCAGAAGACCTTAAAACCTCCACCTAAGTGACGAGTTATGGGCAGCTGTTAGAACTCCGCGGGCAGACGGGGTGGGGTTTGCGTCTGCGGCGATTTCGCGGGGGGCCTTGCCGGGCGGCAGCGGGGTGCTCTGCCTCCGCCGGCAGGGGGCGCCCTCCCGCCAGCTGCCTGCTCGCGCCGCCCGCTCCCGCCGCTAGGTGGCGCCGCGGGGCCGGGCCCGCGGGAGGCGAAGGCGGAAGAGCGCCTGCGCTGGTGGGCCGGGCTGGGGGCGTCCTTAGGCCTAGGGGTGGGCCGCGATGGCTGGTTTCTTCCATTTCTGACTCCAGACGTTGTTACGAGCGATGCACGTTCATATGCAGGCAGGGCAGAAAGTAGTCTCGTGGTGTAAGGTGGGAAGGAACCCCAGCAGCAAGTTAGAAATGAACGGTTTCAGGGCCAGAAGGAATGTTCTTTGAGGAGTGGCTAAGGACTTTGGACTTACCTAGTTTGGAGAAAAGGAGGCTGAGGGGCGAACTTGTTGCTCTCTATAGCTTCCTGAGGAGGGGAAGTGCAGAGGGAGCTGCTGATCTGTTCTCCCTGGTATCCACTGACAGGATGCGTGGGAATGGTTCAAGGCTGCACCAGGGGAGGTATAGACTCAACATTAGGAAGCATTTCTTTACCAAGAGGGTGGTTAAACGCTGGAACAGTCTTCGTAGAGAGGTGGTCAATGCCCAAGCCTGTCAGTGTTTGAGAGGCATTTGCACAATGCCCTTAAAAACATGCGCTAACTTGGACAGCCTGGATGTCGTCAGGCACTTGTGTTACTGAAATCTGGAATAAAACCCCTTAACAGCAATGAGAAGTTAAAAAGTAGGCACTCCTTTATTGCAGTGCTGGGCACACGGAGGATCACTCCGCCTAGCGTGTGTGCCAGTCTGGAAATCTGGACAGAATATATTTAGTGATTTCATGCATAATCATTAATAATTGCCAGAATACTAATACATAATTATTGGTTTTCCTAGAAATCATTATAATATTCCCCACGCACTTGCACATGCTCAGTCTTTTGAGTCGAGGGTCTTCTGGTGGTCTTGGGGGTCGTCAGAGCGCCCCCTCCTCAAATGTCGTGAGCACTCGTGGAGTGGAGGAGGAACCCCTCCTTAAAATCTCCATATGTGGTCTTGGGAACAGATCACATTGCTCCTTGACTTTCTGGCTTCAAAGTGATTGCTCAGGGCCTATTTTCTACAGGTGGTGTTTGGGGCTTACCATTGTTCTGACACTCTTCTTAATTACCCCAGACATGCTAGGTTGACTTCTAACAAACGAGATATTGTAATAGCTCTAAGATTCCCATTCCCTCTAAGAACAAATAAATTTCATATGAAATTTACCCTGTGTGACTACAGTTCTACAGTTAGCAAGAATCACCTAACGTTGATATTTAATTTTTTAAAAAAATCATATTATTCTAAAATTATATTGATTAAACATTTTATGTCATGTAACACTTGGACTAGATGATCCTTGTAGATCCCTTCCAACTCTTCTATGCTATTCTATTCCATTCCCTTCCATTCTGTTCCTTGGTTAATAAACTTTTTGGATAACAAAAACAAAAGAGGATACCTATACCACTTCTGATTGTTACGGATGATATATTTTATAGGAGAACCTTTGCCTTATTTCCTGATTTTAACCAGCTTCCAATCTGGATAATTACATTCTGCCTAATCTCATACTCTCTCGGCACTTGCAATTCTTCTTCATTTGCTGCTTTAAACTATTGTTGCTTTTAAACAGCTGCTATGTTCCATCACAGAGAAAGCTGCACTTCAGGGAAGGGCAAGCACTTGTCAAATAATATTAGTTCAATAATTTATATAGTGTTTTTCCCCCCATATTTTGTAATAAATTATTCACCTCATATCATTTCACATTATTCATCTGGTTAACTGAGGTAGCCTAACAATTTTCAAATGTATTTGTCAAAAAATTTGTTGAATTACTTTTGTCAGGTTTTTTTCAAAATAAAAGCTTTGACAAATAATCACAGTCCTTAGCTGCCCGGCCCCTGTGGTCAGTGAAGTGGTTTAGATAGATTGACGGTGAACTGTTTTGTAAAACAAAACAAAGCAAAAAAAAAAAAAAAAAAAAAAAAAAAACAAAAAAAAAAAAAAAAAAAGCACAGCAGAAGCCCATTTTTTGAGATTTTGTACACTGTGAAATGTAAAATATAAGTGTCAACTCTGTTTCTTAGTGGATCATTTCTTGCATGGCAGAAACTCTGAGGCCATCAACTTGCCACCTGAATTTGAGCACAAACATTGGAGAAAACCTGGTTTAGAATATGTGGCAGGACCTGTTTGCTATACCCCGCATTCTGGAGAGACTTTGTGTGCCTCCAAAATAGTCAAGCTTAAATTATGTGTCTTTACGTTCACTTACAGGATTACTGAAATGGTTGTCATCATTGCTTTAATCTCATCCCACTTTGCATAAAATGAAGCCTGAATGTGTGTGCAGGTGGGAGGCATGGTATGGATTACATGCAAGTTTTAAATGGTAAGGTGGTCTGTGTACAACTCCGTGAAATACCTGAGCTGGATCAACTGTGGATAGTGACAAGGGCAAGTTCTCCCCTTACCCATCCAGGCTACAGGAGAGCAAACTGAAAGGTACTGACATGCAAATTGAGATGATCTGAGCTGAAGGCACTCGAGAGATGTGTTAAAATCATACCAAGTCTTACGACGCTATTTGAAGAACTGATTTTCGGAAAGTTCCCAAATATTTGTGAATTTACTGTGCTCTTTTTTAAATTGATAATGGTGGCCTTCGATACCTGCACGACAGGCACACAGCCTTCCAGTTAAGTACAGGGTGAGTACTGGGGAAAAGAGAGGAATGTCAGAGTGCTTGATCTTCATCAGGGAGACATCAAGCTGCAGAATAGTGCACATCCTACGCTGTGAGTTGGTGGTCATCTCCCTTTCAGCAGTTTTCTGGAGGTGAAATGAAGGGTGGTTAGTGATTGTGGCACAATGCTGGGCTTTGGAAGTCTTTGATTTGACTATTTTGTCTATGGCTGACTCAGGGCTGCCTCACTTTGTCTGTTCCCTAGTGCGTTAACAGGAGTGCTCATATGCTTTTCTACACCATGATGTTGTGCATACCAGTGTATGCACATTGTTTGCTATTTAGATACTGCAGACATTAGGACTGCAGAGGTACTTTGACTACATCCTAAAACTCTTTATGAAGCATTGATTGGCCAAGAAATGAGAAGCAGCAGGAAGCCACAGCTTTCTGACTTGGGAACGTGTAAGCCTTCCATACAGTTCATCTTGCGCTTTTCTGACATGATCTCACTTGCTAATATTTTTTGCAAAGCATCCTATGTAACAACATAATTAGTGTAAATTGCATTTTATTTTTAAATCATCTCCTTTCCTTCCTGATTTTTTTTTTCATATCTAAATGTCAGCTTTTATGGTAAACAGTGGTGTGCTGCAGAGGCTGAACAGCAATACGCTTGTGCAGGTGGAAATCTGCGGAGGGAGGTTCTGAGTCTGAGTTGAACAGGAGCTTGCTCGGCTGGCTGAGGTCAATGTTTCTTTAAGGCACTGCAAGTTGTGCTTGATTTTGTTTTCTTCTGGCATCTCAAGTCATCCTGCCATATCAGGTATTAAAGGCTTCAGATTGTGAATAGTACTGGTGAATGGCTAACACACATCCAGATTTTACAGATCAAAGGTAAATGATAATGTTAGAGCACCAAATCCGTTCAAACATGGTACAGTAAAAATCCCCCTCCCTTAATATGGTAGGAATTACTTCCCACACAATACTTACCTTTCTCTGAAAGATGAAATTGAAAGCAGTCAGAGCTCTGGGAAGGGATGCTATTAACTTTCTTCACCTATTATTTTTCATTTCTGGCCATTCCACTCTGCCTTACTAACTCTAGATGGCATTAAGAATTCTAATACACTTTTCATTTTGCTTTTTCTTGTCATTATGGTAAGCTTTTTGGGAGCAGGCGCAGCTTCCTTTTTGAACATATACACAAATCTGGCACCGGGATTTAGTTCTTGAGGCCCTCCTGTCAAAAATAATAATATATATATATATATATATTTTTTTTTTAAGATGTTTGCCTGAGAGAAAACAGAAGATATTAGGAATTTCTGGAAACTGCACAAATTGCAATCCAGTTTTTCAAAGCTAGGAAGATTCAGTAAAGTTCAGAAATCTAAACACTTACCTAGATGGCATGTGACCGCAATAATCAACTTATGGATACTGTTAGTTTTAACAGAATCTCGTTATACTCTTGAACATCCATGAGCTGAGCCAACCCATCTGCATTGCAGACAAGGACTACCACTGTTACCACTTCACATATTGAAAAATTGAGGCATATATTATGAGAGGAGATTTGCCAAACATCACAGACTTTTGAGGCTTAGTCTCACATTTTCTGCCTCTTGTTCATTTGAGCTGTTTAAAGTTTGCTCCTTACTTTTCTTCATGATATTGATCAGGATAGAATAAAAGGATGTTCCAAAAGCTGAGGGAAGTTGAGAAGACAATGAAGCACTTGGAAAGATGTAGACTCCAGAAATTGGATTCTGGGCATGTACTGCCAGGATGGAGGATTTTTATTTAATTTTATAGAAAAATGTTCAGGTTATTTTACACTGAGATGCAAAATCTCATTTGCAGCCAAGCCCCGAAGGGAGTAAAAAGAACTTGGAGAGCTCATAAAGACAAGTGTAATAGGATTAATAAGAAAAAGGCCTAAGACATAAGCCTTCATTGTACACATTTCTTGCTAAATTTTAGTATTGATGAAGGGTGAAATGCCAAGACTTAACCGCATGCTCGTGTCCTTGAGGCAGTAACAGAATATCAGTGTTCAGATGGGCTGCTTCTGCCACCATTTTAAGAGCGACCACATAGAGATGCTGCCTCTTGGGGTAGAGGATGACGTTAAAGGGGGAGGAAAGCAAGTCATGAATGGATGCTGCTTTCATAGCATGACAAATATGTACCTGGTGCTGAGTTTTGCCTGTGTTGTGAGATGCTTTCCACACTCTTCTGCTATCTAACCTTTGAGAGGAAGTCAAAGGCTTACAGCAAAAAGCAGCCTTTCCTTGCCCGTGATGAATCTACAGCCCCTGCTGAATGGCCTGCTTCAGTGCTCTACTTTGGCCTCATCTCTGATATAAGTTATTGGTACCTCTTGCAGTTTTAATGTGCATTTGATGAAAGGGACACTGGAGAGAGGAAAGGTACGGGGAGGAATTCCCATGGCTTTGAAATAGAGATGAACATCACATAATTGAGACAACCTTGAAGGGGCTTGGGCCAGGTCCATCCTCCTGTATGAGAGGGTGCAAGGAGCAGTAACAGGAAGCAAAGCCCACTTGCACTGGAGTTCAAGTGCAAACACAGGGTTTTTACCCTCACATCCTGCCCCAGCTTGTGCTTCACAGTAGCAAGGTGATTACAGAGAGCGGATCTGTTAAGAGGGACCAAACAAAGAACTGGGGTATGAGCACAGCAGGTTAGTGTCCAGCTTTCCTGGCACAGGGAAATGACACCCACCCTTTACCCATCCTCTTCAACTTAACTGTGGCACAAGCTGGTCTGCAGGAAGATGATCCTCTCCCTGTCCCGGCACCTGCAGGTTAGATGGAGGATTTGCTGGGGAATGGATGGGGACCCTGTGACAAATGAGAGGGAGCACAGCTGGATACCCAGAGGATGGAGCAAGGGTTAGCATCCATCACTACTGATTAGATCCTGAGAGAGATATAGACAGATCAAAGATGATGAATGGGTGCTAAAGAGAGGCAGTTCATTGTCACCTGGTGCCTTCAGTGCATCAGTTATCTCAGAGCATCTCCAGGGTAGCTGATGAACCTTTGCATCTTTCCAACTGCCACCCAGAAGACCTCTGTGGCTGCACGGAGCACTCAAGTATTACAGTAACCTGTCCTTTGCTCACCCAGACTTTAACAGAAAAAAGGGAAGGGAGAAGGAGATGGGGCCAGGCCCGTCATGCTTTCTCATCAGCTTGCCTTACCCATCTGTCTATCTGTTGCTGCCAGTGCCTGTGTTGTGGGAGAAGGATGATTGCATCATTTCTACAGAGCTTGCTGTTCCAGCCCCCTGATTTAGGGTGAAATTTGGTTTTGCTGCTGGGTGTTGGAACACTTGCCAGGTAGGTGCTACCAAGAACATTTATTAAAATAGACAGATGGGCACTAGGGTAGGAAGCAGCCATTAGAATGCTTGAAATCAACCAACTGTGAAATAGAAAAATCAAAAAACTATATTCATTGAGCCTTTAGTACTAGCCTTCCCTTTTGGGGCTGTGCTTTTTACCCCTTTTACATGTACACACACACAAACAGAGAGCTATTCATGAAAATGCAACAGCCAGGTTACAGTTTGTCTTTCTAGGCATTTCAATTTGGCCAGGATTTGGGAGGAATCTGAGAATGACCCCCTGAGCAAAAACTGGTGCATGCAAAATCAAAATGCAGCTTTGCTTGCAAATAAGCACCCAGGTTTCTCTGGGAGCTTGGACATCAAAAACACAGGCAAAGTCTGGCCCGACCCTGCTGGAGTGCAGTAGGAGGAACACAGCCACTGACTGCTGGTAGGTAGGAGGTGAGATTCCTAACCGCTTGTCTAGATGCATTTGCAACTTATTCTGATTCCTTAACAGCTCTTTCTGTCTGCTAGTGTTCCTTTGGCATTGTGATCACTCTCCATTAGCTCTCTCAAGTAGTGGCATGAGATGCCAGGATAGATACTGTCAAAATCAAATGTCTTCGTTCTGTTCCTTTTCTTTTTTTCCTAACTTACCACTGGAAAAAACAAGATGTGTATGTTTACCTTTCCATAGATATGTATAGAAGAAGTCCAAGGCTATTAAGAGAAAATATGTATCAGTCAGATATATCGGATTAGTAGGGAGATCTCTACTCTTAGGTATAAAAACATTGTTGAATCAGTCACTGTCTTGAGATAAACTACCATGGCGTCAGTATTAGCAGTTTATTTTGAATCTGGGTTAAGTTGTCAGGGGATGAAGGGCTGTCCCCACTACTGCTACCTTCTTGTAGCTGTGGTCTTGGCTGAGTCACTTGCTGGCATCTCTTGCAGTACCAGCCTGCAAGAACTGTGAATTTTCTGTGAGCTTTTATGATTCAAAACCTGACCTTGGTCTTACAGTATTTCTGCTTATCTGTCACTAACCCAAGGGGAGTAAGGACAGTGTCAATGGGTGCTCAGGTATGACGGCAATGACTACGGTAGAATATTTATCTGCTAGCTGGATGCATAGTAAAAGCTTGTTTGCAAAGGGAATGGACCAAATTTGGAGGACTTTTCTTAGTGCCTGTTCTTCATCATACTGTTGTTGATGGCACCAGCCCAGAGAAAACCCTAAAGTAGGACACGAAATTTGTACTGAGGCAGTGGAGATTGGCTCTCCACGGTTTTCCCAGGGGGTTATCTGGTTCTGTACAAAGCCAGTATCCAGATCCTTGTATCACTTCAAGGGAGTGATGTCGTGAACAGAGAATTTTGGTTTCTTTGAGTTTTACCTCTGCTTTGGGCACGGGGAAATGTCCTGGTCTACAGATGGTGTCAACTGGTGTAACCAGCTGGGAATGGGGCTTGTCAATGCAGGATCAGACATCCAAAGTATTTTTTTCTTTTTTCTGTTTCTTTTTTCTATTTACTGTAAAGTTCTTTGAGATCTTCTAAGGGAAGGTGCTATAAAATATAAACCATTAGTCAAGTATATGTAAGTGCACATATTAGCCCTGTTTCTTTTAGTACTGCACAGTGTTCCTTTCCATTGGCTAATTTATAACCCCCAGATTTGCAAGGTCATCTCCATTTGAATTCTGCAGTGTTGCATTTTTAAATGATACTAAAGCCTCCCCTTTATTGCCAGGATAAAAATAATACAAACCAAGCAGACCTTGACCAAAGGAGTAGCCCAATAAAACTGTAAGTTGCCCACACCAGGCCAGTAACTAGGAAGCAATTTGCAAAACTCAGTGATGCTTTCGGTTCCTTTTTTTGGCCTCATTAGCACTGTGTATAGCTACCTGCAAGGGTCAGAAAGCATGTTTCCCTCTTAAACATAGTGCTTCCTTTGTTTCCCTCGCTTCCCAAGTGTCTCAGCCCTGGCTCTTCTTGCACCCTGAATGGGTTCAGATGAGCCAAGGGCTCATCTTTTAGCTGAAGGCGTTGCAGTTCACGGTACTGGTGTTCACAGGTGCACGTGTATGTATGGTAGTCCAGCATTACACAGGTGGTGGATTTAACCAGCAGGTTGCTTCCCTCCTGACAGAGAAAACATTAGCTTGGGACTTCATCTGAAGCTGACAGTAGTCCTTCCATTTTCTTCAAGTCCTGTCTGCAGCATCTCGTGAGTTTCCAGCTGTGAATGTCGCTGCCTCTGTACGCTCAGGAGTCTGAAGCGAGACATGTCTTTTGCTATTTAGATGTGCTTTATTGGCTAGATCAGGGATTGAAAGAAGCATATTCAAATCTTGAGCGATGTTTGGTGGGGAAATGATGCATCTCTTTTCTGTTGCTCCTACCTCTCACAGCAACCCCAGAATGTAAGGCCAAGGACAGAATTGCTCCAGCTCCCTCAACTGTGAGTCATATTCTTCTGACCAATGTGTTTCTGCATTTCCATTGTCTCCCAAGGTGATAAGTACTAAAGAAAAGGAACAATAGGAAAAAAAAAGTGCATTTTTTTTCTTTTTTTAAAATCTCACCATGATACAGAATTAACCAAGCATATAGGAGCATCACAGGAAAATGTTAAGCAAATGGACTTGGTCTAAACTGAAAATAATATGTGACAAGCAACCTACTGGTTGCAATATGATACAACCTATGTTCCTTTCAGAAGTAAGACCCAACCAAAGTTTGGCTTATGTAAACTTTCAGAGTCCTGAAAGAAGCACAGGGCTACAACCACACTTCTCTGACTGAAATCCACCTCTAGCTCCCGTAGGTTTAGATGGAGGCATTTAAAATGAAACCAAATCCACAAAGGTTTGTTATTAAGCTTCCTGAGGGATGCCAGCACTCTTTCTTGAGGTGGGCCTGAGACTGGGGAGGCAGTCACCTTCTCCCCTTTTAGGGCCCTCACGTCTCCATGCTGCTTTATGTTACTTTCATGCTGGTGTTGTCTCTCTTCTTTGTGTGTGCCTCCCGTGAAAAGGCAAACACCTTATCGTTATGCAGTGGGGTAGAAAGCAGTCCTGGAGTGAGCAGACTAGACACATTTTTCCCTAGAGGATGATGGTGAAGGGAAATCGCTGCTTCTGCTGTGCTTCATTTTGCAGTAACTGGTGCTCTGCCATCAGCCTTGACCTTCAGCCAGCTTTACACCTGCCAAAGATCAGTCCCTTCATCTGTGTCTACACATGTAGGTCACTCCATGCCGGTTTCTTTCCTGCTTTCCTTTGGTCCCGTGGGAGACAGAAGGGAACAGGTCCACGTGATCCAGTCTTGCAATTTTCATGTGTTTTTTTCATGTTACATTTTCACTTACCTCACCAGTGTCCTTAATTCACCTTGCTCTAACCTCCTGTGCTGCCTTTTCTCACTTTGCTGCTTCTTCCCCATTGCCCCTCCTCTGCTGTGCCTTCATGCACTGCCCCCCCATCCACGTTTTCTCCTTTTTCCCCGTGCAGTCCCCCCCTCCCTGGCAGGCTATGTAGTCACTATTGCCTCCAGTTAGTCAATTAAGAGATCATATTTCATGGCTGTGCTAGGTTATTGGGGTTTCTTTTCCCTACTTAATATTATTTTTCCAGCTCCATCTTGGCACCTACATTTATTTGAAACAAATTGCAGGATAATTTGTTTTCATAATTTTCAAGATGCGAACTCCTGGTTCCAGGGGGGTCGATGTTTCGGGCACCCGGTGCCAGCGAGCTGAGACTGCACACAGAGATTTGTGCTGTGTGAGGAAATACTTCATTAGACTTGTATTCCACGAAGACACTCTTGCTTCTTAACGCCTATGATTTTAATTAAAACCTGGAAAGTGAAGAATCCTCGGGTTGTATTAATGTTTTCATTTCCATTAGGACAGCAGAGTTTATAAACACGAGCTGGGTTTATAAATTAGACCTTGTACGAATATTAAGTGCACAGTGCAGCAAAGGCAGCCGAAAACTGGAGTGGAGCTGGCCCCATCTGTCTCTTTCCTTGGCTTGCTCTTGCTTTCCAGTGGCCTCCTCTTGGCACAGGCTTTTCTGAGCTATTCAAGGGTTCCCCCTTGGAGACTGAGCTAATGGCTCCTTCCATTTCTTTCTGCGGATGCTCTCCTCACTCAGCAAAGCAGGAAGAGAAGCAGATGTTCCAGTCAGGGGCTTGCAAAACAACCTGCAAAGGTGACTTTGGGTGTAGGGATTTGGTGATGAGTAACATGAAAGGGGAAAGAGATTCTCCTGACCCAGTTCTCATGAGCATGTGCACACAGAGACACACACAGAGATAGGCAGATGTAAATATGCATCCCACTTGCAGTTCTCCACACCCAGAGTGTGCATATGTATCGCAGAGCATGCAGGGGGATGTGACAGAAGATGCAGCCTACTCCAGAGATGATGCGACAGCTGCATACAGCTGCACAGGCTGCACTGGGAGAGCACAGGCAGACATTGCCTAGCAGGCACAGCCTGGCACAAACAGTGGGACCATGGATCCCATACAGCCTGACTGTACTCAGCTGTGCAAACTGCACACAGGCCATCAGTGTGACACCAGTGACAATAACAAGCACTTGTGTGCTGCGTTCTGCTCAAGGACAGCAGAAGAATTTGCAAAGAAAATAATCATCCACAATTTTATGCAAGGGAAAGTGAAGCGTGGATAGATGAAGTGCCCAGATCCACACAGTATTCAGCAGCAGAGCTGGGAGTAAAATCTGGATCTCATACGTAGGGATTCTGAGTTCCTGTTCCCAATTCCCACAGAAGAAACTTCCCACTCCTACCTGTCATCGTGTAACATGCTTGGAAACTACAGTACTTTTTTCCTTGGCAGTGTAATAGTATGGTAGGGCTCTGTTTGTTTTCATCTCTGGCCACTGGCTGTGGTATCTGAAGGTTGGCTCAAGACTGTCTTGTGGTGGCCATCAGTAAGGGCAGCTCACGTACGCCTACCCTGTCTGCAATACAGCGTCATGCAGGGATGCTATTCTGAGCTAATTCAGGCAATGTGTGGTTTAGAGGTACCCTCAGCTGCCTATACCCTGTTAGCATTTGCTTTTTGGAGGATGGGTGCACAACTTGCAACAGGCAAAAAGTTTGGCTTCTCTTGAGTGTGCAGAAGGATGGACCCTGTGCTAAAAGCATGCAGTCCCGTAAAGGACCTGGAGCAATGACTTTGAAGGTATTTTGCATGAGCATCAGTGTGAATGTCTTCGCTCTGCAGCCTGTGAGGGCCATCCCTTCAGACCTCACTGACGTTGGTTTAGCACCGTAACTGCTGAACTGTCTGAGCCAGTTTGCAGGGTAGCACCTGTAATTCACAAACAGCTCTGTTTCCATCAAACAGCTGAGGTAGAGGAAGGTGGGAAGAGAGGCCCTAGGCATGCCTGCCTCTCCCCATCTCCGTCACAGCATGACTGAATGTTTTGATGGGAGGGTGATGTTCAGGAGAAAGGCGGGAGGCGTGCTCCTTGTCAGTCTCTGTCTCCTTTAGCCCAGTAGGCTGTTATTGAGATATCCTTCCAAGCAGCTTAAATAGAAAAGTCTAGTTGACAAAATGAAAACAATTGGGGAAGCCGGCGAGACTGGCTGGCGGGGGTTCCCTTCCCCCGGTGCTGGCAGCCCCCGAGGGAGAGGAGAGGCTTGCTGGCACTTCCAGCCCCTGCAGTACATCTCAGCCAGTGGGAGGAGGAGGAGGGGGTAGCTTCCTGGGCCATTTTTCAGGCTTTTTAGACACTGCTGAACCCATTAGAGGCCATTATTTAGGCTGCTTGACAAGATGGGCTCTCACCCTCTGCTGAGACTGGGAGGGCTCTGGTCCATCTGACAGGGTGATGCCAGGAGCTCCCCATTGGAAATTCCTGGTAGCACAGCAGCTCCTCTGCTACCCCTGCTGCCACTGCTTAGGTACAAGGGGACACCAGCAGTGGTTCAGAAATGTTGTCAGCTTTTTTGGAACCCTTTTTGCTTTTTCTCTGTCCCCTTCCTGCTACTTCCCTTCCCTATGTTTCTTCAGGAGGATACACATCATCTCATTTACGAAATCAGGGTCTTTGCATCTAGTTTAACTTCTTTACTTCATCCCACTCTTTCTCAACCTCATGTGGCCAAATTCCCTTCTCCACCCTTCTGGCGAGGAAGCTTTGAGCAGGTGATAGCTATCCACCAGCAACAAATTAGCCAGGCAAAAGTCCTGCCCACCCCAGTGCCTGCTGAGGGAGTCAGTAAGTCAATGGCATGGCATAACCCCTTGGGCCCAGTGAGCAGGGCTGGACGTGAGGCGTGCTGGGGGTCTGAAAACCCTCTGAGAACACAGCACATGAGCTCCTTCCAACAGGGCTGCTCCAACGGGCTCTTGCAGAGACTTCACGTTTTCAATGAGTGGGTGTACGTGGACAGGGAGGAGGGGATGGGAGCTGAACAGAAATGCCACGGTAACACCACACGTTAATGGCAGCACTCCTCCAAGAAATTTCTCTTGAGAGTTCCTCATTATGCAAACAAGTCTGGCAAATGATAATGCCTCCTGTACTTCCATGGATTAATGTATGTAAATGGCAGAGCTGCTGCTTGTTCCTAAAAGCAACATTCAGTTTCTCGCACCGGAGCCAGCACCTGGGTCAAGGGTAGTGAGTCTCAGGGTACATGCGGACTACAGTTTTCACCCCTCTTTCACATCAGTTGGCTGTTGGGTTTTCTAAGATCGCTAGGCTAAATGCTGCCTTCCTTTAAACATGCATCCACATCAAGTATAGGACCTTGGCCCTCCGTGTACTGGGGTCAGTGTAAGTCACCTGCATCTTGCCCAGGGCAGTGTCACATGTCCTGGTGATCTGGTGGAGAAACTAGCAGAGCAGATCCTATTTTTTGAGATTTGATCTAGGCAATATATTGCTTCACAACATTACAGGAATGCAGGGGGGTGGATGGGGGTGGTGGTTGACTTCTTAGTTACAATCTTAAATTTGATGTGGGGAAGGAGTCGCTTGTTATCATCTGAAGAGAATTGTTACCTTTGTGAAATTACTTTGGTGCATTTTAAGTCGTCTTTTTTTTTTTCTTTTTGATTTTTGAGTACTGTGGTTAACAGAGGCAAAAAAAAAAAAAAACAACACAGAAAAACTAGAGTTTTTTACAGAGGATGTTTATTTTTAAAGTAATCTGGGTCAGGTCAATCTGAGTTAGCTGAGCCTGGGGCTGACATCACCAAGTTTATCTTGTGGTAAAACCAAAGTACACTATCAGTGCAATGTTTTTCCACTTGAGATAACTTATGACAGTTGCCATGAGGTTAAAAACACACTTTTTTTCTTTTTTTTTTTTTCTTTTGAGAGCAAACTCTGCCTATGACTTTCATTCGTTTGAACGTGCATGAGTAGCAGAGTCCTATCAGGACTGGCACTGCCCAACACCCTCAGCAGCAAGGCAGGGCAGTGGTGGCTACCAATATCCATGGCTTACTTGCCATGTGGCAAGCAGAAGCCTGGCCTATTTGAGGTGCTCTGACTTCCATCTTCCCTCAGCACCAAATAACTGCAAATGCATTCAGTGATTTCTGACTGCTAAAACTGGTGTGTGCAGCAGAGTATATCTGGGCTAAACATAATTTCTTTCATAGGCAGGTGAACTGCTTTGCCAAGCACCCGGAGATAGCTAAAACTATCTAAGTTTGGAATTTTTTAGTGCAAAACCTGATTTCCATGATTTTTTTTCCCCCTCAATGTTATCAGGAAAATGCAAGTGGAGGAATTTGAGTCAGGTTTCAACCCAAGCAAAAACATACTTGTTTTAGTAGGCCTGAACTTTTACATTTCTAATTAGCTCCAAAAAACCTGTGAAGCTAATTTTCTTTTCCTTTATTAGGTTGGGGAGGTTGTCTTTTTTGCCCTCTTCTCTAGACAGCTCAACTTGGAGAAAAAAGCAAAATGCTACATGATCGTGGCTCTGTTCTGACAAAGCAGAGTTAAATCATGGGAGATATTATCTACGTAGCACACCCTGTAGCAAGGAATGGAGGCGTTTAACTTTACTCTGGCTTTTCTAAGACAAAAGCATCTTAACGCTAAAACAGCTTGAAATTGAGCATTTCGGGGCATTTCAAGATATAAGACTGAAACACTGGATGATAGGAATATTAAAAATCTTTATTTCTTTCCTACCCAGAAGGAAAATGTTATAAAATTTCTGTGAATAATTTTGAAATTTGTTTGTGCTGTGAGGGTTAGATCCAAATTGATTGTCATTTTGAATTCAAATGAGAGCTGATTTGTTAGGGAAATACTTTACTTGGATGAGATTTGGTCATCCAAAGCGTGCCAAATGGCATGCTTGCAAAAGGGGATGGTGGTTGCCCTCAGCCTTGAAGGAGGCATTGCCCAGGACATTGATGCTGAGCCCTTTGCAACCTGCTTGCCTGCCCTGAGGAAGAGCAAACAGAGGGTGGCTCTCTTAGGGGCTGCATTGTCTATTTTGACCTGTGCTGAGAAGAAAAATCTATTGCCTTGTATCCTGAGAATCTTGCAGAAATTGATGTTTTGTATCTCAATGCCAGTTTCTGTTCTGCTTTGGATACAAGCTATGGATTTCTGTTAACTCGGGGCAGGCTCGGAATGCTGCTAGATTTGGAAACCCCTAACCTGCTTTTTGCTTGTGCGATTGTGAAAGTGCTCAGAAATTGCAATTCTTCTCCAGGTCTGAAGAATCCCGTTGATATATGCTCCACGTTATGATCATATATAAAGACTGATAAGGCATCTTTGAAAGAAAATCAGAGGGGAACATGTTGCCACGCGTGCTGAAGTAGCAGAAGTGTGACTGTCACGTTGAAATCTTACATTTTGATATATAGCCATAACAAAGGGGTGAGGGGTCCGTCTGTATAAAGAACACCAGAAAATCTACTGCCTAATGATTTTTTTAAAGGGAATATAAATCAAAATTGAGAAACTGAGAAGGCTTTTACACCTACTTAGTGGATTCTGTCTGCATTGAATGTCTGCTGCTATAAAACCCTACCATCTTTGAAAGTTGACTGGAAACTAATAGCACCTTATCAGGGTTTTGCATGCGATAGCCCTAAGGTTTACCTTTGTAGTGCCTTTTGAAAAAAAGTCCTGCAAGTACAGAGCTCTGGTCTGTGCTCCAGCAAAGGGTGAAAAGGAGATGTGAGAAAGGGAAGTAATAAGATTATACCTAATTGCCTTAGCATCCACTTAACTATTTTACATATGTGTCTCAGAACAAATGTTTGTGGAGTGTCTAGACTGGTGTTTACAAATGTGTTAGCTAACTCTGGCTAATTGGGGAGCAATTAACGTGAGTTAAAATGCTAGGAAGTCTAGACAAAGCCGGAGTGCGCCTTCCCTTATGCATCTCTTCCTATCTCTTCATTTATCCCACTAGGAAAATGGAAGAGAGGCTTGAGTAATAGCATAAGGAGGCATGTGTCTCCCTGTAAGGGAAGGGGAAAAGCAGAAAAGGATGGACCGGGAGCCCTCCCAGCAGCGTGCTTCACCAAGCAGTGCGTGTTCAGTGCTTCCTGTGTTAGCTTCATGGAAATTGTAAAATCATGGAATGGTTTGGATTGGAAGGGACCTTCAAAGGTCATCTAGTCCAACCCCCCTGCAAGGAGCAGGGACATCTCCAACCAGATCAAGTTGCTCAGAGCCTCATCCAGCCTGGCCTTGAATGTTTCCAGGGTTGGGGCATCCACCACCTCTCTGGACAACCTGTTCCAGTGTTCCACCACCCTCATAGGAATTTTTTTCCTTATATCTATATATCTCTATCTTATATCTCTGTCTATTTCTTCCTAAATATACCCTTGTTTAGTTTAAAACTGTTACCCCTTGTCTTATCACTACATGCCCTTGTCAAATTTCCCTTTCTAGTTTTCTTCAATGCCCCCTTTAGGCATTGGAAGGCCGCTATAAGGTCTCCCTGGAGCCTCCTCTTCTCCAGGCTGATCAGCCCCAACTCTCTCAGCCTGTCCTCAGAGGAGAGGTGCTCCAGCCCTCTGATCATTTTTGTGGCCCTCCTCTGGACTTGCTCCAACTGGTCTATATCTTTCTTATGTTTGGGGCTCCAGAACCGGGGGCAATACTCCAGGTGGGGTCTCACTAGAGCAGAGTAGAGGGGCAGAATCACCTCCCTTGACCTGCTGGCCACAATCCTCTTGATGCAACCCAGGATGCAGTTGGCCTTCTGGGCTACAAGCCAGCATTGCCGGCTCATGTTGAGTTTCTTGTCCACCAGCACTTCCAAATCCTTCTCCTCAGGGCTGCTCTCGATCCATTCTCCGCACAGCCTGTATTTGTGCCTGGGATTGCCACGACCCATGTGCAGGACCTTGCACTTGGCCTGGTTGAATTTCATGAGGTTGGCACAGGCCCATCGCCAGCCTGTCAAAGTCCCTCTGGATGGCATCCCTCCCTTCCAGCGTGTCGACGACACCACACAGCTTGCTGTCGTCAGCAAACTTGCTGAGGGTGCACCCAATCCCACTGTCCACATCGCTTGCAAAGATGTTAAACAGGAGTGGTCCCAGTACCAACCCCTGAGGAATGCCCCTCGTCACCGGTCTCCATTTGGACATCGAGCTGTTGACTGCAACACTTTAATCATGAGCACCCAGCCGATCCCAAACTGTACTGCTCCGGGAGCGCTGCCCGCCATAGCTCTGCTGCACCGTCAGCTTTGCCGACGCTGTTCCTCTTCACCCAGGGCCTTCTGCAGGCTCCTGCCCTCCTCTCGCTTTTATTTCCTTATGCTTTTGCTGTGCCTGCGAGCGTCTGGTACCGCCTTTCTGCCTGCCACCCCTCCCTGCCCCTTTCTAACTGCAGTTAATTCAAAGCGTGAAGCTGATGGAAGGGAACTGCTCTCATAGTTACCCTCAGGTTATGCTTCTGCTGTCCTAAAAAACCACTGCCCCTCTGCTGCCCTGCTGATGGTGGCTGCGCCTTTGCTGCACTTCTGCAGGGCAGAAGCGTCCCGTCATCGCGGGGAGCAGAGTGGCGGGGCAGGCACTGTGACATCAGCGCTGCCGCCGGGCGGGCAGACAACCAAATAAGGCAAGCACTGTGATGTCAGCGCTGTGACCCCAAGTGGCCAAGGCCAGTGGGCCACCGTGGCCAGCAGAAGCCCCCCTCGATCAGTGCTCGGAGGGAGGCAGAGCTGGGTGAGCCCCGCAGCAGACCCCCACTTGCTCTGGCAGTGCCCTGTGCCCTTGGAGGTGCCCCTCGGCCTGCCTTCCCTGGGACCTTTGGAGGCGTCGACCCCTAAGCAGCTGCGACCCCGTTCTCTTGGCATCTTGCCCGGGTTTCGGGAGGGCTGCAGTGCCCTGGGGGAGCGCCAGGCAAGAGGTGGATGAGGAATACCAACTCACAGCCTTCCTCTCGAACCTGTCGTGAATGCTGCCTTTAGAGGAGGTTTCCCAGTGGGAAAATAAAGGGAAATTGCCCACGCTGAGCAACAGCTGCTGCTGTTTTAGCAGCGCTGTGCGTGGCTTCCTTGCCCCTCGCCCCCCCCACCCAGCTCCTCTGGAACCACTTTTTTCTTTGGTGGATGAGCAGTTCAGGGATTATGCCTCGAAAGCAGAGTTTGGCCAGGATCTGGGCTTTGCCAGAGTGCCAGCACGCTTGGCAGGCCCACTCAACCCTGATGTAGTACGTGCCCTCGAGGAGCTTTTTGGAGATGTCTGCTGAGCTATGGAAGAACTGTGTGTTGCAGGTGTGTATGCGTGTACCGAGGGGAGGACTCATACTGTAGGCTCTTGGCTTTCTCTTTTTCCCTCAATACTTCCTAACCTTCTCACATTGCAAATCACAGCTGTAGGGTTTGTTCTTCTGTAGCAGGGTAGGAGTTATTCCCCAAATAAATCTGTGCCTTCCTAGCAGGCAGGTACCCTGTGCCTTCCTGGGACCGTGGCCTGTGAAAACTCTGTCCAAAGGGCAGAGCGAGAGGAGACAAATCTTACGTGGAAAGGATTTACGAGTTTAGACACAAACCTTGCTTGTTCTAATTTCTTTCCTTCTCTCTCCTCTATTGTGCATACATGCCTGGAAGTTAAACCTATGAGCTAATTGCAAAGCCATGCGCACGCGTCTTTACGTATATATAAATAATAATAAACTCCCCCATTCATTATGTACCCTGGAGTGTCTAGCCTGCATTGCATCCAGTAATTCATTTGCCTGGGCATCAATCCAATATTAGAACAGCAAAAACGAAAAGTTGGAAGAGATCTCAGGAGTCCATTTTGTTCCTTGCAGACAGGATCAAAAATACCAATTGCAAACTCATGATCTGCTTGAAATAGTCGTACATGTGCAGAACAGGGTCAGATCTGCCAGCCAGATTAATGCGCTTTTCCTCTAAATGTATATTTTTTTCCCAAAAAAAAGTTTCCTAGGAAGATTTAATTGTGAGAGATTTAAGTTTCTGATATCTTATGACAGCACAGGCCTGGAAGCTAATAATCATGAAGATTTTCTCATTTGGAAAGGGAGACTGGCAGTCCCCTACTGGGGCATGCAATATTCACTTCTAGGTCCTGTATTACCATATTCCGATTAAAGCTTCTGTATGCATAAAAATGTTAAAACACTTTGGAAATGTTT
This sequence comes from Tetrax tetrax, assembly GCA_009806455.1. Classification (NCBI taxonomy): domain Eukaryota; kingdom Metazoa; phylum Chordata; class Aves; order Otidiformes; family Otididae; genus Tetrax; species Tetrax tetrax. Next base: position 1,224,110 of record WHYT01017917.1, on the reverse strand, counting down.
TAATGTTCCAACATATTTTAGCATTCCAAAACTTGTAACATTTTGGAAATGTTTTGCATGCATTCACTTTGAGTCTTTCTCTCCTCCATATGTCCTTTTCAGAATTTTTACAGTCCTTTACAAGTTTTTGGAATCACATTAACGCAAAGGGTTTTATCGAGGTCTCTTTGAAGTTAGGGGGGATCCTCTTGCTGACTCAACAGTTTTTGCAAAATATCCTAGGTTTTTTTTGGTGGAAGACAACCTGAAGTATGGGATGTTGATAATGGCTGGGAATAATGAGGAAGGCATGAAAAGCAGGACTTTTTTTCCTGTACTTGGGAATTGTCCAAGAGAAATCTGCTTATTGTCAGGAGACCCCTAACAGTACATGTTGCAGGTACAGTCATTCATTCTGAAAGCAGTATCAGCTGTCAAACTGACTGTTGCGATCTAGGAGGAAGCACATCTGGGATTACGCTCTTCTCAGAGGGTTGCAGGCATCCAGCGTGTTCACCTGTACTGCTGATTTGTTTTAAGTTCACTGCTTTAGGATGCTCATGGTTTGAAGCACTTGTCAGCTCTAATGGGGCAGCTTTGAAAACTAAACTGGTTTCCTAGGGAAGAAACGTGTTTTGTTCTAGTCAAGTAGACGTTTTCCATTTCCTAATATAAAATTGAAAATGTAGTTACTAAAACAATGCAATCATACATCACTTCCGTCTATAGTTTTAGCTGTCACTGCTAGAATTTTTCTGGCACTTTGTACTCAAACCAGACCTTACCTTGCAGATGTAATCTTCCAGGGCAGAAGTGGTACCTTTCTCTGCATTTTCCTTTTATATGGATCATCCAAACTGAGTTTGGGACCTCCTCTGTTTCATAGCTGATTTTCCTGGACTCAGACTTATCTTTTTGCTCTTTCTTCTGCATTTTTACAGCAGCTGGACATATTTCTCTTAGAAGCTTGTGAAATTGTTTTTCGTTTGTGTTGTCTTCTAAAACACATCAGCTCTGTGTTTGTTTCCTTTCACCGGGCATATCCTCATGGAAAGGGAAGTTAACTGCACAGGCACTTTCTGAGGCATCTCTTTCCTTGATGGCTGGTCTATGTTCCCTATGTTACAGTTTCTATAAGCCCTGTCAGAAGAATTGCTAGTGAGGCAGTATTTGTCACAACTTCAGAAGTGGAATTGTGTTGCACGGCTTCTGTACAGTGCATGTATGATTCATCTGGCAGCTGGAGCACTTCAGATTTCCCCACGTTAGCAGTTTTAGGAGGGCATGTGGGAAGGGCAGAGGGACTGGTCATAGTTCCATATGCAGAAGAAAGTGATGTTCTGCTGCTAAGTGAAAAGATTATTTGAAATTTATTTGGAATGAGAAATTTATCATTTCAGTATTTGCTTTCAAAACCTCCTCTAAAAAACTTCTCACTGTGCTCCTTGAGTCTCTCTAGACAATATTTTAACTGTATTTTAGGTTCTAAAAAGTAGAAATATTTATCTGCACATCATGAAGCTTGAATAGGTGAAGTCAGCTGCCTAAGTGACTGGGAATCTGCCATTTGTTCCAGACAGGGCTAGAACAATTTTGAAGCATCCATGCAGGGGTGTTTTGGCACATGCTGTGAGCCCCACAGGGTCTGAGCACGTGTAGCGGTGTCTTGTAGTGACTGTCATTACAGGTCCTGTTTTTCAGACATGTTCACTTCCAGCATGAGGAGCTCTGATTTGAAAACCTGGATGCTGAGTTTGTTGCCCGAACGGGATCTCAGCTCTTTTGAAAAAATCTGTCTCCAGTCGTGAATGCTGCGCTGCTGAGAAATCCAGCCAAATGTCTGCACCTGCTCCAGATACCAAGCTTGGAGTAGCCCTGTTTCAGCATAAGCTTTTTACCTTGCAGAGAACAGAGGAGTTTCCTTTCCTATGCCCCAGGCATCATGCGAAGCAGGGTGACGTGCTGGAAAACCCCCTCCTTTCCTTTCTGAACCCATTCTGGTGCCCCAGCATGGCCTGACGGGTGCTGTGCTGCAGGAGGTGTTGCCTTTTGCAACACGGGCGTGAGCCAGCCAGTTTGTAGCCTGGTCTGGTATCTGCCCCGTAGCTGTGGGCTATGTATCTCCTCCTCCTCCTCTGATAATGTTTCCTGCCACACCTTGCTTCTTACCTGTACTGCCACAGTTTTGCAAGTGGCATAGAAATCCCCTTGTAGACAGTTAATGCAACATCAGGTGAATGGATGAAGAGAGGCATCATCATCCCCTAATGGTAACAATGAGATCTGACATAAAAGCTGGTTCCCTGCCCAAAAGCAGCCAAGGAAGTGAGATGCCTTGTTGTTTCTGGGGATGGGGCTTGTGAGCTCTAAGTGTCTGTGCATCTTCACAGTGGGGTCCTCTGGGGAGATATGTACACTATCATTACTGAGTCATTCTGTGTGCTGTTGAGCATGTGGGACTGTCAAACTTCTGAGTTAAATCTACTCATAACCATTGCAAAGCCATTTTGATGCCTATGACAGTTAAAACCTCTTACAGTGAAATCATTTATTGCAGCCTAACATTTCACTACAGCGAGAGTAGGTGCTTCTAGTAATCCTTGAGAAAGATCAAAAGGTGTTTCGCATTGTGGTGATGGCTAAGTGCTTAACCATGTGAGGGTCCAGGGGAGCACTGAGCCTCCCTTTCGGTAAGGACACCATCTGGAGACTTTGCAAGAGGAGATTTGGAAAATCACAGAAAGGGAAGCGGCCTGACAAATCAGTAGCTCTTTTCACTAGGAGGCATGCCTGTGGTGTAGAAGCAAGCATGTTTGCTGTGGTCTAATCTTGCATTTGTTTTGCATGTCGATGCAAAGGCATGTGAGATGGAGCGTCTTGCATTTTCTTGGTGAGAATTATATATGGCATATCACACTTGTAAGCTAAGTAGTCCTTCACCCCAAGCCTTCATTTTATTTTTCTTTGTGTCATTTCTTGCTCAATTAGATGCATTCGCACT
>WHYT01017917.1:1184312-1209651 GCA_009806455.1 Tetrax tetrax | reverse complement strand
GCTCCAGATACCAAGCTTGGAGTAGCCCTGTTTCAGCATAAGCTTTTTACCTTGCAGAGAACAGAGGAGTTTCCTTTCCTATGCCCCAGGCATCATGCGAAGCAGGGTGACGTGCTGGAAAACCCCTTCCTTTCCTTTCTGAACCCATTCTGGTGCCCCAGCACGGCCTTGACGGGTGCTGTGCTGCAGGAGGTGTTGCCTTTTGCAACACAGGCGTGAGCCAGCCAGTTTGTAGCCTGGTCTGGTATCTGCCCCGTAGCTGTGGGCTATGTATCTCCTCCTCCTCCTCCTCTGATAATGTTTCCTGCCACACCTTGCTTCTTACCTGTACTGCCACAGTTTTGCAAGTGGCATAGAAATCCCCTTGCAGACAGTTAATGCAACATCAGGTGAATGGATGAAGAGAGGCATCATCATCCCCTGATGGTAACAATGAGATCTGACATAAAAGCTGGTTCCCTGCCCAAAAGCAGCCAAGGAAGTGAGATGCCTTGTTGTTTCTGGGGATGGGACTTGTGAGCTCTAAGTGTCTGGGCATCTTCACAGTGGGGTCCTCTGGGGAGATATGTACACTATCATTACTGAGTCATTCTGTGTGCTGTTGAGCATGTGGGACTGTCAAACTTCTGAGTTAAATCTACTCATAACCATTGCAAAGCCATTTTGATGCCTATGACAGTTAAAACCTCTTACAGTGAAATCATTTATTGCAGCCTAACATTTCACTACAGCGAGAGTAGGTGCTTCTAGTAATCCTTGAGAAAGATCAAATTGAATAGTAAAAGGTGTTTCGCATTGTGGTGATGGCTAAGTGCTTAACCATGTGAGGGTCCAGGGGAGCACTGAGCCTCCCTTTCGGTAAGGACACCATCTGGAGACTTTGCAAGAGGAGATTTGGAAAATCACAGAAAGGGAAGCGGCCTGACAAATCAGTAGCTCTTTTCACTAGGAGGCATGCCTGTGGTGTAGAAGCAGGCATGTTTGCTGTGGTCTAATCTTGCATTTGTTTTGCATGTCGATGCAAAGGCATGTGAGATGGAGCGTCTTGCATTTTCTTGGTGAGAATTATATATGGCATATCACACTTGTAAGCTAAGTAGTCCTTCACCCCAAGCCTTCATTTTATTTTTCTTTGTGTCATTTCTTGCTCAATTAGATGCATTCGCACTGACCCAAGCCATCCTTCTCTTCCCTTGGTATTTATACCTTTTATATGGTGGTGCAGAGTCATTCATATTCCCACCACAGAGCTGTTAAAAAGAAAAGCAATGAGTGTCCTTCCAGCTAGTAACATTTTGAGACCCAAATATCTTCATTAGAAAGGTTGTGAAAAATGCTCTGTCGTTCTGCTGTCATCCTTCAATTTACCTTCAAAGTCCAGACAGCTTAGATCCCATACAGCCAAGCATGGGACATGCACAGAGGAAGTGTCTAGGGATTGGTGCCTGAACTGACCCCTGGAATTGGTCCTGGGTTAGTAAAGGCCATTGTAACCACTTGCAGGCAAAGGTGAGCATGGGAATATACAGTCAGAGTACTTTGGCTTGGAAAGCATTGGATGGCATGGGTTCCCTGGGGACAAAATTCCATTTTCTGAGCAGGTCTAATCACAGACCTGCTTGATAACCCAGGTCACTGCTACAGGAGTTTGTGTTTGTCCTGCTGCTCCTTATACTGTAGAGGAATATAGAGTTACAGAGGCCACTACCTCAATATAGGATTTGCGTCGCAAAACAGCTTTCAATTGAGAAGGAAAGTTGTCAGTATCTTGGAGAAAAAAAAAAAGCCCTTAGCTCAGCAGTTTCCAAACTTTTCTTCTTGATGCCCTACTTTCAGGGGCAGTGATTTTTTTCTCCAAGATTTCAGGCTTTTTTCTTGGAGTCAAGACCCCTATTTTGGGATCTGCTACCTTAGCTTCTTACGTTGGTGGGGTCATCCCCAGTGATGCCATAAAATAAATCCCTTACTAGCTATGTTGTAAGCTGATCTGTGGAAAGAAAAGTTTCAGCCCATGCCACTGCACAGTTAGAAAGATCCCCTGCGGGGTGGTGACTGTCATTGTACAAGGCGCTGGCAGCACTATATGGCATGGCAGCAGATGGACCAGCAGTGAGGTTGACTCTTCATAACTCTCATATTTCTGCGAGCAATGCCAGTGAGGATAGGATTGTACATGGATTAGTGTTTCAGGTGAGAGACAAACTTTTCATGATGAGATGGCTAGAAGTAACTTGGCGAGGGGATCTCGTTCATCCCACTGCCAAAAGACCAGATCAGCTATAATTTCCTGACATATTTATCTAGCTGACTCTGAAACACCTTCCCACGGTGAGGTCTCTGCAACCCAAGACAATATTTTCTGGCTCTTAAATGTCCTTACCACTAGATCTCAGAGGTGACTTCTAACCTTAATCTCCCATTCTGCAATTTAAGCCCCACATTCGCTGTTGTATTTGCCATGGGTATGCAGAACAAACTATTCTAATATTTTTTTTTTCCTGAAACCATTAGTTTTTGAAAAGTGTTTTAATGTCTCATCTTTTCATCTATCTTCTCCAATGTAAACAGCCCCAATGCATTCACACTCCCTTAGAAATGGTGCTTTCTCAACTGCTGGTTATTGTTCTTGCCTTCCTCAGTTCTCTCTCAAGCGGGGCCGCACTTTCCTTGGGGTTCATTCTCCCAAGGTGGACACAGTACTCTGGCCGACTCCCACCTGCGTTAGCTAAAGCAGAAGATTAGTTTCTGTGGTTTGTTAATTGCACCCTTCTGTACTTAAACAGTGTTTTCTTTTTTCTTACTACCAAGGCAATGATGGTTCATGTTGAGCTTTTGGTCTACCATTGCCTTTTCTACTGAAACCCACTTTTCTGCCAGGCTGCTAACTGCCTGGTTGTTCCTCCTGTATCGATGGAGACTGTTGTTCCTACTGTTCCTACTTACCTTGCACAAGCCCATATACTATTTTACTCTTACTTTTTGTCAGCTTATGTTGTAAATATGATGAGATCATTTTTAATTCTATACTTGTCTTCCATGTGCACTCCTTCTCAGTGTGCTGTCATCTGCAAATTCAATAAACAGACGTTATCATGGTCATTATTTGATAACACCAGACTGCAAACAGATCCCTGCAGAAACCCTGCTGCTGTATCCTTGCATTTTGACAGTGAACCATTGGTAACTACTTTCTGAGTACTGTTTTCCAACAGATTTTCTAGCCATTGTATAGTGCATTCATCTAGACCATATTTTTGAGCTTGCCTGTAGGAATGTCAGGAGAAAGGGTGTCAGAAAGCCTTCTAAGGTTGAGATGTATGACTGAACTGCTTCTCTGCTGTCCACAAGACCTGCTACCTTTCCACTGAAGAAAATTAGATTGGTCTGACATTATTTTCCTTGACAAGTTCATGTTGCCCGTTATTCATCTCCTTGTTATCTTGCAGGTGCTTAAGAGTAGTCTGGTTATTTGTCCCAGTTGGTTCCTGGGAACCAAAACTAAGCTCTCTACTTTATAATCACCTCCTCTTCCCATTTTTCAAGATACGTGCCACATTTGGCCATCTTTTTTTTTTCTTCTGTGGAACCATGCTTAGCTGCTTGTTTTTTTAAGCTGCTTGCAGGTCAAGGTTGAGGCAAAAATCTCAAATCCAGGAATGCTTGATTGAATAGCTTTGCACCCAGATAAGGTGATGGGTATCGTACCCTAACCCTCCAGCAGCACTGTAGCCTTGCCTCACTTCTGGAGAAGCAATATTATGATTCTGTATCTAAAAATGGGAGGTCTCGGGAGTTTACCTGCAGTGTAAATAAGATAAATCATGTGCTGTTGGGTGTATCAGAGCAGTGGATGTTCAGAGAGGAGCCCTGTCCTGGCCAAATCAGAAGTGCTGTAAGCCAGTTAATCTGTGTTTACCCTTCAGCTCTGCGTAGCGCTGACCCAAGGAAGGACAAGGAGGAGAATCTGAATGGCATTTCAGTGCCGCTGTTGAGATAAAGTAGAACAGACAAGTATCTCCTGGTGTCTGTGTGAAGAACTGTGTCTGTAACTGGTGCAAGCCTTTTTGTGTAGCTATTTCTAGGCAATAGGCTTTGACTGAGCCTTGGGGCTTGTTTTGGAAGATTTAAAAATATCCAGGGAGGTACCTTTCAGTTATATTCATGGACAGTCTTAATTTTGCTTAAAAATGGCAAAGATAATACAATTCAGGGTAGATTAGAGAAGTGGAAAAGCAAAAGACTGATAGAAAAGCTTGGAAGCAGAGAAAGGCAAGGGAGAGAGATCTTGGGGGGTGAAAGGTATGGAGCGAGCACGGGCAGAGATGCAGGTGAATGGAGTGACGAAGAGAAGAAAAAAGGCCAGTGGAAAATGAAAAAGCAGAAAGAGAACAAAGGTAATTGTATGTTGGTGGATTTCAAGGTTTTCAAGGACTTAGTCTAAATAGAGGAAAGCACGGAGGCTAGCTAGTATGGAGGAGAGGAATGAGAAAAGATAGGGAGCTAGCAGAGCATCAAAACTACCTGGAAAGTCTTTGCTTAGTAGAAGAATGTACATTTCATGGGGTATTTATGGTCTGTGGCTTCTGTGCAAGTAGGGTACGGCTCAGCATATAAACTCATAATAAGGAGCAAGGTTCAGCTTGCATAGTAAATGTGACACTGTCTAGGACGTGAGCATAACCAGCATGTGTTCCTGTGGCAGAGCAGGAGGAGGCAGACAACCCTTCAGCGGAGGTACTGCTTTTTAATTCCAGCGTGACATGTGCTGTTATGTTTCTAGCCAAGAGCTAGCCAGCACCTGTGTGGACCAAAACAGCATTTGTGTCACCCTTGGGTCCATTTATAATGTGGACAACAAGCAGAAGCATAAGGACTGTGAGCTGTGCAGGGCTGGGACCATTGCAGTGAGCTGGAAGGCCGTGTGCTCTCAGCACTGAAATGGGACAGGGCAAAGGCCCTCGCTGGCTTGAAGGTGCAGTTGAGTTTATGACGGGACACACTTTGGAGGAATAAAGCTGGATGACAGATTAAGAGCCTGAGAATGGTTATCATTGCAGTATGAAACTGTGTCACATTGATTCGTGACACTTGGGGATTAATCTGCCTGCAAGTACACCTGGCTTTTAAAAATGCTCTATTTACACATTTTACAACCTGAAATACAGTCCAGTGAACTAGATTTTTCTCAAAGTTGAGAGATGCCCAGGTCTGGAGTTGGGTTCAGCCAGCTAGAGAAAAACAGTCAACCAGCTGTAAATTCCTGCTTTTCACCCAGGTGCTCCCTGCAATACCTGTGAAGTTGCTGCTTTGCAGCTTTTGGCAGGAGCTCATCACTTGCCCTTCTGAGCTCTCAGTTCTAGTGGTACGGCAAAGTGAAGGGGCAGGCACCACAACCCAAAATGTGGGGAGAAAGCTGAATCAAAGTGTAAGGGTGTAATTAATTTTGACTAGTCCATCCCTGCCAGCATGCGGCCAGGGAGGATGGTCTGGAGGAGGAAGAGAAGCAGACACAGAAGGAGGCAGGTGAGATCTTAGGGTAAGATGAAAAGTCTGATGGGGTGAAATAGGATGGAGATGTGCACTAAAAAAAAGAAGAGCAAGATGTTATTTTTGAGGGATTTGTCCCAAGAGCCATTAGTCATATCTTTACATGAGCAAGTGGAGAAGAGACTGAAGAGTGAGAGGCCAAGATATTTTTTTTTTTGGAGAAGAAGATTTTTTTCACTAAAGAAAGTGTATGGGCAGGAACATATTTTGCCTTAAGCGTCGTTTGTCATCAGCAGAGGCAGACACAGCACTATGGACTCCCACAGTCCTGCCAGTTGTGCAGCTGGAGACAGTGTGATGCAAGCAGCCTGCTTGAAAGGGAGAGGTGGGGTAGAGGAACTGCAGTAGCTGAGCCTTTTTCTCTGCTCTCACGCTTTATCCTGATCTGTACAGGACCTTGCCAGGCTGGTCCTGGTATTGTCATCAAAAAAACCAGGTGGGCACTTCACAGTATAAACCAACATTTCCCTTCAGGCTTGTTGGCATTATACAAGTGCCATGAAAATGGGAAGCCACCTTTCCAGACCTGCAGGGATAATGACATTATCCCGACTCCCAGGAAACAGCGCTTCTGGTCCTCTGAGAAGGGATGGAGCTGGTCCTCCAGGTAACTGGCAGGCAGGGATGAAGTCTGATAGGAGTCTAGGAGCCTGCACCAAAGCCTGAACCGAGGGATTTACCATGCAGGGGCTCTGCCTTGCCCAGAGAAAGGTTAAGTTGCCTGGTGCGGTCTGTCACGGGCTGACGGTTTGACGTCGCCTGCTTATAGATCCCAGGACTTGGCCAGGCCCCACCACTTTAAATTTCACTCTTAGTAAATCACAAAATGAAATGGAGTTTTCTTCCGAGTGACAGGTAAATCTTGGCCACTCTCCTGCTGCTGTACCGGTATCGCTTAATTCTGTAATCCCTTTGCCCTCCATTCCTTGGTGCAGCGAGCACATGCTGGGAAGCATTGGAGTGACAAGCGATTTCTCCGTGCCTGACACCTTGGCTGGGAGACTTGATTAAGTGAAAATATCTTTGCATTCAATTTTTTTTTTTTCAGGTGCAGAGAATAAAATGCGCCCAAGGAATCAGCTGGGGCTGGGAAACATTACAGAGATTCCTTGCTCCGCTGCCTGCCCTCCCTCTCAGGCCAGTGCCCTTGCTGCGTTGCGTATGCAGCTAGCTTTATGGGGAGATGGCAGACTTTGGGAGGTTTTCTTCCAGGTCTAGTATGTCTGCAGTGTTCCTTACACTGCAACCTCCCACCAGAATCGGACACTTGGGAAATCCCGTCCATGCGCAAGGTGAGGAGGTGGCTCCTTCCACCCACTGCTGCCAGCTGCCAGCCTGGGAAGCTGGAGCAGCTGGGGGTTTCCCCTATCAAGAAGGTGGTAGATCATTCCCTCCAGCATCTTTCACCCTGCCTTGAGTGACATTACTGCAGCTCTGGGGACTGTTATTAGTATTCGGTGGTACACTTTTAAGCAAAACCTGAGAAAGGAATTAATCTGTCAATAAGAATGAATATACTGGACAGTGATTTATGCAGATCCTGTACTCAGAGAGACTGTGTTCATTTCAACTGCATCTCTCAGGCTTGTTCCCAGAGCCAATACACAAACTTGCATTTAAAGTAACATTACAACTGGCTGATCATTTGTTCAACACCTAGGCCCATGCAGGCACTGCTATACTCAGGAGTCAAAGCTGAGGAGAAATGTATGCGTCTGTCGCTTTTTACAAAGCTCAAACAGTGAGAGGCACAGCCAGGGCAAAGGGCTCTGATTAGTTATCCAGGACACATATACTGGACTTTGGCATCCTGCAGATGTAGGAGCCTTGGCATGTGCTTATAGCTGCAGAAGCACTCTCACTGGATACATGCGTGGAAACCCATGTACAGCTGTGTAAATGTAGCAGTGCATCTGTGGGAGCAGGAGACTGTGCTCTTCCTAGGTGGCAAGCATGACCATAAAATCCTAGCATACGCTGCTTGTGTAGTTAAAAATACAAAAAAGAGAACTATTCATTTGGGTGCACAGGGTCCTGAGAGCACACGTGTTGGTCTGGTTGGAAAAGCATGTTTGTGGGTCTGGAGACTCATGCTGCATTTCTCACTGTCCTGCTTACTTGTTGTGACACTTTGTACAAGCCACTTCACAGATCTGTATCTTTTTTTTTTTTTCCTGGTTTCTACAGTGAAGGCAATTGTAGTACTACCAATTCTGGAATTTTTTGTCATGTGTCTCAGTGATAATTTGTGCTTTACCAGATGCCTCTGCTTCTGAAAGTAAATTGTTCTCAACCTTTTGTGTTTTTTGTGGCAGAGCAAGGCTTGAAAATATGGCTTGCATCCACCCTTGAGGCTCATATAATGACAAAAAGCAGGGGGAAAATGAATTTTTTGTGTTGTTTGGAAATCTTGTCTGTTTTCTAGAAAACTGATGAATGATGTTTGCATGATTCAGGGTTGGGAAGGTTCACTGGAGTACTCACAGGATTTTTTAGCCTTGCTTAGGCAGGACATTGTGCGTTGCTCCAGTGAAAGGTATTACCAGCTTTGCAGGCCATTATGTTGTACCAGGAGGCTATCACAGGGGTACCCATATGGTAATGCTCCCAGGTCCACCATGAAGGCATGCACCTCAAACCCTAAGAATGTATATGTATTTACATAGAGAAAAGCACTTAGAAATTGAGAGGTTCAGGCACAAACCACATTCAAATAAACTGCCCATGAATTGAATAGGAATCATGGAGAAGAAAGAGCAAAGTACATTGAGGCATAGTTGTGCTGTTGCTTATGTTTTCAGGTGTGACCAGGGTTGGGAATAGAGATGAAACCCCTCTAATTGAAAGAGTAACATCTCTCCATCTCAATGTATGTGAGTGTGAATTGCTCCCCCTCGAGTCAGCGCATCCCCTGCAACGTGCGGAGCAGCACGGTTGTAGCGGCAGCAGTGCTGCCAGGGCTCCCGATTGAGTTCCACCGTAGCTGGAGGGGAGTTGACAGGAAAGAAACAAAACAAAACCCAAACAAGACTGAGCTTCTGAAGTCACGGTTCATTTCAGTTTTCATTATAAAACAAGAATGCAATGGAAAGGGGGCCAGTCTATAACTGACATGATTTAAAATCTTGGGATAGGTGCAGCACCTGTGCTTATATTGCTTGCATGTTTGGTGTTGACAGTGCCGACTGCCCATGGCTGCTAGACTACAAACACTATTGCTACACGTGTGTGACCATCCTTCTCGCTCCTTCCTCTTACCTACCTCTCGCTTTCTGGTACACAGTGTAAACCCATGCATTTGCTACCTGGCATCTTTTCCCACCCACTTCACAGATGGGAAGAAAGAGGCTTGGCTATTACCCTTAGTTTCTTGTCTCCAGACTTGCTGTATTCTGCAGCAAGCTTCTCTTAAAATTAAAATTGTTATACTGTTGTATATTTTATACATACACACACGCACACACACACATATATATGGTTTTTTATATATATATTCTTCAGTCTCCCTCTGCAGCTGAGAGATGCACCCGGGATTTATCTCTGTAATGAGAAAAGGGAGATAGGGAGAAGTAAGGGCATTTTTCTCTGACTTGGATTGTAAGTCATTTTGATATTCATTGTAAAAGATGCTTTTCAAATATTTAAATGTATGTGCACTCACATATCAGTTCTTCGGGATGGATTGTATGCGACATAATCACTGTTTTATATCTCTTGTGCTCTGTGATGTTCTCCTGTATCCGTTCCTTTCGGTAACTTCATCTGGGAGAGATGGGAAGATGAGCTGGAACTGGGATTACTTCCATAGGCTATGCTCTGTTGTTATCTTTTTTTTTGGAATGGAGAAGAAATACACTCAGCCTTGGCCAGACCTCTCACCTTTTCCAGCACTACCGTTTCTAGGGGGTGGAGTGGTCTTCAAGTAGCTGAGCCCTCCTGAAGAAATTGCTCTTACATCCTCACGGGAAAAGCTGAGCTGGAGTTTTGCTTGATAATTAGCTCAATGTGCTTGGTAATTAGCTCAAACAAAGGGCATTTCTGCTGAGGCGGGAGCAGTGTAAAAATTTAGAGGTATCAATGACACCTGTCCAGGTTTATCCTAGTGTGAAAATCTCTTCTTGTCACTTGAGGGGGTGGAGAAGACAGGGAGGGGTGACTACGCTTGCTCCATCTTTGCGTGGCTGGGGATTGGGGCTGGCCATGCCACGTGCAAACTCTTCCTCCCTCTTCGTCCTTGGAAGGTCTGCTCCCTGTCAGGTGTGCCATCCCGCCATCTGCTCCCAGCACTGAGCAGCTGGTACGATAGCCGCAAATGCTGGCAGGAGCGGCCTTCCAGCCGCGTGAATGACAGCACGCGCCGCTGCTTCCTTGGCATGGAGAGCAGCGCTTGTAGCTGGGAATTAGAGGCTTGTAAACCTGCCGACTCGAAGGCTGGGGGAACGGCTCTCAGCGGCACTCCCGAGGCGTGGGAATCTGCCTGAACTCCCGCCGCCGACACAGTCACACCTGCGTGAGTCCTGGCCGGCCACAGGCAGGATGCCCGTGCCCGTCCCATGGCAGGGTGCTGTGGTCGAGGTCCGAAGGCTATGAGGATGCTCCCTTCTCATCGCCTCTCCCTCATTTGAGTGGAAGAGGAAGTGGTCCCAGCTGCAAGTGATGGGGTAGGCCTGCTCCTCCCTGGGCTGCTGCATCCAGCAGCTGTCACAGCTCTGCTTGAGGCATGGTCACAAGGAAGAGGGGAGTTGGGGGTCAAGTCGGAAAGGGAGGGAATTGTTCCCAAGTATCAGCTCTCCCTGGCTTATGGGAGAGGAACAGAGAGAGCAAGTGGAGCATAGAGGGACGTGAGAAAGGAGGAGAGGCTTGGTGGAAGGGTCCCAGCTGCCTTGCGCATCTGCTTTCAAGACAGCAGGTGCGGTGCCTCCTGCCCGGTTACCCGCAGGACTTGGTAAGGCAGTTCAGGATCTGTCACTGGCTCACTGCTGGAGCCTGCGAACTCCAACGGCTCCAGCAAACAGTAATGCAGCCCAGCAGGGACTGGAGGGAAAGGGAAGGGGCAGACCTTTTGCCACAGCCAAAGGGAGACAAGAAGTTTCCTGTCACACAAGAAAAAAAAGTGTTTTTCTCCAGGAACACAAAATACGGGGCATCAGAAAGCACCATCAAATTATTCTGATTTTTTAAAGAGGAGCTTTTACCAAGGCTACTGTGTGAGTGTGGTTCACTGTCAGGACTCTGGTGATGGCTTGGATATCTGTCTGCTCCTCAAACTTCTCCATAGGGCAGTCATTCAAAGCCAGGAGTTTTTCTCGTGTCCCATAGCAATATTCTAAATCCAGAACAAGACAGAGGGATTGTTTCCAGAGTGTGAGTTCTGGCTGGTATGATGAAAATAGGCTGTAAATTTCAAATTTTGGTGCATGTTGTGACCTCTCCATGTCTGGGAACCACAAATGTGGATCCACGTATCAAATTATATGCCATAGAATTTCAGAAGTATTTGCATGCAGAGTTCAGACTCATCCTAGAGGTTTCTGGGAGCTCCTTTCTGAGCTGGAGAGGTGCGACTTCTCCTGTGAGCTCTGTGTACCAATCCCTCTTTAAACCTCATGCATTTTGTGAACAAGCAGGCTTGGATGAATTACTCTGATTTTATGTCATGGCAAAAACAAACCATGGGTTACATTTTTCATCTTGGTGTTGGAAAGCTGTTGTTGTTTTTCTGGGCTCCTGTCTCTCAGGGAGAATCACTAATGGGCATAAAAGAGGCGTAAACCTCCTACTCTTTATGAGTAGTTAGTTATTGTACCAAAGAAAGGTGGCAGTGCTCAGAAAAAGTGGGAGGCCTGCACTTTGAACTCCTGTTGCAGAAGAGGAATTGGATCTTGAGAGCTGCGTATCCTAGGTAAGGAGTCCAGATACTCACTTAACTTGTTGTCCCTTTATGTCCAAAAAGTTCATTGTGGGAGTGTTCCTGTTGAAAGCTCAGGGAAGGCTGTTAACAGTGGAAAATTTTGGCTTTTTTATATAAGCTGGCATGTTCCCACTCAGTGTTTCATCCAGAAGCTCCCAGGCACTTTTAAGACTTAAATCTGTGCTCTTCCTGCTTTTGAGCTCTGTTCAAAAGCCACTTTGAAGGTCAAAGCTGGAACCCTGGCCCTCCATAATCCCTCCCAGTTGGTCCTCCTTGCCTCAAGAGCACCTTGCAAATGCAGCCAAAATAAAAGTGTGGAATAAGTTATTTGCCCTCTTCTCTGCCCTCCGAAGAAGGGGCTTCACTTTCTGGAGTTGGGAGCTGCCTTAGCTGTACCACCGCTCATCAGCGCAGAAGATCTGAAAGGATTGACAAATAGATTAATACCTGGCAGCTATGGCTGAAACTAGCTACTTCTGAACGGGCAGTCATTTATCACTAAATTACTTTCTCTAAGCCAGGTAATTTCTGATCAACATGCACAAAAACAAAGCCATAGCAGTGCTGTGATGTTAACCAGAGGCCATTCCTATTCCCTGGGCTGGTGCAGCAATGAATGCAGAGAGAATTGTCACTTGAAAGGTTTATGAAGCTTAATGAAAAGTGACACTGCAGGATGCTGGGGAGGGAAGGGTCCACGAGGATAGGTCTGGTTTGTCCAGTTCCACATGTGGAGGCAATGTATGACTGGAATAATGGCCACTCAGGAGTGAGCAGTACTGACAGAGCCGGTGCTGGGGCAGGGTGGGAGGATATTGTCTACAGAGCAGAGAGTAAAGTGCACAAAGCGTGTGGTAGGCTTG
The DNA here is from genome assembly GCA_009806455.1 of Tetrax tetrax. NCBI lineage: Eukaryota > Metazoa > Chordata > Aves > Otidiformes > Otididae > Tetrax > Tetrax tetrax. The sequence goes on along the minus strand of WHYT01017917.1, from coordinate 1,197,330 downwards.
CTTTTTATGGAGACAGAGATAGCCCCATACCGGGAATTTTTAGTGTAAAAAGGGTGATGAGAGGTGAAGCGCGCCTGAAGCGGAATCACACGGCATGATACGTTTGGAACTGTTGGCTGTTTAAAGCTCAGCATAGAGATTCAAATCCAAAAGTTTTAGCGTGGCATGATTTGATATCATTTCTGTGTCTGTAGCAGATGAAACTAAGAGCCCAGTCCAAGCCTTGTCAAAATCTGGGGCATTCCATTCCAACATGATAACTCCTGAAGAGTGTATTTTGCATTTAATGAATTTTAAATGTGCCGCATGTCTTCAGGGACCTTCAAAATTCAGAGGAGTTAGAAGAGGCTCCTCACCTCACAGAATCAGGCTTGATAAAAAGGAGGAGCAAAGGCATTTCTGCATGGCAAGGGAAGTCACGGCCAGGTTCTTATAGGGTACCCTGGCTAAAGCCGTGCCAAGAACCTTCGACGAGATGCGTTTATAGTATACCTCTCTGGCCACACCAGGTTAATTTTATTGTGCCTCATAGGGATTCTGTAATTGATGTGCACGCACACTTTTAGGCTGTGCATGAGTGTCAGTGTGAAGTAAGACACTCCCCATTAACCTGTTGAGCTTTCCCCCTCCCTCTCTGCACCTCAGAGACTGCTAGCCAAGGCACTCTGGGCATGTCAGCGGATGCCTTTTCCCCGGTGCTCCCCTTTCCAGTATTTCCCAACTAATACCTGGGAAGAGAGGAGCTGCTAAGATCTGTAAGGTTTGTTTCTTGACAAATGTCCCATTTTCACAGGCAGTTGAACCGAACTGCAGCTTGTGCTCCATTCAAACATGTCAATAAACATTATTGCAAAGACATACAAGCAATAATGGGAATGTATAAAACTCACCTTTATTGCTTCTTGCCGTGAATTTACACGCTGCTCTAAACAGCTTTTACGCCTTCAGGGGAAAGCCTTGGGATTTTGCCTTTACTGGCATGCTGATTTCCCCAGTTTATACCAGACCCTTGCTGCCTTCTCTGCCTCCCCACCACGAGCGCTGGGGACAGGAACACTGCAGCAAAGGTACGAGTACATGTCTCAAGTCGCAGTCAGCCTCAGTTGAAAGCTGAAGAGGTGAAGTTGCCGTTCTCCAGGATAAGCTGCCGTGTATGTTATTGCCCGTCCTTTGCTTGATCACAAAATGCCAGGGAGTAAATTACGTTCGACAGTGCAGCAGAAGGGAACAGCTCAATTCCTCTCTAGCTGTAGCTTCACGAGTGTGGCAGTTGTATTTCTACACATAGAGGCAGAGGCTGCTCACTGCATCCCCGCAATGCTTCCACTGATGGCAGTGGGGGTATTATGTGAACAAGGCACAGCCAAGCTCTTCATCAGCAGTTCAATGCAGTTTTTTCTGCAGCGACATGTACTCTCTCAGTGTGAAAGCTTCTTGGAGGGCACAGGGGTAAAACCCGTTCCTGAGCTGCTCTGTGGCAGCAACAGAGCAAGAAGGAACACAGATGTGTGCAAAAGCTTCCCAAACTGAGTTTCTTGGGAATTGGGAAGCATGGATCGGGAAAACTAACAACATGCAAACACAATATGCAAACCTGGTGATCGTTGCAGAAGAGGGAGTGGTGGTTTTGCTACTACTCCAGAGTGCCAGCAGCTTTGCTCCAGCCTAATAATTCCTTTCCTTCCTCCCTGGGGTTCAGTGACTGCCTCTTGCCTTGTACCTTGTATAACTGCTGTAGCAGGGACTGCAGGTTTGCTCTGACTTCGCACAGGACCAGCACAACAGCTTCTTGGTCCCACCGTATATTCTCTGTCTCCTTTATCAAACTGGCTGGTGCCCCAGTAGATCTGTACTTGTACCAATGCTCAGCACAAACGCTGTACTTTCGCTGCTTTATCTCAGTGTCCTCTGTCTTCTGCCTGGGGAGATCCTTCTGTGGGAGTACCTGCTCCCACGGGTGGGCGAAGGACTGCTGAGCGTTAAAGATCTGGGAAGCGAAGGTTGCATGAAGTGGCCGCCTTTTTCCCCTCCATTGCCTGGCTCACCCAGGAGCACGGTTACTCTCTGCTTCCCGGGCTCCTGCCCAGCTCTCCCAGCTTTGTGCCAGCGGGCGGGCTGTTAGTTCGGCAACGGCTGCTACTCGTGGAGCTCTCGCCATGCTCTACTGCCCGTGTGGCACAACCCATGGCTGGGCTCTACCCACGCTTCCCAAAGGCTTGCTCTCCTGCGGTGCTGGCTCTACTATTTTAATAGCCTTAGCACTCCGATGGCTGCTGCTCTGCGGCTTTCCCTGGCGCTGCACTGTCCACCTAGCCAGGTTTGACCCCCAGATGGCCTGGCCTGACTCTCTGCAGGGCAACCTGCCATCCTGGGACCTAGGCCCAGAGAGGGCATCACAGGGGTTTAGGCCAACTCATCTCCTACAACAGGCTCTGAAATTTAGGATCTCTCCCCCCTTCTTCCCAGCCAAGGGCCCACTGTACCTTGAAGCCACAAAAGGTCTGCTTTGAGGCTGGCCTTGATGTAGCAATGGGGTTTCCTCGAGTCATTTATGGTATCTGGCAAACTTGATACCCCTCTCCTTCCCAGTCCATCTTTGTGCCTGCAGTGGTGTTCCTGCTTTACCTCCTTTTTCATATTCCTTTTCTTACCCAAGATATAATTTTTTTTTAGTGGGTAGAAGGGGGCTGCCACTAAGAGGTCAGTGTGAAGTAGTATCAGTCCAGGCTGTAAAGCACCGGGAAGGGCTGAAGGAAAGCTGCAAGGCTCCCATGAGGTGATGTGTCTTGCAGTTTTGATCCTACAACATGTTTGCTCAGAACTAGGTACTGAGATGGCAGTATTAATTTTGTTTTGATTGTCCTTGGGGAACAGTGAGGAGGAAGGCGTGGTGGGCTGAGCTACCCATCATGGTTGCATTTTATTTAGCTAGCCAGACTGTTCCCTAAATATTCTTGATTTAATCCCTGCCAAAAATACTTTTGCCTGTCTGTGGCTCCAGAAGCTCCTGCTTGTTATAGCTCGAGGAGAGAGCTCTTCTCTTGGCTGCCCTCGCCTCTGCCTGGCGCATGGGGAGACAGTGCAAGATGTTGCTGGGGCTCATGCTCTCTCCTTAACTAAGAAGAGAAGTTTTGGGGTAGGGGAGAGAAAGGAGCAGCCAGCAGTACTTGGACAGAAAGCTCAGCCCCCTGGCCTGTTTACTTTTTGTCTTCCCTCCTGCTTGCTTTTCTTCCAGATTTTGGAGAAGAAAACGGGACTCTCATGAGCTGGCTTCTTGCTGGTGGGAGGGTGCCTGCTCTCTCAGTAACTGGAGAAGCAGATCTGAGGTGCGTAGGGCCAGGAACAGCAGCGGTGAGGGGCTCGGAGGGGTAGATGGGGGCTCTGCAGGCTAAGGAGGAACTGAAGAGGAGCATGGGACTGCACACTGGAGATTGCCTGGGGCATTCTCTGCAGCAGGGTCCAAATCACCTCAGCCCTGCAATTTAAGGACAGCAGATGTTGTTATAATATTCTTAAATATTATACTACCAATAGGCAAGGGAGATTAAAGCATTCAAAACCAGGCAAGTAACAACTGAAAGTTTTGTTTGTTTGTTTGTTTTTTAAATTTATTTTTAAACCTTGTGTGTACTTGCACAAGCCCAGTAGACTGTCTTCCAGTGGTTGCCAGCAACTTAGAGGAGCTGTGAAATTGCTGCATTGACCCAGTCAATGGGTGTAGGAAGTGTGAAAGTGTTCATGAGGACTAAAGTGTTATGATCTCCAATTTCATGAGGACTAGCTTTATCTCAGTCTTCTGACAATCCCATCTTGAGTTTTTACCAATGACAAGAAAATCCTTGCGAGCAGGTATGATGGCTAGTAGAGGGTAGGCAATGATTGAAGAAGATTGCATCAAGCTGATGGAGCTCCTAAAAATTTGTGGAAATAGGTGCAAAGTAACTGGCTTGACCCTTGCACTTTCTGGTGTTAGGAAAGAGATCACAATCAGAAAGCAGGATATGGCATGAAGCTCCTGTTTTCATGTCTTCAAAAACTTTGGGTTCTCAAAGTGCTGTCAGATAAAAGCCAGTTCCTGTGACAGCTGGGAGTGGGTTGACACTTCTTTGCTAGCTGAAATCACACCATCCATATAAAAAAGGGTAAGAAATTTTACCTTCTCCAAGCAAATAGATTTGCCTTTGTTCCCATCAGCACTGTAGTCTGAAATCTGGAAGATACTGAGAGAAGAGCTGGAAGTATGAGACGTTTTCATGTTTGTGGCACAGTAGATATCTAGACATGAGTCTCTGCCCCTTCATCTGCTTTTTTGACCTGTCTGTTACATGGGGTGGGAGAAATAGGAAGTAAATGTTATTTTTTTTCTTTAAAAATGGATGTGCAAGTGGTCATGCTAATCAATTAAGCAACTGCAGGGTTAAGGTATCTCACACTGTCAAAAATAAGTCAACCCTGCTTTGTTGCAGCTGTTGGGATGGCTAGTGCACTGTTCTGGGACTTAGCTTCCAATGGTTGTGTTAAAAATGAGTCAGTTTAGTATATATGCAGCGAGAAGTTCATTGTGTTATTAATATACTGTGTACTCCAGGAGAGGTATCTATTTTATAAGATCCAGCACTTGCCTAAATAACAAGTTGGGAAGGAGTGGAGGCACAGGCAGAGCTAGACGTGGAGGCTAAGAAGGGTATTTGAAGAAGGGTGTAAGGAAATTTGTTATAAAAGAGAAAAGGTTGTGTCAAGGCAAAGAGAAAACGTTCAGAAAGAAAAATTGAAGAAGATAGGCTGAGAGCAGAGAAGTAGTAAAAGGCAATAAGAGAGCAAGGCCAAAGATGGAGACTGGAGTAGAGGACGAGCTTTATCTGAGTAGGTAGAAGAAGAAAACTACATATGGAAGAAGAAAGCCCAACATCTGAGCACTGAGCTCAGGAAAAAAATAGGATCAGTACCTGAAAAGGATCTCAGAGAATTGTAGGAGATGAATTAATCATGGACCCAAAGGGACCAGAATCCTTGAGCAGTGTAGAAAAAAGAGTCTGTGAAAGCATTCCCGAGCTATAACTGAAAGTGGTGGACAGACTTGAAGTCCCCCTGTGCTGGTATCTCGTCTTCACATTTGTCTGTAAAGGCCCTGCACACCTATTGAGTGCGATGATGCTTTACGAATAAACTAGGCAGAGAAAAGGAAACAGTAGAGAAGGTAGGGGGTAAAGTATACATATATATATGCAAGAGAAAGAAGTGCATTTCTTTTTTTAAAGGGCGGAATTGTTTTATGGGAAAGACACCAGTGCCTTGCTATCAGATTGGCTGGGTTTTTATTCCTGGTTCTGCCACAGACTGGCTTCACGTCCTCATGGAAGTCCCGTCACCTCTCTGATACTGTTTTTTTCATTTGTGCTGTGGGATGATGATAAAAACATGCTCCAAGCACAGGTGAGGAGGTTAAATATTCACAGTCCTCCTCTCCCATCAAGTTGCCGTTAATGTTATATCATAATCATCTTTTACAGGTGAGGCAGTGACATGTCCCTTCCTGCAGAGCAAAAGACCTAAAAGAGACAGAAGAGACTGCACTCTCAGACCCTTCCTGCTCCCCTCTTGACATTAGAACTGAGGGTCCCAGCACCCTAATTCTGCCTGGACAGCAGCAGTGCTGAGGGTATTGAGGGGTGTAGCCCACCAAGGCTGTCTGCAGGGCCATCTTACTCAGCTAAAGCTGCTGACAGGTATACTGCTATTTATTTATTTGGCTGCTGAGGACAGAAACAGCAGGAGATAATCATAAGAAAATCATAAAAAGAGGGAAAACCAGCAGATAATATTCTGCAGAGGGATTTAACGGGGTGAAAAATTGTCTCTTGCCGAACTGTCTATGACACTAAACACTGTCTCCGAGATCTTCACTCTTCCTCCTCAACAGAGGCTTAAAGAAAGCGACAGGCAAGGCTCTGAGCCAGCGTCTGGGGGTTTTGAAAATATGACAGACAGGAGCCTGGGTTTTTCTTGTCAGCATCTTTCAGTGGCACAGATGCAATCAGTCATTCTGGCTGTTTCTCTCTGAACAGGACCATCCCCTCCTCCTGCCACAATGAGTTGAGGGGAGGACACTTGGGAAACGCCACTCTACTTCTTATACCCCAGTCTTTCAATTGAGATGAATTTTTTCCCTGTGCTGCAAGAGCATGGTCAAATAGCTGGAAAGGCTGCAGGCAGCCTGCTGCTGCTTTGGGAGACAGGAGTTTCAAAACTAATCCTGAGCTTGCTGTGCCAATCCAGCATCGGCAAGGTGGGATCTCCTTGAACAGAGGTGGCGGCTGAGGTTTAATTGAATCTGGGCCTCCCATTGAAGCCGTCTTTGTCAGTTTCCCCCTGCCGTGTTGAAAGCTCCCTCTGGCAGACAGGGGAGTCAAGGCTTGGGAAGCGCTCCTGTGCTGCTGTTGTGTTATTGTGGTGTTACAGTATGACATGAACTTTGTGGTTTTGTGAGGTATGAGGATGGGGTAGGGTAGCTGTCTGGAGCTGATTAAGATGGGAGAGGTCCATTTCTCTAGGGTTGACTGCAGTGACTTGGTCACGTGAGACAGAGGGCTGCTTTTAGAAGAAAGCAAAAAGCCCAACTTTTTGTTCTACTTTCCAGTGCAGGAAACTGGTTGGGAAAAGGTAGTTAGGCTGTCAGACTTGAAAAATCTGTGTTTGGTTCTTGTCACTGCTAGAAGCTTCAAGTCTGAGTTTGAGGAAATCACTGAATCTTGTTTCCCTGTTTCAAATAGTCACAGCTGTTCTTCCTAGCCTCCCTGGTCGGCGGGTGAGTAGAAATTCACGAGAGGTGCCCAGATAGAATATTGCTGATGGAGGTCTTTTAAATACCTGCTTGGGTTTCCTGAAGAACAACCACAGATGGACAAGCTCTCTGAGCTCCCGTCCGACTGCTCCCTCTTCTTACAAAAATGTTTCTTACATGCTGGTATTCCCAAGCAATGAGATTTTTCTTAATGGCCTTAGTTGATCTCACTGGAGTAGAGATCACACATCAGGGTGAGCATTGTGCCTCAGTCCTGAACCAATTTACCATCTCTCTTACTCTCTAGTTCTTATTCCTTTCTCCAAGGAAAATCCCATGTAAATGCAATGCCACTACTGGGCTCTGTAAGGCACTAGAGCAATGAGGGGAAGATGTTCTTCCAAAGTGTAGTGGAGGCAGTATCTTCATGGGACAAACACTGAAGACATATCAGAAAGCTGGTAGGGGCTGAATCTAGTTTAAACCCCTGCATGCAAAGAACATTCCTTTCTGGGAAAGTGTTCACCTGGAAATAAGTTGGCGTGGTCACCACTATTTAGCTGGTTGGATACAGCATATCTGTTCCTCAGTGCAATTTTCTTGCAGTAGAATTAATGTCTGCGCCGGTTTCTTTGTCTCTGTGTGGAAGGGCTGAGGTTTAGTTTAAACAAAGGTCTGCTTTTGCTGCCAGGGGTTAAAGCACTCCACTGAGGTCTACACCACTAAAGTAGCACTTTAATCAGCAAAGCAGAAGTGGTAAAGGCTCTTTAACTACATAGATCACAGTCACTTGGTGTTAAGGACTTGTTTTGGACATGGGGATGCAGGGAGATGTAGCAGTACAGCAACTCCTGACTTCCCCATGCCCGTGAATAGGCAGGGGAAGGCACCTGTACAATTATTGAGGGTTTAGCAAGTACAAAAATGGCTTAAAGACACCCTATGATCCTTATGATCCTGCCTGAGGTTGTCATCTGACTCTCAGACAGCCATTAGGTGCAAGGGCTCTGTCCTTCCGTCCTGGACAAGGCAGTTAACTAGATTGCAGGCAAAAAGGCTTAGTAGCATAGACTGAAAATGCCCTTGTGAAGTAGGTTTGAACTCTGAGGTCTTGATCATCCAGCCGTTAGACTGGACCTATACGTATGGCAGGAAGAATGTTGTAAAGCAGTGCATTTCCAAATTGAAGTTAGCTTCTAATTCTCCACTAAAGCACACGAAGTCTGTTGAATGTCCATCCTGCCCAAAAATGCTGAGCTTTTTGTAATGTAGATCTTTTTGTAAAGACAGAAATGGTTCTCTCAGCGATAATTGCTCTATAAAAGAACTAGATAGGATATAACAGAGAAAACGTTTCTTCTCATGCCTATGGCGACTCAGTTCATTTTGGTATCTTTGATCAAGCAATTCCATGACAAAGCTATTCAGCAAAACGATGTCCTTTCACTGAGAAATTTTACATGTTCTGTGCAGCATCTCCAAACCCAGTATGTGCCCTCACTTGAACAAGCAATTCTCAGCTTCCTCCCAGCCAACCGTGCTGCCTCTAGACAGTTTTGGGGGAAGCACAGAAAAATCCGTTCTATTGAAAAGTCCTGAAGTGTTGACCAGCAGGAGGTCCACTGTTGATAGACTCTCTCAGCAATGAAAGACATCATAAATTACCCCAAATGACCTGCATTTCAGAAACATCATTTGCAGTATTGAAAAAGAGAGGGCAGATCAGGACAGTAAGATCTCAGGAAGTCCTCAAGGAAACTTTCAGACATGTTGCTGCCAAACCGCCTGGGAGTTCCCAGTGTGACCTGTTGTTGCTGGGAAGCCTTGTTCTGGCCACATTTTGTACCCTGGACATGCTCTGGCACTGCTATTTGCAGAGACAAACAGAAAAGGATGGGAGGACACAGCAGGCTTCGGAACACTAGCTATTTACATGGAAACAGTGGTGGTAGGATCAGGAAGTATAGAGTCACCGTGCGGCTACTTTCCCAATAGCCTTCTCCAACAGTAAGTGCATCTGTCCTGCCATTGACCCCCAGTTACAGCATCTCAGGTGTGCTAGCAGAATAATTTTTGAGCTATTGAATTGTGGTCACAGTGTCACTATACTGTTGGCACAGGGGTATGGTAGGTTTTTGTGACATGCCCAGCACATCACCCTCTCACTGGAGTGTGTTGGCCTTTCCAGCTGTGCCAAGCCCGTGGTCTTCAAGGGCACCACTGCTCCATTCACCCACATGATGCACCAACGTGGGGAAGGCACAGAGAGCTTGCTCCTGGAATTACCTCATCTTCACCAGTCCCCTGGACACTCTTTTTTTCCTATTGCCTGTGTTTTACCCCACCACTTGCTGGCCTGCCTGTGGGGCTCAGCTGGAGGGAGCCCTTCGGCTCTTTGGGCAGAGCGGTTGGGTGGTGTGCCTGTTTGCAGCAGATTGCAAGGCGAGCATCGGGAACGGCACAGGACTACAGATCAGCCACAATGGAAGTGGTGGGAGCAAGCTGTGGCAGTAATTGGAAGGGCTTATCACTTTCCACTTTATTTCCATGTGGGAGGGTAAATATCAGCTGCCGCTGACAGGGCTTCCATTTTGATTTTAACCAAATGAAAATGAATACTTTTTAATGGAGAATTTTCTTGACCGGGTTAACAATCTCCTCCTACTTCTCTGCTCTCAGCACTGAACTGTCACCCATTAGTCCCTTCATCTCTGTCCCACCCCAGTCATCAGTGTGACCCACGTTATCAAACAGCTGTTGTGAGGTCCTGGTTCACAGTCACTCAATGTCCAAGCGGGCTGAGCATCCACAGCTCCTGCTATGTCAGAGTTTCAAACCGCCATTTCCGTTTTCAAAAATGTAGCATCGGTTCAAGGCACCAAAAGGTGCAAGTCACTTCAGAAAACTGCATTCGTGGTGATTCATCCATGTTTATGCAGAGATGCTCTGACAGCGCTAGCAAAAAAAAAAAATACAGCTCTCCTGGCTCTCCACTGCCTGGATTAATTTTTTGCCTATACCATCTGGCTTTCTATTTCAAACATGTATATAGCACGTGTGACAGTCAAGAGGACACGGATTTCCTCATTAAGGGGTGGGAGACGGAAAGGAGGCAGGATCCAGCATGCCTGTGAATTTTCAGCACCATCAAACCCATTTTGAGATGGAGGAACAGCAGGTTTGAGTTTTTGCAGTGCAGGGCAAGGATCAGAGGCTGCCCTTGGTGGCCTGTCACTCTTGACTGATTCTTGCTTTCTCTCACCTGTGTCCCAAACTTCATCTCTCACGGCCAATGCCTTCCCCTCTCTGTATTCCCTTCACACGCCAACACTCAGCCGGCAAGCGGAGAGGCAGAGAACGAGCGCGAGAACTGGCAGGGAGTCAATATATTTCAGTGTTTTATTACTACGGAGCTGAAGTAGCATTTAGTTGGTTAGGCTCCGCGCAGAGTGAGCAGTCTAAAGTGACTCAGATATCGGGGCCAACGATTAAAGGCACAACAAAAAATCCATGGATTAATTAGCAGGTCAATGGTGGTTGAGTAGTTATTGCTAAATTACAAGGTTTGCATGTAAGAGACGGGATTGATCACGGGTGTCTGCCAGCTCCTCTGGCTGCATGTTAGAGATGTGGGTCAGTAGGGGTAGGTTCCCACTGATGGGGTGACTGCAAAGGGGGTTCAGAAAGGTAGAGGAGGGGGCTGCCCAGGACTTATCACCCGCCTTGTACAAGGATGCACATTTTGCCTGCTTAATGGAGGTTCAGAATTAATTGATAGATAGCATCTGCCAGACAGCTCTGCTCCTGCCACAGCTCTGTGAAGCCTCAGGGGGCTTACAAGGGGGTGGGAGAGGGGGCCAGGCCCAGAGAGTGGGATGGATGACATGGTGGACAGCCATAGAACTGTCCTCTCTCAGCACCAGGGGACAAGGGTCTGTCTGGAGTGGAAGTGCATTGTGTCCAAAGATAGGGTTTTGAACAAAGGCTGAAAAGGACATCAAGGCACGCACATGCACATGCATGCACACACCTCCCTGCATCGTGAAATACTGGAACATTTTGTAAAAGAAGGTATATAGACACAGAGCGCAATTTCCACAATGGGACACAAAGGACTTGGAGACAGAGAAATGCAAGCAGCTCCTTTCCAGCAAGGAGCATCTTGGGAAACAATCTCTTCCCTTTCAGGATGTGGAAGAATTTGGGGAAGAGGCACAAAGACAGTCTTTCCTGATGTGGGGCTGAAGGGAAAATACTATTTGCCCACCGCCGCTATTATTAGCAGCTCTGCAGTGATGACAGCTGGGATTGATCAGAAAGAACAAATTACCCCTGAGGTCTCCCACATAAATGCAAAGCAGGCTGTGATGGGGGAGAGAAGAAAGAGAAAAGGAGAGGGATGCGTCCTGATGGATATGGTATGTGGGGACTCCGCGCTTCCCGTGTTGAGAGCTCACCAGATTGCACTAATGTGCATAATAATCAAGCTGTCAGAGCCCTTGCTCCCGCTCTGCTTGGAGGCAGGCAGTGCTGAGAACATTTTATCTCATTTCCAAATGACTTTTTATGCCCAGTAAAATGCTGTTTTCATATCAATTAATAATTCAGCTAATAACACAATTAAGGAATCCGCCTTTCGCTGGGAGCCATTTGAAGGAGACGGCAGGGGAGGGGCAGGCATGGCACTAGGGAGGCTTCGGGCTGACGCTGCACTTGCGGGTCGCTGTTCCTGCATGGAGATATTCAGTAATTAAATGTGTATGTCGGGGAAACCAAGAGTTACAGGTCCTGTGTCTCTCTGTGAGACAGAGGCACTATGTATCTGCTGGAAAATCACTTAACCTCTCTTGGAGCTTCAGTTTTCCTCACAAAAGTAAGGCTCGTGCAACTTTTGTAGTGTTCTGCAAAGGGAAGTTATCGCTAAATGTTATGGTGCTGCTGTCACACAGGCCGGGTCTTACTTATGCAAAGACATGTACTATGCTAGGGCTTTGCAGAAACAAAATACCAAGGCTTAGTGGGTCAGCTGGGATTTACCATCTCCTGCGTACCAGCAGAAATCTTGGTGCATTCAGAGCCAGCTATTTTTATCCTGATTATGGGAGTCCGAGGATGAGGCCTACTCTGTAGATCATATGTTGGTTGAGAGTATGATTATGATTAATTTGAAAGTGATACAATTATACAGGTGCAAATCTCACTATGAGCAAAGCAATCTCTTTGCAAATGTGCAGTGAATGTATATTAATCTCTTTCTTTCCCCATAGCGTGCAAGCCTGGCTGCATCTCCTCTGGGGGATTCTGTGATAGTAGCTATATTCCATTAGTTCAAATAATGCAGCCTGTGGTTGTAGGTAAAGCTTGTGCGGGATGTTTAAGTGCTGCTCTGTGCTATCCAGGACTGGTAGAAAGGAGCAGGAGTAAATGCAACACACAGTATCCAAACATTAAAATGCTGATTTGGCTTTGTTCAAAACTGAGCTGGAGGGACGCTGTTCCTTTCTCGGGACCTGACTCTTGGTATAGTCATTTTCCTCCCTTCTCTGTAAATCCAAGTTACCTCTCAGAGGCAGGTTAACTCTTGAGGATAAGCAATCTTTATTTAGTTATTTATTGCCTGCAAAGATTGAGTCCTAGTTGATTGATTGCTGGTCCTGGCTCCAGACCTGTAAATTAGCGTTCGAGAAAGTAGCACATCCTAGCCACGCTCTGAGTGAGCATGAAATGGGTCTGAAATAAAGGTCTAGTGCTGCTTCAGACCTGCTTAGCTTCCTCTCATCCTATCTGAGATCCCCCCTTTATGTCCTCCCTCTGGCTTATTCAGGTAGTAGCTCTTTGTGAGACAGACACATCTTTTTTTATGGCCATGTTGTAGTGCACACAAAGGTGCTGCGTCTTCATGAAAATCTTGAAATGCAGGGATCGCAGGGACCTCAGGATGATCTGTTCACTCCTTCCATCACGTAGCAGAGCCTACTTTACCTAAACCAACATTATCAAGGCCTTTTGTTGCAGCCACGTTTCAGATAATGCATAACAGAACCACGAGGCAGAGTGACCCAATCCGTCCTTCTCTTAACAAGGAGATCCTTTCCTTTCCTGCTGCAATTTCTTTTGGTAGATTTCAAGACCTTCTGCATCCTGCTGTTCACAGTCAGAATAATTTGTGCCCTTCCGTGTGGTTAATGTTATTGCAGAGCCTCTTTCTCTCTCTCCTTTTTTTTTTTTTTTTTTTTT
>WHYT01017917.1:1063581-1171619 GCA_009806455.1 Tetrax tetrax | reverse complement strand
TTTTTTTTTTTTTTTTTTTTTAATAGAACAAGATGTTGATGAAAACACCTGCTCAGTTTTGCTTTTCGTAATGAATAATCTGTATAACATTAAATGCCACCACAGACCAATTACAGCAGAGGAGATAGTGGCCATGTGCTAAGAGAGCTATCATAGATCACTCCTGTTCCTGCACATGTCAGGAATCTCCTAACGATGTGCTGGGATGTGGGAATCGCCTGGGAAATAAAGATAAGCAGCATCTGTATGTTTCGGGGAAATCAACTAACCGTATTTTTTATCTCTCTCTTTTTGTCTTCCTTTCTAGGTAAGTGAAGCTTTGGTTTTCTGTGCAAAAAGTACCAGTTTACTGGGCCTTGAAGAACTGGAAAAGGTGATGTGTTCCTTGGCTCAAAGGCCACAGCCAGGGGTGTCCAATCTCTGATGTTCATGGCCCTCTTGTTTGTTCGTAAGTGTTTGCTAGAAAGACTTGTTGGAAAAACAGATGTCTTGTGACTGCGTGATCCAGCGATTGGGATGATTAACCTGCATTGCTTTATACCCTGTCAGTAACTCATTACCTGTGTCAGGATGCTTATAGCGTACATATGCGTATTGTTGTCCTGGGCTAATGGAATGTCATCTGCAATCAAAAACATGTATAATATTTTTTTGTTACCTCTTCCCTTCCCTAGATCCATTTATAATGAGATCATTGAGCACTACCACTGCATTCTCTCTGTAACCTGGGTGCCAAGAAGGCCATGCCAGTCTTGGAACAGGCAGTTGTGCAATTTCTGTCTTGTGGTGAATGTAGTGCCCCCTGTACAGCCACAGTGCAAACTGCGTGGCAACAGAAGACTCAGGCAAGTGTGTTCGTATCTGCCAGGCTGATTCCCCTTTCAGACACCGTGTTCTTGTGGTGCGTGACCTGAGTCTGACAAAGTATTTTTGAAAGGATTTTTTTTTTTTTTATTGCTCTTATTTCCACTTGGCGCTGAAGTCCTGATGGTCACATTTGAAATCAAGATTTATGTCTGTATGGATTTAGCATACAGCAGGCTGTAGTTGATGCTTCCACTTTTCAAGCACCTTACTGTTGCATCTGTACTATATAGCCTGTTATGTCCAGAGCCCACAAAGCTGTCCAGGGAATAGCTTTTGGTTTGTGCATTTGGCTTCTAGGATTATACAAATACTTTATGACTTGGAGTTGCTCCTCCTCTTTTTAAATCCACGGACATTATGTGGTAGACCACATAATGCTGGTCTGGGAGACCAGCAAACGACATGCTTGGAAATCCAAGTATGAGTGAACAAGAGACGTTTGTGTATAGGTATAAGTTCTAGTCACACAGAAACAGACTTCATATATTAGTTTACTTATTTTCTCTCAACTTTTCACAGTAGGAAACAGTATTGAACAACTGATATTAATATACTTCATTTGTAGGATGTGTGTATGTACTTCTGCTTACAATTGCAGTGCTGTGGTTCTGGTTATTTAGAGAAGTTCTCCAGATTATCTGCACTATCTTTAGCTAGGACAAGAAGATCTGCTGTTGATTCTGGATATGTCCAAACCAGGAGGTTTATTATAATATGGCATTTCACAAGCATGGTCATCATTGCTTAGCATTCCTACTGGGATATTCCTGCTGTTTCTGCAGAGGAATTCTGTTGGATAACTGAAGTTCTGTTCCAAAACAATAAAATAAATGAGAAAACATTTTTCTGTGCAGGCCAGCTGGAATAATTAGGGTTTGAGAAGCTGTGTGGGGACTCAGTGAGTTTGAGATACAAACTTGAACCACTCAACTAAGTCAAAGGGAAAAAGAGTAAGAAGCACAAGAGGAGGACAAACAAGATTCATATTTTGGACTACCCTGATGGTTTCCATCTTGAGTCCACCAGTTTTGCAGCTTTAATACGGCTGTTTTGTACTGCAAAGATGGTTCTTTTTGTTGTTGTATTGTCTGGGGTAGATTTTACATAGGAGACAGATCATGAGGCTTGTGCCTGTTCCCTATGTCCTTCAGGCTATGTGGGTGGAGGAAGCTGTCTTTCTGTAACACCTGTTTCACAGGCCTGTGCGTGCCAAGTTTTTGGACATGTCTCTGTATCAAGAATGTTCACCCGACCACCTTATATGAAGCAGTCATCTGTAGGGTCTTTGTGGTCTTGGCTAGTCCCTTTGGATTGCATTTACCAGAAAGAACATTATTGCTGGTATCAAGCTTAAATTTCCCTCTGATGAGCTTCAGGATGTACATCACAAGAACAAATGTGAAAAATGAAAAGCAGATAGTGTAGTATTTTAGCTGAACTCAATAGGGTTTTCAGCCCAGAAGGTGACAGACCAAAACGTAATGTTCCCACCTTCCTGACACTTCAGTGTGTTCAGATCCCTGTTGCACATTGTAGCCATGACAGACACTTCCAGGCCAGAGACACCCTGTGCAGCAACATTGCTGAAAAGCTGTGTAATTAGTTCAGCAGCCACAGAGCCAGAGAGAATTATCTTCTGCCTGTGTACAGATGCAGAGTTCAGTGAAGAAATTCTTTTGCATTTGTGGCTGCTGAGACCTATTGCATAACCAAGGCCTTAACATCACAGCTGGGCATAATGATTTCTGCTTTACTTCTGGTCTGAAAAAAAAAAAAAAGGGAAACTCATATTTGTTCCACAGCTGGAAGAGCCAAAACAGAGTTTGACAGGACCGTGACACATGGGCCCTAAGAATCCAGATCTTCCCTCTGCATCTTTCCTCCAGTCCATCATGCATTTTCTCAGTAACAGGAGCAGTGTAGACCACCCTTTTCCTACCGTCCCAGCTGTACCCGCACACCTCTGCAGGTCTGCACTGCTGAGCACATCCAAAACCTTTCTGTAGGAAATACACCTCTTTGCTCTCTTTAGCTTTGTCACTTTTTAGCCAGATCAGTTCTCTCATCTGATTCACAGCGTAGTCTCACAAAGATTTGCTATGACATCTGAGATCTAATATGCATAGGGTCAGTGATAAGTGATGGGGGAGAAAGGCTGTGATAGGGTTGGGAACGTCTTACATCAGAGACAACTTTAATTACTGGTTATTTTTTTCATATCTATTTTTCTTTTCCGTCATAGCTCCTGCTGTCCTTGAATATAATGGTATCATTAGTCCAAAAAGACTCAAACATCACAAGGTTTTAAAAACATAAATAGATGTGGGATTCCTTTTATTTAGTATCCCGTTCTCCAAAATCTCAGTGGTTAGGAATTTATCTGAAAGGCTTAACTGAGTTTCTTTCTTAGTCATGTGACTCAAAGAGCTGACACTTTTAAGAAAACCATAAAGCTGTGGTGAAATTAAATAAATCAGTCAAGCTGCCATTTCTTCAAAAAGCATCCTTTTGTGGACACTGGGGAGTAAAGAAGAAGTCTTTGCCCGAACAGGGTTACAAAAGAAATTGTCGTATCGTTTATGGCAGCCTCCTTATCATTATCATTAGAGCTAATGCCATCATCATTTTCCCCAGTGAAAGCAGGGCCTCTGGGGCCTCTCTGCTTCCTGACAGTGGAGACGCCCGTGTGCATATTAATACGCAGCTCTGCTTATGCTAATGGCAGCTATTTGTAACATTAATATTTTCTTCCACCATAAAAAAATAACAACAATAATAATAATGCTTTGTCTTGAGGATTTGAGCTCTAATGTGCTTTGCAGGAGTAGAAGGGGAAGAGAAAAGCCTCTGACCTATTTTTTTGTGTTCTTGAGGGGAAGACCAAACTTGCAGATGGCATAGGTGCTGAAATGCTTGCTCTCCTCACAAGCCACGTGAAGGTCAGCAGGGAGACTGGTCTGTCTCTTGCGCAAAGCAAGTGGCAACATCATCAATGGCGATTGCTCCAGATTCCTGCTGGAAAAGACCCTCGTTGGACTGACTCAGCAGAAGGCCTCTGCTCCTCGAGGTCAGCCCTCTCACCTGGTCTGGCCCTGCTGAGCAACACGCAGGTGCTTGCTCTGGGAGATGGAAAGCCAGGGGGAGCAACCACTTGTGTCTGGGTTGAATTTTGAGTCCTCCGTGAGTCGCTTCAAGACCAGGCTCTCTGACCTTGTGGTTAGAAAGACCAAAAGTATGCCCCTGGGGCGTGCCCTCTGTGCCTTGAGGTCCTGGTGTGGTGTGGCATTAGGCACAGATCTAGGAGTAGGTGGCTTCCCTCTGCTCTGAAGAGGAGACCCACTAAGAACAGCATAAAAGTTTTGTTACTATCCTGGCCCCGCAATAAACCGTTGTCATTGCTTTTGTTCTGATACCATCCCATGCAGAAGGAAAAATTCAGCTCCAAGCCTTTTTTCCCTATTATCTACTGTAGTCCCTGTATCCAGTAGTCACAGCAGCTGCCCAACATGATTCTGCTATGTGAGGCACTGTGCAGGCACAGATCAGGAAGGCTGAGGTTTTCTAAAAGGGCTTGCAGTTTTTTAAGCTCCTCAAGCTTTTGGATTTGAATAGCTGAAAGTATTTGTTTTATTTTGTGTTTTTATTTTATTGTGAAAGGATAAGGGGTAATGGTTTTAAAACAGAAGGAGGTAGATTAAGATTAGACATCAGGAACACATTTTTTACAATGAGGGTAGTGAACACTGGCACAGGTTCTCCAGAGAGGTGGTGGATGCCCCAACCCTGGAAACATTCAAGGCCAGGTTGGACGGGGCTCTGAGCAACCTGATCCGGTTGGAGATGTCCCTCCTCCTTGCAGGCGGGTTGGACTAGATGATCTTTAAAGGTCCTTTCCAACCCAAGCTCTTCTAGAATTCTATGATTTCCAAGCTTCAGTGTTTTCTGTGGCTTTTTCCCAAACATTCAAAGGATGCAAACAAGGAATGTAAAGTGCAGAATGAAAACAAAAAATGGAACAGAAACGTCATGAGGTTTGCTCCCCAGCTCCAAGAATCCAGCAGGCTGTTTGTTGCCATCAAGGGCAGTGGGGCAATTCCTGCCTGTTCTGCAGGACAGGTGCTGAATAGCATATTGACAATTTTTGGTTATTCGATGCAAGTAAATAAAGAAATAAAAAAGTTAAAGCAATGTCGTAGTTCAGCCCCGATTGGGACCAGACTACGCAGTCTCTCTCTCACTCCCCCCACCCTCCGAGAGAATAGGGGGAGATAATATAAGAAAAAATGGCTGAAGGTTTGAGATAAGGACAGGGAGAAATCCTTAAAGTTACCGTCACGGGCAAAATAGACTCGAATTGGGCAAAGCTATTCATCTATTACTAAAAACAGCAGGATAATGAGACAGGGAACAAGAGAACTTCCCACTACCCCTCCCTCTTCCCGGGCTTAACATTATCTCTACTTCCTTTCCCTCCCCTGAGCGGCACGGGGGGAAGAGGGAATGGGGGTTGCAGTCAGTTCATCACACGTTGTTTTACACTGCTGCTTCATCCTCAGGGGAAGAACTCCTTGCATTCCTCCCATGGGCCACAGTCCTTTGTGAAACTGCTGTGGCGTGGGTCATCTCTTCCACGGAGTGCAGTCTCTCCAGAACGGCTGTCCCAGCGGGCCCTCCACGGGCCACAGCCTCCTTCAGGCCTCCACCTGCCCCGGCCTGGGGTTCTCCACGGGCTGCAGGTGGATCTCTGCTCCTCCATGGACCTCCATGGGCTGCAGGGGGACAATCTGCTCCACCATGCTCATCACCACAGGCTGCAGGGGAATCTTGGCCAGGAGCTGCATTACTCCTCCCCCTCCTTCACTGACCTTGGTATCTGCAGCCCGTTCCTCTCGCAAGAAAAATTCTTCAAAACAGGCTGGCAGACACCTCTCAGAATCTCTTCACATCATCCATCTCATCTCCTCTCTGCTTCTTGCAGCCGGGCCGGGCTGAGTCAGACCCAGTCAGCTGCCTGGCAGGAGGCCAGAGGGTGAGGCCTGCAAGGCCCACAAGGCTCGCACCTCCCCTCTGCACCTCTGCCCCCACTCAGCTTCTTCACATCTTCTCTTCCTTTTTCTTTTTTTCTTTTTTCTCTTTCTTAAATATGTTATCGCAGAAGCATTATCATGGAACATTCTGCTACCAATTGGTTTGGCCTCGGCCAGCAGTGGGTCCGCCCTAGGCCCGGCCGAGTCCACTGAACAAAGGGGAGCAACTTCTAGCAGTTTTCTACAGAAGCTACCACCTTATGCCCCCCTCACCAAACAAAACCAGAACAAGGAATATTTGCAGGATGGGGTAATCAGAACCTTTTAAAATGTCTGTAATTAATTACTCTGGGAGCATATGATGATATCTAATAGGCCCCTCAGTGATAATTTTAGTAGCCTTTCCTGATGCCTGACAAATAATGAACATAGCATACTTAATGTTATTTTAATTAACAACTCTTTAAAGAAAATGTCAGTGATGTTCCAGTACCCTGAGGTCTATTTGGGAGTAGGAAAGGAAACTATGTTTCTTGTTGTCAGAAGAAGGACAAGGAGATGCCATTTTTCTGTGTGGAACTTTATGACTTGGATTACAACCCGTCTTTTCTTGCATCTTGTTTATTTTGAAGTGTCTGAAGCTCCTCTTTCCTGTACTGCAATGGTCTATTTCTGCATTACATGCTTACAGTGGTACTTAGTATTTTACTTTTTGACTTGAGGGGAACGAGGGAGAAAGAGGTCATATCATCTATTGAGTCCATATATTACAAGATTCAGTGAGAGGAGAAGAAAACTACTAGAAAAAAAATCCAAAAGCCCCAAGATTACTTCCCTTTCATAGCTGGAGTTCAGAGATGTTCCGTCTCAGTATCAGGTGTCTGGCTGCCCTAAAATATAAGACTAACTCCCAAATAGCCATGTACCTCAAAAATGACCAACACTGTCCTCCCCAACATACACTTCACAGGAACAGTTCCCAAA
This sequence comes from Tetrax tetrax, assembly GCA_009806455.1. Lineage (NCBI taxonomy): Eukaryota > Metazoa > Chordata > Aves > Otidiformes > Otididae > Tetrax > Tetrax tetrax. The sequence goes on along the minus strand of WHYT01017917.1, from coordinate 1,164,741 downwards.
TATCTGCCCGTGTTATTACTTCCCTCTAGGTTTGAGACATTTGGGTCAAGCTAAAGGTTAAAATTTCATGATTTTCAATATAACCTCCTTTGGGATTAATAAAATTATTTTTTAAAAAGAAAGCTGAAATTCTCTTGAAGCCTCATGGGAGCTGAACATTTAAGTAAGTATCACAAGTGGAATGACTTCTGTCCAAATAATGCAATTTAGGAGTACTTTCAAAACAACAAAATTGTAATTAAAGGTTAACATAAACTAGAAATTATACCTTTTAAAAATACCCTGATGCAAATAATACTAAGTCTAAAAATGCCTGTAACTATTCTACTCTGATGTTTGCAGTCCTCCTGTATCACAGCCTCTACTGCATGAAAACCTGTGAGTGAACCTTACAGGAGGTGGAACATGGGTTTGACTTTTTTTTTCATTCCTAGCATATTAATTTGGGAACTGTAACACTGAGCCCATTGGAGCTTCGTTGGTCTTAAGAAGGAAACAAGTTGACCTCTATAGTAGAGTTAAATCCCAAAAGTAAACAAAGACCATAACTAGAGAAGAATTAACTGAAGTGTCTTTCAGGATCAGTTAGTTGAAGGTGTCATTGGCAACATAGCAAGTGCTTCATGGGATACTTTTGCACGAGAAGGAGGTTTCAGCTTTCCTTTAAAAAGATGATTCTGCAGTAAATTCTACTGTTTAGCATCCTTTTGTAAATTTACTATTGCTGCGTTGACTTTAGTGGAGTTGCTCCAGTTTTAAACTTTATGATATAATAAGTAGAGTATCTCCCAAGGTTCTCAATTGGATAATTCCCCTTTAGAGTAAGGTCGATTGTGGCTGTAGTAGAAACGCACCAAGAATGATTCGAGGGTTGTTTTAAAGTAGCCTCTGAGGTGTACTGATCTTAATGAAAGGAAAATGTCTCCTCTTGTGGCAAGGAGCACAGAGCTGAATCTGCTATACGCAGGCAGCTCTATGGCCAGATTTGGTTAGCAAAATCTGTTTTGCTGCACAGCTCTGTCTTGAATAGATGGAGATGTTAGGTCCATTTGTGTGTTCTCTGTACCTACACTGGCAGGATTTCCTAAATGGCTGTGGAGATGTGTAAGGTATTTATCAAGTGCAGTGGCATAAACGAGAGGTCATGGAAAATGATAGCACTGGCAGTTCAGCACTGAGGAAGGCAGTAAGCCTTTATGGATTCTCTGCTACCTGTGAGTAACGCACATTGGATTTCTTCTTTAGGCTACTGAGTGCCTTTAGAATGCAAAGAAAAATGGTACTAAAGGGAATGTCAGGGTTCACTGGGAAAAACTGCTACTGACTGTCTAGAACTTACTCAAACCTCACTGGCAATACAGCAGTGTTGTGACTTATGCCAAAAGATGTTGCAGGGAGGAATTGGTGTGCAATGCATGTGGGCAGGGGCCGTATGGTTGCAGTGGCAAAGAGAAAGTGCAAGTTTAGTGGGGAGGTTAAAGTTCTATGTATATTTGTCCTTGTGAATGTCCCTCCAATTTGTTAGCCAGCAGGGGATGATAGCCTCGTACTGTTTGTTTGGTCCCTAACTTTTGCAGGGTCTGAGCTGAGTGAAGCACCTGCCCTTAGTTACAACCTAGCCTCTTGCATAGCAATGAAGTAATCAACAAAGTCATTCATAGCAACTGATAGGGTTTATCACCTGTGATATGTTTGTAGGTGTCTATGAGCTCAAGCAGCATGCTTTCTCAAGGAGCCCAAAATAAGTTTCTGTCCCTAGGTAAGTTCTTTCTGTTGATTTCTCCTTGGCTTGGCACAGCAAACACATGGTGCAATGCTCATGAGAGACTGTTTGCTTTTATTTGGGCATCAGAGGCAGCTAGGATAGGTGAGATCCTCAGTGTAGATCTCTTGGTTCAAAGGAATGCAAGATTTAACTCTCTATCCCTCTACCATATGCATCAGCTCTGCAAGCATCTGTTGCCCCCTCGTGACATGAACTCCCAGACTGGAGCTCATTTGACTCTAAGGTTAATTTTCTTTAGCCACTGGCAGGCTGATTTAAGTGTCAGCTCATTACGATGGCATTCTAATTAAAGCCCCACGATAGCCTTTGACCCTGCAGAATGACTTGGGAGAGAAGCAGCAAATAGGGTGATAAGCTTAGACACTGGCACACAGGAGGAAATATATCCTGCCTGACGTTTGTGGGTGTCAACTTCAGTGTTATCAGATTGTCCTCTGGGAAGGACTGGTTATTAGTATTTATCTCCCTAAGACAAATTCAGTGGCACTGATTTCTCCTGCTTCAAAGGGAGTTGCACCTTCTTCTTGCCAGGAATGGATGTAGTTCTCAGCCGTCATTTTCAAGGTGTACTTTGTGTAGTTTCTTTCAGAAGAGTTGATCATTTCCCCTGCTGTGTGGAAGATCAAATCTTTACTGGCGTGTAGGAATTTTTCCAGACCTGTCTAGGTGCAAGAGCTGATTGTCTCTTTTTTTTTCTTAGGGGTATGAGAATGGGAAAAAAAAAAAAAAAAAAAGACTTGCATAAAATGGGTATTTCTGTAGCACATGTGTGTCTGCATCCACATTCTAGAATGATTTTTTCTTTTGTGTCCCATGTGACACAGCCTTTGAAAAAAAAGTGGAGCAGCCGTCCTGGGTCTAAACATGCAAGACTCCTGCACAGCACCAGCCTTATCCAAAGGAGATCCTCTCAGCAAAGCTATCAGGAAAATGCACAGACATCACAAATCCTAGCTAGGAGTACTGTCTGGCAAATTACTTTTGCCAGTTCTCCTTGTGCACCTTGAATCGTGCCATTCCTTTTGCCCCTTATGGGTGGCTCCTATCTTTCTATCTCCCCACTTCTTTCCCTCTCCTGTCCATGAATAGCTTTTATTTGCATTTTTCCCACATCCCCCTAGGATGGGAAAGTACTAGGCCTGCAATAATGGAGTAAAGAAATCACAGTATTTTATTATTGACAGTAAAGAGGCCTGGAGGACACAATCATCTTTAATTGAAAGCAGTGGCAATCAAATGGTATCCCTTTCATATATTGATCGTATCTGATACATCTTAAGGATGTCCCCGGGTATGCTTTGTCTATGGCTGGTCCCCTGCTGTATAAAATCTCATATTTTTTTTGTTGAGCAATGAGGTAAGTTTGTCCTCTATGGAAAAGATGGGGAAACAAAACAGAAGGCAGAGGTTTGTGCAAGGCATCATAGTGAGTCAATGTCAGAGTGTACTAGAACTTAACCATCTGCGGTTATGCTTCAGACTTGACTCAAGGTTCACTGAAATCATTTAACCTTTGCTAAGAGTCAGATCTGGTTGATACTTTTGTGTGCAGGCAAAGCTGTTATTCTCAGAAACTACCAGTTAATTGAAACAGAAACCTTGGGTGGAATTGTCCTCATTTTAAAAAGGTTTTGCCAGGAAGAGTTTCACACTTCCAGGTTTAAGTGCCTAGCCAGGCCAGAGAGGAGTAGCCAGGAGCCTGGGAGCCAAGTTATTCAGCTGGGACTAGGGACATGGGGAAGGAGACCTGTGGGGAAGTCATCCTCCTGATTCAAATAGGGCAGAGGCTGGAAAACAAAAGGCTGATGTTCCGAAGGAGTGACTAATTGAGGGTGATGTCTTGCTTTTGCATTTGGAGAAGAACGGGGAGCAGGGAAGGTCATTATCTCAATGTGGTCTTGGTTCAATCTGGATGTGGAATGGGAGTAATTTCTTAACAAGTGATGCAGGATGGAAGGCTAGTTTTCTGCCTGCCTCTTCCGAGGACAAGCATTCAGGTTGTCCAGATCCACTCTGCCAGAAGCCATATAGGGCAGGACTGATTTTCAGAGAGAAGATAATGAGATACTTCAGTAGTGTTCCCAGCTAGCGTGTTATCTTATAATTATTGGTTTGTGTGTGTGTATAGTATGCTGTCTTACTTCTCCTCCCCTATATGCATGCAGGCATGCACTCATTCCTATCTCCGTCATCTTTAACTAAATTAGAGTAAAATTCTTCATTACAGAGACTTTCAGCCAGGAGTGTGGGCCCCAGGGAGTTTATTTTCATACAAATGTATTATGCACAAGGTTGATCTGATCACAGGCAATTTGAACTATCTTCGCACCCCCAGGAAAATTCCTTTCATAAATGTAAATGATGTGGCACTCCAAAGAACAGAAAACAAGATAGAAAGAGAGAAGAAAAGAAAGAAAGAGTCTGTACGCTGATGGAAAGCAGATTATGGGCAGCTGTGGAGATGCTGGGTTTGAAGCACACGACGCGAGCTGTCAGGGCTCTTTTGCCTACACTCTTCCCCCTCTCACAGCGTAGCCTTCCCATTGAACAGCAAGCTGTTGCAAGGTGCCAGAGGGGGAAAAGTGATGCATTAAGTACAGTTTGAGATTATAATAACTGTTTCTATGGCAACAAGGAAATGCCCTCCATGGCTTTTTGAGCTGTGTTTTGAGCAAGGAGGCATGAAGTGAAGGTTTGTAAACAGAAGGAGGTGGGGAAGAGACACAAGCAGGGAGCTTTGTAGTGCCTGGCTCATGATGCTGGCCCACCTGGGGCACACGTGGCTTCTTCTGGTGTGTTGGGCTTTCTTCAGCCTTGTTTCAGCGGTCAGTTGCAACTTTGCTTTTGGACTTTTCCTGAGACCTGAGAGAAAGCAACAAAGCAAAAGCATGTGCTTTCCAGGTTCTTTGTTACTGATCAGCTCAAAAGTTGACACCTGTAGGACTGAGTAATGTGTCCTTTTTTGAGTGAGTGCAGGAGCGAGCTCAGCATGCTTCTCTGTGGGATTCCTCCACCACGCACCACCAGAAGGAGTCTAGTCTTAACCCTGCAGGGCTCTCCCTGGTAGGAGTAGTAAGCATGGAGGGCGAGTTAATCCCCGCTTTCATAGAATATTAATCCTCTACTCACAGAAATTCACCAGGCAGAAAGATGCACTGTAACTGAAACCACTTTGGCTTCCCCTCTCCAGTACTGCACAGAGAGACCCATCTATTATTAAAAACTCTATTAGTTGTGGTAAGATGGTACCACTCCCTCTCACTGTAGCTGCTTAGCTAATTGGTTTTATTACTACGCCATCCCTGGGAACATGTGGAACTCAAATGCACATTTACTAAGACATTTGCGTTCCCTCATCCTTGTTGGTGATGCTTTTAGACCGTTTAAGATTTTGTCAGGAGAATTAAGAAAAAGAGGGCAAGAGAAGAGGAAACGAAGATAGATGATTCCCAGGCTGGAGGGGATGTGGAGGATGGAGAGAATAAGAGGCATGACCAAGGGTGCTCAGTTTGGCTGGTCTCTTCAGAAGCTGTCCTGCTGAACAACTGGTCTCTCTGATCCCTCTCTTACCCCTCTATTTTACCATGCTTTTTCCTCTACAAACCACCTTGGTCTTTTGGTCTTTCCGCAAAATATCTCATAAGTCCTGTACAATCCCCAAATGCTCTTCCCCTATATCCCATAATGTGTCCAATACTCCCCTGGCAGTAACCTGGGTAATTAAGAGTGCCACGCACATCTCCAGCTGCTATGGTCTCTCATGCTGCCCAGTTGCCCATGCTCTACGGCTCTCAGCATTTGCACAGCTCTATCTGGACTTGCACGGAGAGATGTGCTAGCTCTGTAACTGATGATACTTGGGTAACGGGTGCCACACAGATTCAAAGGTGTTTCAGTCCTTGGAGCTGCCACAAGGCAGTTGGTGAGATTTTCAAGTCTTCCCAAGCAGTGTAGGCGTCTCTCTTTGAAATAAGTGGATGTTAAGGAACTGAGCCTGGTGAGGCATTTCTTGTGGGGTGGGAAATCTTTCTGCCCCTCTTAACTACTTTCATACATTTTGGGCCCAGACTCCTTAGCAATTGGTAAAGATAAGGCTTCTTGTGAACTGTGATGTGACTGGTTTTTGCATGTGAGCTGCCTAACCAGGAAAGCGTAGCAGTTGGATGTGTATGCTCCGCGGGGCCATTAAACAAGCTGTAAAGCCGTGTCATCATTTGCTTCATTCAGACCAAGGTGTTCTGGTTTTTGTAGTCACTGATCAAGTGAAATTTTTTGTCATGGACGGGTTGGTATGTGTTCTCTATTTCGTTCATTCCTTTCACAGGCATTGCTGCTGTGGACTGAGTGGAGGCAGTTTAGCTAGGGCTTCCAGTTGTTCAAGCAGGGCAGCTAAAACTCTGTGTTTTGATAGTTTTGCAGTGTCCAGGAAAAAGGCACTCACATGCTAGCGAGAGCAAAAGAGTGTTTTTCAGGCATTAACGGCCAGCGAGGCATTCAGGAACTCCCCACACAGGCGGTGAAAAGGCTCTGTCATGCCTGCTTTGTGCGAGCTGGCAGGGCACGCTCACATCAGGAACTCTGGCAGGTTTCCTCACTCCTCTCTTGTTTTTTCCTCCCTCCTTCATGCAGTCTCCTACTGCGTGTACTGGGTAAACAGGTTTCTCCCTTTGCTGTCTGGAAGGGACTATTTCAGCCTGCTCCTCTCCTCCTGTCAGTGTCTCACTTCACTGCGCACAGAGGATGTTATTCTTCCAGTGGTGCCTGTTGTGCTAATGGGATCCGTTTAAAGTGAACTCCACTGTAATTTTGTTTTCCTTAGGGAGAAGGAGGGAAAGTACTTTCTCCTCGGAGCTATATCCCTGCTACTCGCTTTGCATCTCTCTTGCAGAATCTGCCAGTGTGCCGATTTCTCTCCCAGAGCACTGGAAAACTCTGGGAGCCTCAGGGGGCCCTGGAGGAGCCCTTGTGGATGCACTGCTGCTCTGCACCACCCAGCATAGCCCGAGCACCATCTTCTCTCCCTGGGTTGTCCTCAGCCAAAACTCTCCCTGGTGCTTATTATTTGGTCTGTGACAGCTGGACCATGCAGCCTGCAGCAGGCTGCACCTTGCGTTCGAATGGAAACTACCCAGTACAGAAACTTGTGGTCCAGTCCTTTAATGGGAGCACGTTGCCCAGCCTGTCACACCAAAGCACTGCCTTTGGGGTTGGGGTTTGTAGTTTCTGGCTCCAGTGCTGCCATTTACTGTTTCCAGTCATTTGGGAGCCTCCCACACCAGTGAGCATCCCCTTTCCCAAGCGATGCTGCTGCAGTTGCATCGGTTGAGACGCACGGTAGCTCTCAGGGCATAAAAGAGAGGGAGCTGCTGGCAGGGCTTTTTCCCAAGGGCCCTGTAGCCCTATAATTCAGTTCCCCCCTCAATCTGAAAGTCCCCCGTGTGTCGACCTTTAGAGTACGCAGGGAAACTTGTCTGCTTGCTGGGGCATCCAGGGCTGGCTGAGATGGATGGGCGGCCAGGGGAGGGAGTTGTTGTTTTTCTGTCTAAAGAGTTGATGTTTTTCCTCTTGTGTGGATTGGGATATGTTGCTGGATTTGCTTTTGGTTTGCTGTATTGTTGTTTGTTGAATGACTTGGGGGTTTGCATATAACATTGAAATGGCTGGGGCCTGCGAGGGGTGGTTTTTTTTCTTGGCTTTCAAAAAGAAATCAAAATAGATGAGATATTTTTCTCATAATTAAAGAACACACCTAAATCAAATGCTTTAGACATCAGTCTCTTATTCCCCTACTTCCCACCCCTCTCCCCCTCCTACACACATACAAAGTTCAGCTGTTTGGGAATGCAGCTGAGAATTTCCTACTGTCTGGTAAGCATGAACTAAACCTCTTTTTCCTCCCTCTTTAAAAAAAAAAAGCAACAACCCAGAATGTGAAGCATATTCGTGGTTCTTGCATCTGCTCTGTAGCTGGCACTCCTCTCTAGCTACAGTGTAGGTTATTTCTGAGTCACCCTAACAGACAGTTCCCCCGCTCGGAGGTCAAGGTCGGTGCAATGATTGCCAGGTCCCTTTGTTGGCAGTTCCCCGTGGGGAGTGATATTAGCCTGCGTGCCTCTCCCGCTCCTACTCCCTACAGCCTGTTATTAAACAAGGACAAGCGGGTAGCTTGTCTGTGTCTGTGTGCGAGAGCGCGACTCTGTCACCTGATGCATACAGATGGCTTATTAACCAATTAATTCATAGGACTAAATTGGTTAAATCAAACTAAATGACACCCAATTGCTGTACAAGGGTAGAAATGGATTGGAATAAGTGTTTCTTAAATGCCAGCCTCGTTGAGCAAAGGAATGAGTAGTAGAGGGAGGAAGGGGGGGCTCATGGAGGAGTGGGTAAGACAGCAAACACTGGCAGGCAGTGAGAGCAGAGCCCTCCAGGGCATCGTGTCCTGGGGAAAAGGAAGTGTCCTGTGAGCCCACGGCAGTTTGTGCTGCCAAGAAATGGGATCAGTCTTTCTGCTGCTGACACTTAAGGGCTGGGAATCCCTCTGGAGAGGGAGTTTCAGCCACTGCCTTTGCTCTGTGGCACGGGCAAGAGGCGATGGCTTCTCCTAGGCATTGGTTGGACTGTGAACTTCCATTACTGTTTGTTTGTCTCAGGAGTGAGGGTTTGCTTTTTCAGAAGTGCAGCCTACCTCCTCCTTTTGCCTGAAGTCTCTGAGAACAGTTGATGTTCATCATCCTGGAAACACTGGTTCTTAGTCCATTCTCTAACCAGGCCCCAAGGACTGGATAGAAAAGCTACACACAGCTGTAACATCACTGTCTACTTCACTGGCAACGATATCAGCAGTTGCTTAGGGGTGCTCCTCTCTAATGTTTCCCTTGGTGGTATCACCTGTTTGTGTGTGTAGGGTGGGTTGAGCTGGGCTGGGTGCTGGATGCCCACCAAGGCGCTCTGTCACTCCTCCTCTTCAGCGGAACAGAGGAAGGTGACTTACCAGTTACTGAAAAGGGCAAAACAGACCAGACTTGTGGAAATTAATTTAATTTATTGCCAACTAATAACAGAGTAAGAAATAACAATACTAAAACCACCTTCCCCCACCCCTTCCTCCTTCCCAGGCAAAACTTCACTCCCAACTCTTCTACCTCCCTTCCCCAAGCAGCACATGAGGATGGGGAATGGGGGTTGTGGTCAATCCATAACGCTTAGTCTGTGCCACTCTTTCCTCCTCATGTTCTTCCCCTACTCCACCATGGGGTCCCTCCCATATGAGACAGTTCTCCTAGAGCTGCTCCAAGGTAGGTCCTTCCAATGGGCTGCAGTTCTTTGAGAATTACTCCAGTGTGGGTCTCCTACAGGATGCAGCTCTTGTCAGGAAACTTGTTCCTGTGTGGACTCTTCACCACAGCTGCTGCCAGGAGCCTGGTCCAGCTTCCATGGGCTGCAGCTTTCTTCATGATATGTGTGGATCTCTGCTCCACCACGGTCCTCCATGGGCTGCAGGGAGATAAGCTGCATCACCATGATCTTCGCCACAAGCTTCCTCCACTTCCTCCTCCTCTGACTTTGGAGTCTGCAGGAGTGTTTCACGTTTTCTCAGTTCTCTCTCACAGCTGCTGCAGAGCATTTTTTACCCTTTTGTAAATATTTTATCACAGAGGCACTACCAGTGTTGCTGATGGGCTCAGCTTTGGCCAGTAGTGGGTCTGTCTTGGAGCTGGCTGGATCTGGCTCTGTCCAACATGGCAGCTCATGGCATCTTCTCAAAGAAGCCACTTCTGCAGCCCCCCTTCCCTCAGCCTTGCCACATAAACCAAATAGAGTGTGTTACAGGAGGCTTTGTTCTTCTCTGTAGGAAAGTGCCCCATTTCTTTTTTTCCATGACAAATGCTGACCTTTTGCTCTGTATTGCGATGTAGATGATGGACTTGATAGGATTGACTGGATGACTGGGAGTGGGATATATGAGAGTCATAACCTAATTTGGAGTAGTGGAGAGAGTACAAAAGAAAGAATACAAAAGACAGAATTGTGCATCGCAAACTACTCTGATGGAGTTTTTATGTAATGATTTGAATGTTTTGCCTGCCTCAAGGCTAGACCTTATATCACCATATCAAAGCTTAGGTTGCTTGTAGCACTGTCTTACCAGAGCTGTTAATCTGAGGATGGTTTCCTAGCAGCTAGGAAAGCAGGAGCTTCATCTGGTTAGTCATGACCAAAAGGGTCTGTGGCTCCCCTTAAGGTGTAGTAGAGAGCTGGTTTGTGTGGGAATACAGGAGAAGCTGAGGTACGAGTCTTTCCATGAGGAGAGGCATCTAACATACCTTGTGAACAGCTTGTTCAGCATGGCCTGGAGCAGACTCTTCTGTTGATTCTGCACCTTGTGGTCCCTTGGTCAATGCTATCTCCCCTGGGCAGCACTGGAAAACTGTACCCATGCACTGGAGGGCATGATGCTCAGCAGCATGTCCCCATCTCAGACCCAGCAGAAGAGCAGGGTCCACTGCCCATGAAGGTGCCTGGAGCAAGGCTGGCTTCTAGGACTGGGACACTTGCTTCCTCATGATGTGCAGGTGCAGAGGTTAGCTCTGGGTTGGTGCTGTTTGGGGGGCAGCTGGACTTGCTATGAGTGGGTAGGAGCAGTCTTTCCATGGTGGAGGACACTCAGCTGCATAAAATGGCAGCACTGACAGTGCTTGCAGCAGAAGAAAGAGATGAACCCTTTAGCATGGAGCAGAGGTGGATGGTATGTTTTAGTGGTTACCACCAGGGTCAACTGGAGAAAAGAATGACAGCATGCCTTAGCAAACCCTGCAAAAGGACATGCACGCACAGCACATGCCTCAGTCCAATACACAGTGAGAAACAAAATCTCACAGCCCAGAACACGTGCACATACCAAAACGCGTGCACACAGAGCACATGACAAAAGCATGTGCACAGGTCTGGTACCTCTGTTTGTACAGCATTAACAAATTATACATTGACATAGGCTGAAGCATATGTGTATGTGGAATGCAGCCCATTAAAAACGAAACCTGTGCGTATGCAAAACTGCCAAGAACATATTCACCAGCACCCTCATACTAGCTGTGGATAACCACCGAGCAAACACACGCCTGACTATTATGTCAGTGTTAAAATTGCTCTTCTTCAGTTGCTGCAGCAAGATAAAGTCTCCAAAGCCCGTCATGCTGCGGCATCTTTTTCAAGGTTGCAGTATACGGAGTGCGTATAAAATATTGAAACATTTAGGGGCTTTTCATCTTTTCTTTTTTTTTTTTAGGAGAGAAAAATAGGATTTACACTTTGTCCAGTAGCAGAGAAAATGTTTTATGTGCTGGAGCCATGACCACTGCTCTAGAGCATTTGATGCATATATTTTTTGGCCTTTTTTTTTTTCTTTTTTTTTCCCTTGTTATTATCATGCTACTGAAAAGGGTCAGATCAACCATTCGGAAGGGTAATTTTTTATTCTTAGCGCAGAGTGTACTCCAAGAGCTGTAAAACAAACTTTGCTACCCTCTCATTAACATTTCTCCTAGAAAGATCCCTCGCTTTCCCTTGGCCATAATAGCCTTTGGTGTCCCTGAGGAAGCAGGCTGAGGAAGGGAATGCTTGTACTGATTCCAGAGGTGGAGTAGAAAGATGTATGTGGTTTCTGCCCAGTGAGAAATGGACTGAGACCAAATTTAGCGATGCACTCACAAACAAGCTCTGGACCTCTGAAGTCTTCTGCATTGGATTGTACTTTTCCTCCCTTCAACCATCTACCCCATATACCTGTGTTTCCAAGAGGGTCTAATCACGCACGCTGCTAAATTGGCTAAATATATTGCTTCACAGGCTTTGCGTTGTGCTAGCCTGATGTAGCTGTTAGTAGCTTTTTACAGTTTCATCGTGTCCCTTTTCAGGGAGGGGGATGGCCTGTAGCTGAGGGCAGGTTATTGGCTCGGGCTCTGCACAGTGCTGTGGTCAGGCTATGCATGGATCACATCCCCTTCCCATGCCTCTGTTTCCGCATCCCTTCTGGAGCAGTAATACTGTTGATTCATCTCAGAAGAAACTAAGAAAGTCTTATTCATTAGTATTAGAACATTTTTTGAGGTCTCTGGTAGGCAGATAAGCCACTGTTATCCTCTGAGCGGTTTTCCCCTCTCCACCTCATTTATAATGATCTGAATTGTCTCAAAGTCTGAAGCAGAAGCAGGTTGACCTCAGCTCAGATTTTGTTTTACCTTTTATTAGCACAGCTCTGACAGTTTGGAGACCTTGCATGGACGTGGAGAACATACTATCCTTTTATTGTTTCTGTGCTCTGGAACAGAACTGCTCTAGACACAAAACAGCAGCTCAGGGTAATACGAGAAGACAAAAATTTAATTAAGAAGAAAAAAAAAAGAATTCTCTTTTATTGCAAAAATAGAAGGGCTGAGGAGCTTGTTGATGTTTGTCAGTGTAGTTAGCTACGTAGGTCTGTTATTGCCGGTCTGAGAGAAACCTCAAAAGATTTTTAAGTTCATATAAGTTCAACTGAAAGTTCTTATGATTCTGTGAGTCATAAGATGATATTAGGGTCTTTGGCTCTTGCTTGTTCAATCACATTCAGAGATGTAGCTTAGACACCTGTACAGCCACTTTCCCTCAAGCCATTCTCCATTTGCGTCAGTGAATCTAAGCTGGCAGTACTCTCACTTGAAGAAATGAGTGTGAAGTTTGGAGGTGCCTTTACCATTAGGATTTGAACTGTAGATCCTCTTACATCTCCTTGCCTGCAGGTTGGGTGGGGCGAGGTGGATTGATGAGAGTCCAAGCAAATGTGAGGACAATATAGTATGTGAAATTCTGTGGACTTCTTGGTAACCTCATTTCTTCCCCCATCCCAAGGAGGGGAAATCTTCTGGGGAACCAATGTAAGGTTCAGCTCTAGGGGGAAGTGCAGTTCAGTCAGCTTCCCTACATCTCCTTAGGAAGCTAGGGAAGAAGGAAAACTGGAGTATTGAAACATAGATGAAATAAGGTCCAGTGGGTCCTGAGACCCGTCACCCGTTCATCTCTTCTGAATGCTCAGCATTCCTGCAAGTGAGTCCCCTGAGATGACAAAGAGTGTTGAAAGTGCCCCACTGAGATCAGATCTCTTGGGACAGGGGCATCCTTTAATTCTTGAATGTTGTGGTGCGAAAAGAAGAAAAACATCACTCTTACTGGCTTTTCTGTCCAGGACTCAGGTGTATAATTGTGTCCAGACAATCAGAGGTACATTCAGGGCGAATGTATATCCAAATGTTCATCCCCTTACTTTGAGTATTTATTTAGTTGCTTTTCTTGTCGCTTTTCTATGACCTTTAGCAAACTAGGTGTTTTGGCATTAATCACAAAAGTTTGCAGTAAAACGGGTGGAGGAGGGGAAGGGGAGGAGAGACCCATCTTTTTATGCTGATTTTGGTCTGAAAATGTCTTTCAGCAGGATTTCACATCTGTGAGGAGATTCTTTAAGGAAAAAAAGGATTTAAGTATGTCTTATTTTTTGATCAAGTCAAAGATAAAGAAATTCTGAGTTCCCATTTTATTGGGAATTGCTTACTAGTACCGACTTACTTTGCGATAGCTTTGGAACACATCATATTTTCTCAAAGCACTGGGTGACTCCAGGGACAGCCACAAAATTTCAGTTGCAAGGAAGAGGAGAGAGACTGCTGTGCATCTGAGATGCAGGAGGCCTAGATGCTGCCCTCTGCAGTTCCTTGTGCTTCCTCTGTGACCTTGGGGAAGGTGCATGTCATTTCTGCAGTTGGATTTCCCAATTTATGATCTGGAGAGGGTACAACTACTGTACTAGTGATGTTGCAAGGATAAAGCCTGTCGAATTGGTGAAATCCTGCAGTGAAATGGTCATCGGGGCTGTAGGTAGGGCTGAGCTGAGGTTCTGAGAAACTGCTGTGACAGGTTCATTCTGTTTTCCGGAGGCTCAGTGATCTGCATTTACATTGTCAGTCTTCTGTAGCCCCTAGTTGAGGCTGGGAACACCATCATCCTCATTGCACTCCTGGGAAACTGAGTAACGGCAGGGCTGTGCAGGGTGGCAAGGTCTAGGGGGAGACACTGGGACGAAACATGAGAAATGAAGTGCTCCTGCCTTGCTTTCAGATCACTACAGCATGCTGCCAATAGCCATGCCTGAGCTCGCCTCAGCGGTGCTACTCAGGGGACGAGTATCAGTGTAACAAACCCAGCTGTGCGTTGCGGTAGTGGCACTTTTGTTAGGGCTTGGAGTGTAAAGTACGTCTTCTGCAGGAGGTGGGAATAACTGCAGTTTTGGGAGGGGGCCCTGGTGTGCTGGCCCCACACAAGTCACTGAGCTTCTCAGTGTATATTTTTAATTCGAGCTCACTGGCGGCATCATTTCCACTAGAGAGGTTTTAAACATTGCTTATCTTGGGGAGCACGAGACAGTGTTTAATGAAGAATGAAAGAAGCAGGGTGTTTTCTATTGTGCTTTTGGGGGAAAAAGAAAATATCCCTATAGGAGGACTGAGCAGCAGCAGAGATGGGCACCGAGCAACCGGTCCTAGAAAGCTAGCAGTCCCTGTGCTCAGCTTTTGACTGTGTGGGATGTAAGTAACAACATCCCCCCCATCACTGCAGTGTGAAGACCGTGCAGGGAGGAAGAAGGGGGGTCACAGCTCCCCATCGCCTGGCTACGGCCAGCAGGAGAGATGTAGTAGCTAGCCATGCAATGAATACAGGATCAGAAAGTATGCAGGGACTATTTCAGAGACAGTTGGGGTTTTTTGCAGTCTGCACTTCTTCCTAAGGCCACAATGCTGCCCCTTCACAGTCCTTCATCCCAACCTGCCCCTCTCCCACTCCCAGGCAGAGCAAACACTGGAGCACAGTGAGACAGCTGGCAGGCAGCTCTGCCTTGCGCCCGTCCCTCCTCCTCTCTCTGCCAGTTTTGTCCTTCCTTGCACACTGCTGATGAGTTCTTTGGGGTCTTTCTTTCGCTTAGCATGCGTACCCGGCACAGCAGAGCAAGGGCCTGCCCCCTGTTAGGATCTGAGTGGATAATGACGGTTTCTGCGTCTCTCTGCACCGAGTCTGCGGGCTGCGGTGACATTTCATCAGCCGCATACAGAGGCACCACTGCCCGTCATTAGCTTTGTCACCTGGAGTCCTCACCTGGAGCTGCTGTTGCTGGGTTGATCTGCCATGGATTTTGTTTGTTTGTTTGTTTGTTTGTTTGTGCCGATAATGGAAATGTCTTAGTACCTGCCAATTATGAAAAAAAAAAGAGGCAGCAGCAATCTTCTCTATCTTTCTCTATCTCTCTCCATTTTTCCTCATCTCCGCTGGGACAGAAGTAAATAAAATGCTTGATAAAATTTAGGCTTTATGTGTGTGAGAGAGATACTTATTGTGGTGAGCTGGGTTGAAGAAATGAGATTTGCATAGATATGGATGGATAAAAAGAAGAGGAGATTGGGAGAAGAATGCTTGAATACTGAATAACTGAAAATGTATGGAGCCAAATGTATGCCTGGGAAAACTCTCTGAACCTCAGCGAGTTGTATTCGCTTGCACCAACTCTGTGCTTAGCCCTTTCTTTTACTTTTAAATCGTATTACTTATGTTGTCTAACTCCCTAGGTGTCTCATTTAAGGATGTTCTTTCTCATTAGCGTGTGAGAGGAGAGAATTAGTGTTTGCTGTCCTATAGGTACTTCCCTACCACAGAGATCCCGTGGTGTTTAGCAGGGTGACGACAGGGCAATTCCTAGAGACTCTGAACAAGGAAACTCTGAACTCATTGCCCATGACAATTGGAATTTGAGGAAGTTCTGAGAAGCAGCCGTGGCATCATGAAATTACCTGGGCTGCAAACAGATGGTAGGAAATCCCCAGGGTCCTCGCAGTCATCCTCATCTCTGGAGGGACTGATCCAAAGGCCTGGATCAAAGATTCGAGCTGGACCAGGTAGCTTCCTCTTCATCTCAGTGCTTGAGTTTTTGAATCATGCCTAGGATTGTCATGACAGACTTTGCTAGAAGCTGAAAAGATCTTGACAAGACTTTTTCTTTGGGGCATTTCACTTCTTCCATGTTGCAGCTGGTACTGCATAAGCTGGGAGGTCTGGACATGGAAATTTGGGCTGGATCTGATTCAGAGGCCCAGCTTTCATGATGGTTGGCAGCAGAAACATCAGAGAAAGGAGCAAGGTGGCATATTTGAGCAGTCTGACCCCATGCTAAGTCTCATCCCTAACCATGACAGTGAGGAGCTAGTTTACTTTCTGAAGCTTTAATGTGTCTTCAAAAATTTTGCTATCATTCATTATCATAATTCTGGATATCATGATGTGTCTCCATCCTGCGCCTTCTGGAATACTGAGAGTCTTCCTTTCAATTATTTCTTTTAGCTTCCATTCCCACAGTCTAATAATATAACCTGTGGAAGGGGGGAAAAATGCAGAAAAAAAAAAGGTATTCCAGCACTTTTGAATTCAGTTTTTCATTTAGCTGAATGCCATCGTAGTCCTTGTTTCCTAAGCTTGGACAAAAGCCTAAGCTGATGAAGAAAGGTAACTACATACTTTTCATGTGCATAGGTCCTTTGGAGGGTCTGTGGGAAGCATATCTGTGATCTTTCCAGGACAACCTGAAACCTGAGAATTGAACACATGGCGACATTTCTTCCACCTGGCTGTTGATGCTTTGTGGCCATGTCTTTGGTGCCCATACCCAAACAAAAAGCAGGTTGGTTCCGGCTCAGCCCATATCTGGACTACCCTGTTTGCAGTCTTTCCACATGATAAACAGGCTAATTAATTTACAGGGCAAAAAGAAAAAAGAGAGAAAAAAAAAAGGGGGGAGGGGGAGGGAAAGGAGTGAGCCTGGATCAATTGACAAATTGAAATGTCATTTCCCAGCCTGCAGCTGGATGCTGCTGCCTCTTGTCTCTCTCCCCCTCTCTCTTTTTTTCTTCTTAGCCTTTTGTTTTTTGATTTGGTTATAAAAGCCAGGATGTAATTGAAACTGGCATCGGAATCAAACAGCATGACCTTGCCAGGTTTCTTCCACTCCCGCCACACCATCCGCGCTGGCTGAGGGAAATAAAAGAGGATAGAGGGGGAGTGAGGGAGGGCACCAGCGCAGGGACTCCCCTGACAACTTGGCTGCTTGCATGCCTGTCTTTGAAGGGCTTCTCTTCTGTGCATCTCTTATTTGTTTAATTTTTATCCAAGGCAGCCTAAGTGCTTTGGGGACCTTGGGGCGTGACGACAGAACACACCGGCAGCTTTTTCTTAGAAGTCAGCGTGTAAATATGCTGTGGGAACTGAGCAACGCGTTCTGCCAGCTTGTGAGAGTGATGCCAGCTTGAAGGAGCTGGAAAAACAAGATTCTCTATGCCTTGACCTTCTCGGCCTGGCTTGAGCTAGAAGGAGCAGTATGTCATTTCCAGCCTCAAGACGCGTGGCTCTGCCCATGCTCCCCACATCTGCCCTGCGGCAGCACCCCTTCCAGATGACTGAGCCAAGAAAACTAACTTCCTCTGTGAGGTGGGTGTTTGTGGGAGCTTACATCTCCCCAGAAGTAAGTTTTGTGCACTGGTTGTCTGTGGCTTGTCTGCACAGAAGCAGATCTTGTGCTTAGCAGGGCTGGTTGCCACAGCATAACTCAGGCTAGGTCCTAAATGAGCTTTTCAGGAGGAGTCTGTCTGTGCGCTGTTCCCCGCTAGCCTTTGTCTTTGGCAAGAAGTCTGGCATGGCAGGCAGGGGAGTGTAGTGTATTTCCAGCAGTGTCCAAATTCTGGAGAAGTACAGTGCAGGGTTGCTGAGTGCAATGGGAAGCACCCCTGCACTCCAGTGTGGAGATGCTGCTGCATGGGATGCAGCACTCACACCCCTTGGGTTGAGCTAAGCAAAGCCCTGGTGCACCCTGGGCTTGGAAACGTGAGGATCTCGTTATGAGAGGTGCTTAAAGTCTGAGCTCAAGGCACATAAAATGGCAAGAAATAAATCTCCACTAAATCTGTCCCATGTTTGGTGCCCTTGCACACAGCCAGGTTTGTGGTGTTAGCTTTTACAAACTGGAGCAGGGAGCGAGGATGGAAGAAAGACAGTGATGGAGGAATGGCATAAAGGAAAGAGTCGGAGAGGAAGTCGGCAAGGCTTAGGAGGGAGCACTGGGGAGTGGGCTTTCCACACTGCAAAATTTGTCTTGGAGAGAAGGGCCATAAATTTTTAACCCCATTCGCGATCCCCGCGGCGCTCCACCTCTGCCACTTCAAGCTGGCTAGTGATGCTGGCTCATTTACCTGGATCCTCAGCTGCCTAGCAGCTGCAGCTCATTTGCTGCATTTCGCTGCCGCAGGACCTGGGGGGAGAAGATGGCAAGCTTATTCACAGGCCGTTGAGAATATGGGTTTGGAGCAAATAGTGTTGGGTGGGATTGATGTAGTCTATATAATAATATCCTCATGTCCCTCTTCCATTCTATTTGTACACTGCATGCTCATTAGATCACTCCAGGTATACAGAGAAACTGACGAGGTAAAAATATATAAATTTTTTATAAGCTTGTATTTTTATTTTCTGACATAAATGAAATATAGAAAATGTGAGCAAATGAAACTCCCATGGGAGAATCGGTGGAGAAGCTTGAGTCAGCAGAAGCAGAGCAGAAGGACAGCAGAGGTTTATGCAGGCCTTGATACTGCCTTGCTGAAGCCAGTGATTTGTGAGCTAGTGGAGATGAATAATACAATTTAATTCAATTGTTTCTTTGCAGCTTAAGCCAAATTCCAATGTGGTTTTTGAGATACTTCTGGTACATGATGTGATAGTGCTTTCTTTTGGGAATAATTCAAACATGATGCAGTGTTCATTCACAGTAGTAGCAAAGTTTCCATGAACTTTAGATGGATCATAATCAGAACATTTAGTGAACAAAATAATCTTTAAACTATTACTTACTTTCCCTTACGAATGCTGCTTTGTTGTGGTTTGCATTTTTTTTTCAGTTAGCATAGATTCTTCAATTTGCCTTTTCTTTCTTTTTGGTGTCTAGACAGCTCTCACTTTCAGATCCTCAGGTGCTAGTGTCTTGTGGCAGGTTTGGGCTGTGCACCAAGGGCTCTGTGCATAAACAGTTGGGGAATTAAGTTTTATTCCCCTGAAGGAGCTCTCTTTGAAGTCAAAGAACACCCTTGTGCCATTAATATCAATGTAATTAGTGAGAGTTCACCCTGTGCAAAATGCTGCCCGCTCTCCTCCCTGCATGAAGCATTTCCTGGTAAATAACGCAAACCATATTTTTATGAACATTAGATCAAATTTCTCAGTGAATATGCTTTGGCTGCTCTTAATGCCACTTTAACATCCTGTTTCTGCACATATTTGACCAATTTCATTTTATGGCCAAAAAGAAAAGAAAAATTAAGTTCAGCATTGTGAAAATATTTATAGAAATTGAATCTTAGAAATTCCACTGAGAATATTCAACTTAGAAGGATTTGTGCTTTCGTCCAACCTTAGCAATTGTCAAAGAGAATCAGTCTTGAAGTCGCTTGAGACCTGATTTGACCTATCAGAATAAGCAGCATCAGATTTTGAGTCGGAAGGTAAGGGAACTGCTGCAGCTGGCAGATAATATCACATATTTATCAATAATAATGATTAGTTTATTCCCTAAAGCAAGAGGTAATATAGTCCATGTCACCAGCACTGGTACTTTATATTTGAATGGTTTGGTTCCCCATGTAAATGTGTAATTCCTTGCTTCATTTTGCTAAACTCTTGGCTTTAATGTAATGTGGCAGTGAGTTCCCTTGCCTAAGTTCAGTGTTCTGTTAAAAAAAAAAATCTTTCTCTAGTAAATTTGTAATCACCACCTTTCAGCTTCATTAACTGCTCATTTTTTCTTGCATTGTAACAAAAGAGAAAACAGGAGCTCTTCACCTCCGTTCTCTGTATTATTCACTATTTTATAGATTGTTATCACACCTCCTCTTATTTGTCTTATCTTTGAAACAAACTCCCCCCCCCCCCCCCCTTCATTCCTTCATGTATGCATTTTTCCATTCCTGTTATCATTCTTTCCACCTTTCTAAAGAGGAAGCTGAAACAATACATCGTGACTTATCTGGCCACTAGTCAAACCATCTGGAATTTCAGACTTCACCTTAGAGGGGGGGAAAATTGGGGGAGGAAAATCCATCAAATAAATTGGAAAAACAAATACATTTATTGAACTCACCATCTGGTAGTGCACATTCCACCAGCAGAACAAGAAAAACCCCACCAAGCTAAATTCAACAAATCAATTATTCATTGTGAATTATTCACTAGCTTCTATTCCAAACACTGCCAAGATGTGTTTGTTTATTTTTATTTAGAGTTCAAAAAAATCCATGGCAACATTACTGTTTGTCTTAGTGTTCAAGCACAAAGTGCAGACCTGCACTTCTATTCTGAATGCCTTTATTTAATCAAAGAAAAGCCGCAGAACAAGAAAGAACAAAAGCGAAGTTCTCAGAAGAGAAAATAGCGTGTGTCTGTAAAGTACCATTTCACCATGTCTTATAAAATGGTAGGTGTTCCAGGTGACCAGACTATTTTAGAAATACAAGAGTGTAAAATGCAGACAGGGAGAGACCGTATCTGTTACATCTGTATTACGACAGCACCTGACATGGAGGGGCTTTGCGCCACAGCTGAAGAAAACACAGATCTCGAGTGGTTCTCCAGGGGCACCTGTTTGCCTGCACTTGGGTTTTTTTGGCAAGTAAACCAGATTTTTACTGAAAAGGCATTAGTGAGGCTTTAGTTGCACTACCGAACTGGGCAGGAGAGGATGGCAGAAGAGAGAGTTTGAGCAGGTGATGTGGGAATACCGTGCATTGAGGAGGACTGGGAGCATCCTCTGTGGAGCTGATGGGAGCCACCACGTGCCTGGGCAGCATCGCTGTGGTGCTGGTTGCAGGGGGCTCAGGCTGCCACCTGTTTTGGTGTCATTTTGTGAACCCACATGTGCCATAGGACTGCAGTGAGGATCTGAATGTGGTCCAAGACGATGGCAATTTATGGTCTGCTCTCTGGTTTGTAAGCTTTTGTGGAGTAAGGCCATTTGGGGAGCTGGGCAGCTCTGGGTAGCTGGTGGTTAGATCTGAGGAGTCAGCAGAAGGGACAAGGCGAGAACTGGTCATCCACTGCCCCCAGCCTGGCTGCTCTACTGGAAAGCACAGCAATAAAGGAGCTATTCTGTCTTCCTTCCAGTTCTTTTTGTCCCAACTCAGTGATGCCTAACAACTAGTTAAGCCTCTAATTGAATATTGTCTGAAGGGCAGTCAGATAAGTTGTTTGTATTATGAAACCACAGGAAATAAAAGTACACTATGACTTACACTTTTTATTGATTGTGGTCTCCTCTGATAGAAGATGCTAGGTACCTGGCCTTAGAATGAAAACATTTGGGGCAAGCAGAGCACTTTTCCATGCACAGTTTACACAGTGCCATGCACACAGCCTGGCTCCTTTGGCTAATGCTGCGTTTGGAGAACAACAGTAGCACAAAGGTATGCAAACGTCCTTTTGCAGGTTTCGATCTTGGCATCTCACTGCAGTTATTTATGTTGCCTCATATGAGATGTTCAGTTCTGACTTTATAGAGGTGTTGCACCAGAAAGCCCTGATGCCTTCACCCAGCAATGAAATTATGTTATTCACTGATATATTTCCAGAAATTGGGGAGGCATAAGCTCCATTTGGGCACACTCTACAAAATTTTGCTCCTATTTCTTCCACGTTTTTTAAAAAAAAAAAAAAAAAAAGAGGAAGCAACGCAGAACTGCTTGCTTTCGGATGCAATTTTTATGCCCCTTGATCAGTGCCTGGCTGGTCATCAATTTTATGCCTGCAATTAAATTGCAGGCACAAAATGTTCCACCATTAAGCTATGGACAAAAATGCTGCTGTCCCAAATTGCACCTGGAGAAGAAGTAAGTATTCTTATTGGTCAAGAAATACTCCTCTTTTGAATGCTTACTACCTTTTTAAAACTGTGGCCCAGATTTCAGGAGCTAAGGTTAGAATATTCACGACAGTGGCATTTTCTATGTGCTGATGTCCTCAGCTACCAGATTGCTGTGCTGAACAGTTTACTCTGCTAGAGATCTCTGCTGCTTCGTGTGGCACTGATGCAGATGTATATTCAAAAAAAAAAAAAAGGAGAGAGAGAGAGAAAGAGAGATTGAAACTGAAAACACACAAGATTAAAAATGGGAAAGAAAAACAACCAACAAACCAAAAAGCCCGGCAAAAGAAAGATTAGGGAGGTTTTGTTTTTTTTTTTTCCCTTATGAAAAAACTTTTTGCTTTAATCGTCTGATTTGCCTGGCTTCAGTCCAGATGTTGTTCCTCTTCAACTCTGGCTGTTGTGCCTTCTTTTTCCCTCGTCCTGGTGTGTCTGTCCCCATGGCCCCACCGCAGGTCTGCCTGGGGAAGGCTGTGGAAATGTGCTGGTGGCTGGCAGGGCAGTAGCAGGGTTGGAGATCGAGCCCTGACAAACGAACGGGAGCTGCTCACTGAGCAGAAATGAAGACCACTGCGTAGGGCGTAGGCAGGATGAAGGCTCACTTGTTCTTTACAGGGGCTGACACTTCTCCCAACAAGAGGTCATCTGCAGCACGGTCCAGATGAAGGGGCTCTGTGGTACTAGGGATGGTGGCAGGAGCTGGTGATGTTGATGCGGAAGAGGTTAAGAAGAAAGTGAAGCTGGGAAGGAGCTGAGGAAAAAGACCCAGAGGAGATGCTTAGCAGGTGTATTGCCAGCAGCCCTGTGTCCTCAGGGATGGAGTGTCTGAAAGGGCATCACCTGGATCAGCGGGGAATATGGGACTGCTCAGTTTTGGTTTGGAAGTGACTGTGGGATGGGCAGTATGTAAAATTTACAGGCTTTGTGAGTGTACAGGTAATGGGTAGATGCTCAAAATCCTCATACACTTCATAACTGGCAAACAAGAACAAAGCTATATAAATTAGAGTACACGGATGATTCTGAAACCCAATAGCAGGAAGTTCAGAAGCTCATGCATTTGCAGGGGAGGATTCCAGTTTGGGATTTTTTGGGAGGGGGGCTTACAATTAATGCCAGCAATGCACAAGGGTGCCAGTATTTTTCAGCAACATTGTTCTCTAAGATACAGGGGAGTTTTGTTGGCCTTTACAAGTGATTTATTCTGACAGTTATTGTATGTTCAACAATAAATTAAGTTAAAATAGTCTAATAACACATATTCAGTGATGCTTTAACAGCTCAGTAATAGATAGGAATTTCCTCTGCAACCGTACTCTCCTTCTCAAGTAAACAGACGGTGGTATGTAAGCCAGGCAAAGACAGGATCCTCCTGAAAGGATAGGTAGGCTAGGGGAGAGACCAGTCTGATGAGATGATAGAGGACTGAGGAGATCATTGGAGGCTTCTATGTTAGTGGCAATACAAAGTTTTCTCCTGGCAAATAATGTGTGCAATGAGAAATTGCACTTCCAGTGCTTTGAATCTTTCTGGAAGTCTTAAACCCATGGCAGCTGATTGTATTTCCCCAAAATTGTTGCAGCATCTATCTCACAGGTCTCATGGCTTTCACTACATGTCAAAGGCACCCCTTCCTCACCAAGCTGCCATGCCTTAGGCAAAGATGTCCGTGTTATCTAGTACAAGTACTGCTACCCTGAGATCTTTGTGCTAGCTCAGCTCAGAGGGTAGAAGTGATGCCAAAAGGAGTCCATCCTTGTGCCCCAAGGCAGAGCCAGCTAAACTGGTGCTGTTCTAACCAACGTCATCTCCTTCTCTGTCTGGATAACTGGCCTTACCGATGAAATACAAAAAGCAGATCTCCTATACTTACACTTTATTAAGGCTTTTGACGCTCTCATGGCATCCCCATGAGCATATTAGGGAAGGTCAGCTAAAATACCAAAGGGTGGTTGCAGTATCTGTTGTGCTCAGGCAGGAGCTACTGATGGTTCTCTGTCAAGGAAGATGCATAGAGTGGCAGGGGGTCAGCCCTACGTCAGTGCCATAGTTCAGCCCCAATCAGGACCAGACTACGCAGTCTCTCTCTCACTCCCCCCACCCTCCGAGAGAACAGGGAGAGGTGATATAAGAAAAACGGCTCGAGGTTTGAGATAAGGACAGGGAGAAAATCCTTAAAGTTACTGTTATGGGCAAAACAGACTCGATTTGGGGAAAACTATTCATTTATTTCTAAAATTAGCAGGAGAATGAGACAGAGAACAAAATAACCTCCCCCCACCCCTCCCTCTTCCCGGGCTTAACATTATCTCTACCACCCTCCCCCTAACCCTGAGTGGCACAGGGGGGAAGAGGGAATGAGGGTCGCCGTCAGTTCATCACGGGTTGTTCTACACTGTTGCTTCATTGTCGGGGGAAGAACTCCTCACATTCCTCCCCTGCTCCAGTGTGGGGTCCCTCCCATGGGCCACAGTCCTTTGTGAAACTGCTGTGGCCTGGGTCATCTCTTCCATGGGGTGCAGCCTCTCCAGAACAGCTGCCCCAGCAGGCCCTCCACAGGCCACAGCCTCCTTCAGGCATCCACCTGTCCCAGTGTGGGGTCCTCCACGGGCTGCAGGTGGATCTCTGCTCCTCCATGGACCTCCATGGGCTGCAGGGGGACAGCCTGCTCCACCATGGTCATCACCACAGGCTGCAGGGGAATCTTGGCCAGGAGCTGCATTACTCCTCCCCCTCCTTCTCCACTGACCTTGGCATCTGCAGCCCGTTCCTCTCACAAGAAAAATTCTTCACAACAGGCTGGCAGATGCCTCTCAGGATCTTTTTACATCTCGTTCATATCTCATCTCCTCTCTGCTTCTTGCAGGCGGGCCGGGCTGAGTTGGGCCCAGTTGGCTCGCACCTCCCCCCCTCCACCCCCGCTCAGCTTCTTCACATCTTCTCTCTATTTTTTTCTGTTTTCTCTTTCTTAAATACGTTATCACAGAGGCGTTATCATGGAACATTCTGCTACCAGTTGGCTCGGCCTTGGCCAGCAGCAGGTCCGCCCTAGGCCCGACCAAGTCCACTGAACAAAGGGGAGCAACTTCTAGCAGTTTCCTACAGAGGCTACCACCTTATGCCCCCCTGCTTATTTGTTTAATTATTCTCATCCTTTCAGCAATCAGGACACTGGGTAACACCTCCTGGCCTGCCTCCCTAGCATCCTTGAAGTCTGGACCTGAGTCTCTGCTATAGCCAGACAATCACAGGCACAGATAGGTGACAGTGAGTCATAGAAGGTCAGCTGTGGTGGTTCTGGGGCACATCAGGGACTCCAACTCTTCTCCTTGCTCCCTGTCCAGTTTTGTGTCGACTCTGGAGGTCAGGAATCCCAGTGCCACTAGCGTGCCTGCGATATCAGGGAAAGAGGGAGCTAAACAAGTGGAAGAATCAGGCAGAAGAGAGCAGATCAAATCAACACTCTGTAAAAACAACCTGCTGAAGCACCGTGACACTGCAGGGGCTGCTTCTCCATCAGCAGTGGATGAGCATGTCCCCAGTGCAGCGGCGGCTGTGTCCACCTGTCCAAGTCCTGCGGAGGCAGCACAGACAACAGCCTAATTCTTACTGCCTGAGGGGTTGAAATTAATGCCCATGCCACCGCCTCTTCTCCTCCCCTCAATGACTACCTTCACTCCTCTACTTGCCACGTCCTAATTTCATGTAAACAAGGTGGTGTCTGTTTTCTTAAAAGGCATTGGGTTCATTGTTAGATCTGGAAGGATAATTTGCAATGATTCACTCGCGCTCTGTAGTTTTGCATCGTCTGTTACAAACACCTGAGCTGAGGGCAGTTGCCTTGACTTTACTCAAGGAATGATTGTTTGCTTATTTGTATAGCTCTTTTTGTGTTTGCGCTTTCATCTTATTTTATCATCTTCTTTTTCTTTTCTCCCTCTCTTTTTCCCCCCCCCTCTTTTTTTTTTTTTCAGTATAAATCAATTCCGCGGCAAGGATCAGAGGTTTGCTATTGGATCTGCTTTAGCTGTGATAGATCACACTCTCTCGCCTTGTTTTCCTGATTCACTGAGGCTATCTCCTGTAGCCAGAGGGAGTTATGAAGAAACCGGTGGCCTTCACTCTCTCTGGAAGAGGAATCAATTTATGAAAAGGGAACAGATAAGAACTAGACCGCTTGGAACACGTTTAAAGCTTTTTCAGCCCCCAGGCTTGTCCTGAAGCATCCCTCCTAGGAATTGCAGGCAGCTGTACAGCTTTTTGGCTGGGGGGGAGTTTAAAGGTGCATCTGTGCATGCACAATTGCATACAGAAAGAATGTGCGCACGAACACTTTACCCAGAGTTAGGTGTGTACAACCGACTTCTTTGATTGCTTTGGAGCCAGAGTTGCAGCAAGAGATTTTTGGGAGCTCCTCCTCTTTGCTGTGAATAGCAGTGTCTGGTCCAATATAAAGTACAACTTCCGATGCGAGTATGTGGATGTGTTTAAGCTGCTTCTTTGTTCTCTGCCATTACTGGTACGTGGGTTGGCATGCTGGAAATGGCTTTCTGCCAGCGTTTAATGGGAGCAGCTCCCAGTTGCTGAACATGTGTGCAGAAAGCAAATGCAGAAGAGAAGGGGTTTTGATGGCCAGAGCAACCAACTTTTAACTGGGGAAAATTCTCATCTGATACAGATTCTATAACTTTCCCAACTCTGGTTATGACACATTTTAAAATCCATACTGCTTTGAAGTAGAAATTACAGACAATTAAACAAGACTACCAAACAGAGTCTGTCCCCAAATTTTCCCTTTTTGTATTTGTTGAACTGCACAATTATTTTAAATTGAGTGTTGCATATTCATAAACCACATTTCAAACCACCCAGTCTTCTGGTTTATGTATCTAGTTTGGAATATTAGCATATATTTCAGTAGCTCATTTCATTTCATTGATCCCAAAGTTCCTTACAGAAGACACACATGATATTCGTACCGGTACTGAGTGCAGTCTCCTCTGTGACAGAGTATAACAGGTGTTTAACAGAGTGAGAGTTTCCTCCCACCACATCAGCTAAACCAACATTCAGCTGCTGTTGTTTCCAACAGGAATGGCTCGACATGTTGCTGTACAAATGTAATGTATGTCAGTGGGATTATACCACAACGCTAGCAAATTTCTTTGCTTAAATCTATATAAATCCTATCTTTGAGAGTGACCTTAGAGCCTAAGGGTTAGTCCAGGTGGGCAGGTTCTGCAGGTGTAATGGGAGATGTGGATTTGAGTGGCTGTTGCTGTTGTTGACGTAGAAGATTGGGGTCACACTCTGTTAGGAAAACCACACCAGAAGGGGCTGAAGTGAATGAGGCCACTCACCAAAGAGAGTGAGTTACACCGGGTGTTAATGGGTGCGGATGTATTTTCTCAAAATCACTCCTTACATGTGAGTGGTAAAATGTTCCCTTGCAGGCAAACTCAAAGACCCACTCAGTGAAATACATGGAGGTTATGAAGTGCCTGTCACTTTTTAAAACATACTGTAGATGCTGGTAGCTTGTGGAGGGGACACTTGAGAGCTGCTCCCAGCCTGTCCCTCTCTGGTGCCCCCTAGGACTTTGCGGTAACACCAGTGCGTTTCTGAGTCACTAACACATTATTTGCAATTTCTTCTATCCAAACAGTGACAGTTCGTTTCTCAGCTGTGCTTGGCTTGTCAGATCTGTTGCAGGGTGGTATGGATATTCAGGCATAGTTACTGAAAAGATGGAAAGAGAAACCTCTTTAATTTCTATCTTCTTTCATTCTGATGACATTTATCAAATTTCCTGTGTCTGACAAGTTCAGCTCAGACGTGCTCCTCTGCCTTCCTACAAGTGCCTCTCTGATGGGCAGGGAGGATGAGGCAGCGGACAGCATGTTGCTGGTGAGAAGGCGGGGCTGGATAAGGGAGGAGAAGGAAGGAGAGGGGAAAGATGCACTAACAATAAAAATAAAAATTCTTCAAAGCCTACAAAAAGAGGAAAGGGGTAGAGGAAGAGAAAGAGGCAGAAAAAGAAACTGGTAAAGATTGTATGAAAGGCTTTTTAAACCCCCACATTGCAGTCTGCAGTCTTTAAAATACCTGAAAAATCAAATGTTGTCTTTGCTGTTGTGTCTGCCACCATCCTTGTCACACAGCTAATTCTGTATTATCCAGTCCCTAGCCTTCCCTTGCATTTCCCTGCTATCTTTTTTTTTCTTTCCCCCCTCAATCACTGTCTTTCCTCTCTGCCTACAGGAGTTGTTTTTTTTTAAAAAAAAAACCTTCTCGCCCCAGTGCTGGGTCTGGAAGGGCTGTGAGAGGTTTCTTCCATTTCTCAGGTGGAGGGACAGCCCCAAATCATGCCCACTCCCACTCTCTTTTTTAGGCTGCATCAGAGGATGTCCCAGGAAACAAAAGGCAATAAGGGATCTAAACTGATCTTTTTGCCATTTTACAGTTTGGGATTGTGGTGCTGGGAGGACTGAAAGTGGTCTCTGCTTCCTGCAGCTGTGTTGATTAACTGCCTGTCCTAAGGGGGGTCATTTGGAGAAGGCCACACATCAGAGAAAGAGATGATACGTATGCTGTGAGCACATCAGTGACTTCCTGGCTGTTCCAAAACATATTTTCCCAGACCTGTGACATTTGATAGCTTGGTACATACCAGGCAGTGGTAGCGCACGCGCTGCAGGGCACTAGCATCACCAGTGCAGGATCTCCACCCGGGAACCATCTCCCATCTCTTTTTCAAAAGCCATTGCAGCTCAAGCAGGCTGAGCTCTGCCGTCAGCCATGGGCACACAGGCTTTCACCAGCTGGTAGAGACAGTGGCTGGTATCTGTCCTTTGCAAGAGAGGAACAGATCATAGCTGCCCTCATCCTGAGCTCCAGTCTCAGCAGAGCGTGCAGACAAAGTCTCATGCTAAGACGAATGTACGTATGCCAGGAAGTTCAGGCTCTGCTGGCCACATAATTGTGTACAAAAGAAGTGACTGAAAAATCCGCTGTAATGAGCACGACCTGACTGAAGAGAGCTGTGCTTGCTAATGACGTGGATGAGTTTTGCTTGAGGATAGCAGTGAGCCACATATTTTAACTCCCAGGAGTACAAATGGTCCTTCAGCTGCTGTTCGGTTTCTCTTTCTGCTAGATTGGCTGCTGTGCGTGCTTTTCCTCTGTCACGCATCTAGTGTCTCAGTGTGTCAGAAGGAAAGCTCCAAGGGGATGCCGCGTGCTAGATCGGTAGCATCTGCCATCTTCTGAAAAGGATGTGTTAGATAGTCTTGATGGTTTGCAATCATAGGTCTGGGCTCTCTGTGGCTGAAGGAACATCCTGGTGGTGACAGCTGCCCTCAAAGTTCAGAGGCTGATTGAAGCACTGCCAAGTATCAGGGAGTTTTCAGTGTTTACCAAGACATCTCTTGGGTCTGGAAATCAGCAGAGAACATACTTTCCTGGGAGATTTCTAGTAGTTTTTGTATTAGTCAGAAAAACAATTTCTCTATGTGGCTTAAAATTGTAGAGACGTTTGAGAATGAGTGGATGGAAATAAAGAAAGGCAGAAGTAAGCAGGTTCATTTTTGTCCTTGTGTTTGGAGCAAGAGGGTTCACAGGTGGTTGGTTCTTTTTTCACTTGAATCACTCCAGTAATCTGGAAATGTCTCGATGGCTACAGAGCCATCCTCTTTGGCACTTACATTCAGACATGGACAGGAAAGGTTGTGGCAATGGGATGGCTGAAACAGAGAGTGAGCTGAGTAACTCAACCCAGGTGTCTGTTTCAGGCTGGACATGACATAAACGGAAAAAGCCAAAGATATAGCCATTCATTGATTCTCTGTGCTTACAGATATCTCCTCAAACATGCAACATTTCCTTCTTGATAGTGTTTCTGTGGCATGTTACTGTCCATCTGCAGGGAGATTACATATTTAGCATCTGTCTACCCATCCATCAGCATTAGGTTTCTTAAGGCACCCGTTACTGTGGGGTTTCAGCATCTGTCTTGCTTGCCACCTGCTCTCTGCATTCTGCACCTTTCTAGGCAGAAAATTCCCTCTCTGTTTTGGGCTTTTTCTCTTTTATGTCTCTATTCAGAGACTTACTAGCTTTCTTTCATGGACATTGCTTTTCTTTTCTTCTTTCTCTCTGCCTCTTTTCTTGAATGTAAAAGTCAGGCAGGTTGAAACATTTTAAGCTTGCTGCTGGAAGATACAAGCATGACTTGCAGTGCATCGCTGTTTCCTGATGGCATAAGGCAGCTCACTTTTGCAAATCTTTATGATACCGGCAGCATGTCAGAATCCTGACTTGCAGAGCTTCCCAATTTGAGCATCTTACTTGTGGTTAAGAAACATGTTGGCATTTTTGTTGTTCAAAAGCATTAAAAAAGCCATCCCGGTATGTGGAAAAGTGACTGACGTGGACACCAAAGCACATGTTCAGGTGAACATCTTGACCTTTTAACTGCCAAGCTGTTAGCCATGCAGTCAGGTGGAGAATTCCACTGCTGAATCTACCAGGGCTTGTTACCTACAGAGACTAAGTTGCTCTGTATGGAATGGATATATCCTGGACACTCAGAGCAAGTAGTCCGATGGGAGTATAAAGACAAGTCCGCAAGGCCGAAGTGCTCAGCTGCTCCACTCTTGCAGATCTCGGACACTCTGCAGGACCTGACCTTCACTTTTAACTTGAGCTTCACCGCTGGCATGTAGCTAATCAAGAAACTGGACTAACTGGGATAGAGAATGGTGGTAAACACTGTACAGGGAGTTTCAAAGCTCTGCTGATGAAGGCTGCAGGTTATGGAAACAGCACAAACCAAATAGTTTTGACTCTTTTTTTCCTTGTTGTCATTAAAAAGAAGAAAAGTAAGATCTAAATGCAGTTTGTCCCCTGTCCCTAGCTGAAGCACGAACTTATTGTGTGTCTTATAATAACACTTAGAAGCCCTGATGTCATTACTAGCAATGTACAAAGATATATCAAAGAGCTGGTCTCGTCCTCAGAAAGCTTGTGATCTAAAGTCTAGATCATACAAAGCCCTAAGAATATGTTTAGCAGTATCTTGCAGTTATTACTGATAATAGTTGCTATTATAGAACATACAGTTCCCAAATATCAGTCAGGAACCCAGGCTGCCGGGCCCTCTGATGATACACAATAAAGACGGCTCCAGAACCAACCAGTTTACAGTCAAAATGTTGAGCACTGACCCTCTACTGGATTTGTTACAGTGCATACAAATTCAGTGCCTGAGTAAGGCTTTGCAGACACTATGCATAAAATAGAGGAAAAGATAAGTAGATACAACAAAGATATAGGTGGAAGCATAAGGTAACTATGTAATGTAATATTGAGAATATAAATCTAAGATAGAATTGAGAATATTCCAAGAGCTTGGTTTTTTCCTGCACCATTAACTTGATCTCATTGCACACCAGAATATATATAGATTCTCTGTTCTTATTTTACCTGTGAAATGTACAATTTCATATATAATGTGTGATAAATAGGATGTACAATGGGCTAGAATCAATGGTGCAGAAGAAACTTTAACATATGGAATGGCTTGACTTCCAAGAGCTTGATTTTTCAGTCTTAATGTTTTAGCAATGCTGATTTTTTTGTACTGTAGATATATTTGTATGCGTGTGCCTTTCTGAAGAAAGAGGTGAAGCAGAAGCCAAACTTGGCCACGTAATAGTGGTGTGTCTTTAACAAGAAAGACCTAACTAGCTTGTTGCAAAGCCCATCTGTTTGACGGGACATTTGTTGAGTGCTAGTGCAGCTGGAGTGGGATTCTCTCTGATGGGAATAGATGGGCAGACTGATAATTTTTATACAGGAGAGCTGGGTCTGTGGGGGAATAAAAATGTTTTTGTTACCTTTTTGTTGCCCTATTTGTTAATAGCTGGGCTTCCTTGAGGCTCTTCAAAATTCAGATAAATAAAGAAAAAAGCTTTTTTTTTTTTTTTCACTGTAACCTTGAGGACAAACCATGCTGACTCTATAGAATGACAGAGATTTTCTCCTGTGGAGTGGGGAGTGCTGGGGTTTAGAACATGTTATTTTAGACAGAGATCTATTTGGACAGAGTGAAAAACCTGGAGATGATAAATGGCCTGTATTTGCACATTTCCCAACTGAAATGCTAGCATTACTGGAGGCCCATTTCCCAAATCTGATCTCAAAGACATGCTTCATACTTATGTCTCTTCCTAGTGCTTTTATACCATCATAAAGACTTTAGTATCCCATCAAGACATATTAACATTTTTTCTTGAGCCGGGATGGTCTGAAAGTGGCTTATTTTCCAAAACTCATCATGCCTTCTCTTGGTAACAAAGAAGTCCCATATATCCTCACTTTCAGTGCTCTTAGAAGCTCAGGGTGTGAAGGAAGCTTGATATGGCAGTCGAATAGGTAAGGACTCAGATGAAGTCTGTGAAAATACAGCCAAAGAATCTCAGTGAAAAAATAATTTTCACCACTAGTGCCCTTTCCCAGTGTGATGACCACAGCTCAGTTTTTGTTCTCTCCCTTCTTAAGGAAGGAAACACGGAGTGACAAGCATATACAAGAGTGGAAGGTAGCAGATGATACATGGAAGCATTATGTATGAACATAAACATAAATATATGATGGAAAACATCCCTTAGCCCCGGCCAATATTTCCCCTCCTTCCTTCTTTCCCTTTCAAATCAGATAAATTAATATTTTATTTTTGTGCAGCTGTAGGGGAGACATACATTATTGAAGGGATCGTGTTTTCCCAGAGTCCCTCCCCGTTCCCTGGCATTCTGTTCCAGATAAAGGCAAGTTGAAAAAGCAAAATAAACAATGACTTCTAGGGCTGGAATCATGGCAGTACCAAAAGTTCCATCTAAACACTCGTAAAAGGACTCTCTTAGGGTTAACTTTTATGCCTCAAGTCCTACCTCTCTTACCGGGTCACTCAGCAAGGCTATCAATAAGGCTCCCATGAGACAAGTACACCAAGTTTGGCTCTTCATAAGTTATAGAGATGCCCAAGGTCTCAGTATGGTCAGCAGAATGGCATCTTACTCCCAGCCCTGCCTGCAATTTTGGATGCTGCATCTGTGTATGTCTCAG
Organism: Tetrax tetrax; assembly: GCA_009806455.1. Taxonomy (NCBI): domain Eukaryota; kingdom Metazoa; phylum Chordata; class Aves; order Otidiformes; family Otididae; genus Tetrax; species Tetrax tetrax. The sequence continues at coordinate 1,131,796 of WHYT01017917.1, read as the reverse complement.
GTTCCTTGTCAAAAAGCAATGCCCCCCTGTTGTGTAGCATGCTGTAAAATGCATGTGTGAAAAGCTCTTAGAAAAGAAGTGTATTGTGGTATTGCAGTCTCGGGCACAGCACGATTTGCAGCTTTTCTTTTTTTCTCCTGGAACAAACCTGAGGGTTTCTCATCCAGGGAATTAGGAAGATTTCAGATGCACCGAATTATAATCAACTCAGCAGAAATTTTCCTGGTTTCAGTTTCACAGAGAAGACTGGGTGACTCTAGGTGTTTTGGATCCACACCTGGATTCCCTAAACAGGACACCCTGCAGAAAATTTGGTCAGAACCTCCAAATACAGGATACTTATCCGTCCTGTTAAAAAACACTACTCCAAACCACTCCTCAGCCTGCCAAAGCATGAAGGTGCTGATGAGTCTGTTTGTAATTTCAGGTTCAAAATGGCATCTGAAAACAGATGAATTTTAATGGAGCAAGTAGGTGCCTTGTCCAGACCAGATATAGGAGGGTATGAGCAGTTTTTCTATCATCTCTTTGTGAATCTCTGAGTAAGATATGGCAGAGATTTAATGCCATGACCCAGAGATAACACGTATGTTTAAGTCATCTTTGTTTCTGGCATTTCAGATGCCATGGTGTTTGTTTCTGGAGAGTCTCCTGGCTGCTGCAAATGTCTTTTAGAAAAAAAAAAAGCTGTGAAGAATAAACTAATCCTACAGGTTGATCTAAAAGATATTCCTTCCTGACTTTTGCTGATGGTAGAAGGGGATATATTTGAGAGGGAGGGCAGTGGATACAGCATGGCCATCTGCCTGACTCCCTAGGAGTTCAGTGAGAAGCTTTACCACCTCCTGGTGTGCTGTAAGGCATTTACTAAGTCCTGTGCAAAATTTTCACTTTCAGTGTGGCAAAGATGTTGGCACTGTTTAGAAAGCCAGAGCATCACCCTCCAGGAAAATCACCCAAGAAAAGCTGCCTTGCATTGCCTTAAGCCCTGCCAAACCTCACCTTTCTGCCCCTGGGGCCAACCCGCAACCCTATCACCCCTCTGCTTGCTTCATGTCTGAGAAGGCTCACACAGCTGTAGCAGAAAATTTGCATCCTCCTCTATGTCCTCCCCCTTCCCAGTCACACACAGAAGGAAAATTCAATTAAGCAAGTGATTTGCTGTTGTGTTTAAGTTACAATAGTAGTAATCACGCCAATTATAGAAATCAGGTTGGTAATCATGGACCCTGCCCTCTGGGTTGCTATTAACTTCATTCCAGTGTGTGATTTCCCTCCGCCCCATTGAAATTGGTGAATGTCACCTGTGTGTATATCCCTGCTCCTCCAGGATGTAATAGCGTCTTTAAAACCTAACAACCAATTGCTGCCCTCACATGTGTAGTCAGATTTATTCCTACCTCTCTCTATTACAATAATGAGTGGGTAGCAGATGTAGTCAAACGCTGTTGCAGTATTCTCCTTCTGCCCTCCCTCCCTTTTCCCAGCAAGCAGTAGTTTGAATCTTAAGCAGCATCTTGGATTACTTAGTGGGAACATTTCCCAGGCCCAGGGGAAAAATAGTTACAAAACTGCCTAGGATCTTTTTTTTTTTCTTTCCATTTTCACTTTTTTTTCTTTCTCAGTCCTATCTTTCTTTCTACTTGGGTGAATCTTCTTTAATTATTAAAACTGTTCAATGAGAAGCACTATTAAATATGGTGACAGATGTCTCCCTCTGTTCATCCTTTCCCATCCCCAAGATTATCAATGGAAATCCCTTCACTGCCAAAACGTCACTTTTTTTGAAGGGAAGTTTTGCCCGTGGTTTTGGGGTTTTTCCCTTCTGTTGCTCTTGTGAGTGTTGTCAGATTTCTTCTTCTTCTTACCTCTTCCTCCACTCTCAAGGCAAGGGGATGCAAGATACAAAATACATTTGACTAGAATCACTTTTTTGAGAAAGAAGCTGTCAGTCCAGTTTCTTTGGCTCAGGCAGGAAATCGTGCCTCTTTGTGCCATGAGATGCTGAGACACTGTATTTCAAATGTGGCCCCTGGCTTGGGGATGCAGTGACTCCTCCGGATATCCAGGTACCCTCCAAAACCAGAAACACTCGAATCGTTGTCTCCTTTCAATAGAATCTGTCGTTGCTCAATTGTACATATGTATGAATTCAGGGTGAAATTGGGTTGTGACATGTGGAGGGAATGAGATGAAGTGATGAATGAGATTAATCTCACACTATTTTAAAAAGATTTTGAGATCTTTGAATAGAAGTGCCAGTGAAAGAAGAAACAGAATTATGATTGCTCTTATTGATACTATTCTCTTATTCCTGCTTTGCTCGCTTCTGGGGCTGGGAGATCTGTTCACATCTCAGGGCCAAACTGAACTCCAGCTAAAGGGGTTAGAGAGCTCCACAGAATCACAGAATGGTTTGGGTCAGATGAGACCTTCAAAGACCATCCAGTCTAACCCTCCTGCCATGGAGAGGGATATCTTCCACTAGATCAGGTTGTTTAAAGCCAGGTCCAACCTGACCGTGAACACTTCTAGGCATGGGGCATCCACAACTTTTCTAGGCAACCTGTCTCACCACCTTCATAGTAAAGAATTTCTTTCTGATATCCAATCTAAACCTACCCTTGCTTAGTTTAAAACCATTACTCTTTGTCCTGTCACTACAGACCCTGGTAAAAAGTCCCTTTGCATCTTTCTTATCACCCCACTTCAATCTGTCTTCTGCTGGCGACCCCAGAACTGGATGTAGTACTACAGGTGGGGTCTCACCAGAGTAGAGAGGGAGAACTACCTTCCTTGAGCTGCTGGCGTGTCTTTTTGTGCAACCCAGGATACGGTTTGCTTTCTGGGCTGCAAAAGCACATTGATGGCTCAAATCTAATTTTTTGTCCACCAGTATCCCCAAGTCCTTCTCCACAGGTCTGCTCTCAATTGGTTCATCCTTCAATCTGTATTCATATTGGGGATTGCCCCAACCAAGGTGCAGGAGTTTGCACTTGGTCTTGTTGAACTTCATGAAGTTCAACACAGACTGACTTCTTAAGCCTGTCAAAGTCCCTCTGGATGGCATCCCTTCATCAGCTGCACCACATCATCCCTTCGTCATCTGCAACCTTGCTGAGGGTGCAGTCAATCCCACTATGTCATTAATAAGATAGTGAACAGTACTGGTCCCGATAGAGGCCCTTGAGGGACACCATTTGTTATTGATCTCCATATGGACACTGAGCCATTGACTGCCACTCTTTGGCTGTGGCCATCCAGCCAGTCCTTTATCCATCTTATATTCCATCCATCAAATCCATATCTCTCCCATTTAGTGACAAGGATGTTGGGTAAGACCATGTCAAAGACATTACAGAGGTGTAATTGAAGTGTTATCCTGCGTACGGTACTATTTTCCCACTTCATCTGCCTTTCCTAGTGCACAGCTGCTCCTCACGCCTCCTCCTGTTGTACTCATGCCTCTCCCACAGTCACTGTGTCTGGTTGGGCATTCTTCCATCATTCATGGCATTTGCTACAGTCCAGAAAGGAGGCTGTTAGAAGGATGTTAATTTAGATGCTTGTTCAGAAGTCAAATTAGCCTCTCACATCTCTGCCTTTTTGGGATCACTTTTTTTTTCTGGGGTTAGTCTGCTGTATTATTTACACTTTTCACAAGAGAGGTGGCGAGCCATCTGCATTTGGTGCGCAGCCAAAGCTGGTCAGATTGACCACAGAATTAAGACAGAGCTGCCACGTATTGGGAATATCAAGCCTTTTAACAGGTATGAGAGCAGCTCTGGAGTGGCATTTTCCCAACATATTGTGCCTGGTAAATTGGGTTGTGCTGAAGCATTTAAAGGATTCTCTTTGTTGTGTCTATCCTCTGCTGCCTGTCCCATGCTACAACTCTCTAAACAAGCTCATTATAGATTTGTGACGTACTGGGCTCAACATGCCTGCACAGCAAAGTGAGGACTCGGCCAGTCACCAGAGTAACTATGGGCTTTGATGTGGTGCAGAGTGGGTGCATCTGTGTCATGTCATAACCAGGCTGCCTTGAATTGTTTCCGTGGCAAAGCCCTGTCTCTTACCTGGTGTGCCTCAGGCTGGCTCCTGAGCAAGCTGTCAGAGAGGCTTGGTCACGCTTCCCTTCTTGTTGAGTAGGGGAGGATCCTGTTTAAACAGGAGGGTATCTTGAGAGGGAACCAGTGCAGAAGTAGTTATCAGAGCCTCAAAGTTCAAACAAATGACTGTTCCCATGTTTTCCTCTCCATTCTCTGATGGTGTAATTCTCCATCAGTTTCTTGTCATCAGCCCATTCTAAGAGCGAGCCGCTCCGGATGCCCCAGAGTGCACTGGCAGCGGCAGAGGAGAGCAGCCCCTGGGATGCAACTCCCTCCTGGGCTTGCATCACCCCACTGCAGCTGGTGGTGAAGTGGCTGCTTCCCGTGGGTGTCCCTGCATGATGTCCTGTGCTGGGACATGGGCTGGGGTGTTACCTCCTGCAGTGGGCTGAGGGCCTGCGTGACTGGGGCTGCAGCGTGCTGGGGTTTGACAGCAGGACCGGGCCAGGTGCCCGGCTGTGCTCTCAACCATCCCTCGGGCAGGCGCAGGCCGTTATAATCATGCAGACAGGAGTGGTTTAATCCTAGGAAAGGGAACAGATGGAGAAGGGAAATGGCAGCATTTCAGGATGTGCAGGTGTTACCTGCCATGGTGCTGCTTTCAGTTGGCTGCATGGTGAGGTTTCACTGGTTGCCCTGCCACCTTGTCTGGCCTGTGGGCTGAGGGACCTTCCCGCTCCCTGGCAGGCAGGGGAGAGGGGAGTTGTTGTGTCCCAGCCAGACCCCTGGGGCGTTCATTCCTGCATGCTTTCCCATTCTGACTGCCAGCCACGTGTAAATCTCCCCCTGCTCTTCACCTGCCAGAGCCCAAGGCGGTGAAGGATCAGGTGGCAGGTAAAGTAATCAATCTGGAGGGCTTTTAGTAGCACGTCCTGCCATTGTTTGACAGCGCATCTCTGTCAAGGAGACTGTGTCTTTCCTTGATCGATAAATCAATCTGTCCTTTTTTACCTTTGTGCGCCAGCATGTCAGTCATTTCATGCCATGGACAATGTAGAGCTGGCACTTAACATGGCATGGTAAATATTGCCTCCTGCCAAGGCCCCTCGGGGATGAATCAAAGTACAGGGCCTCTGTGGGATCTCTGCCCATGCCCAGGTAGCTGATCCACACTTTTTACCTGCCTGGATCACTGTGTGGCATCTGCTGTTCAAGGGAGGTTCTGAGTCAGGATGTCTCTGTGATGTGCCTGAGTGTTTCCCTCAGAAGCCTTGGACTCATGTCCATGTAAGCCACAGGACTTCATTTCCCTCAGGTGTCACTGGCTCAGACATCTCTCCTAGCACCCACTGCAATGGGGGTCTGCCAGCATCTTCCCTTGCATCCCTTAAGTGCTCACTTCCACACATGAGAAAAGTGCTGGTGCTCCATTTTGGAGAGAAAAAATAATGATCTCCCTCCATGGAAGCATGGAGGACTTTCCTAGGTCAGGGCCAAGCATGGGCTGAGGTGGCTGCCGAGGTTTGCCAGATGGAGCTCACTGCTGCTGCTCTGGGGCTGGCACTGCATCCCGGGTGAAAGTGGTGCGCAGGACGGGCTGGGCTGCCTGCACCTGCCTGCTAAGGTTTCTAGAAACATAGCTTGTGTCAGCCTCAATCTCCTATTTATCTCCTCTTGTTCCTGCTGTCACAACTCTTTCCTGCGAATGCAGAGTGAAGAGGCCAGTAATGTTGGGTGAAGAGGGACTGACAAACAGCTGGCGCCTCAGAGCTGCGTTGTGAGTGATGCCTGTGCACTGTGACATGTTTGCTTGTTTTACTGAAGGCTGGACCCAGGGTCACCAAAGTCCATTTGCTTAGGAATATATGTCTGTAATATCAAAGTAAAGGGCTGTGTCTCTTTTAGTATCTCTTCCACAAAACTGAGATGTGATTATGTGAAACTAGAAAATAACTATTTTGGGTGTTTGATGATAATTTATGGCATCTCCCTTGGTTGGTTTTTAGCTCCTGGCTCTTTTTGGCAAACGGCTTTCCTTTCCCCTAGCCACTTTTGCTCTGAAATCTCTAATTGCACGTCCGAGGTGTACTAAAGAGGATCCTGGTGGTTAAATGCCATAAAAATGCCTCATCTTGGCCTTGAGAATTCCTTAGGCTACTTTAGAAATATTTGAAAACATTGAAACTGAGATTTCTAGAGACCGGAGGTTTCCCACTGGAGTCACAAGAAGTCACTGCAACACATCAGAGTCATCCGAGAGGCAGCACCAGACTGCAACCCGTATTATCCTGTCCCCTACCTTTATGCTTTAAAAACAAGACCAGCCTTCCTCTCTAGACACATCTAATTGTATCCTTAGGCTATCATGACTATAACTACACTGCTACTCTAATTAGGCTTACGGTTCAACATCTTTCTTAATTTCTCCTTTCTTTAATTTCTTTGAAATGTTTTAGACAGCCATCCTAACTTAACCAGTCTTTCATCACCTAACATCCTTCATCTCTCCCTCCCTCTCCCCTGGATGCGGCTGTGGCGTGCCAAGCTTCTGTTACAGCTTCTCCACCGCTGATGGCTGGTGGAGCATCTCCTTGCATTCAGGTGACAGGGGAGCTTGTGGAAAGGGCAAGAAGAATCCTGTCCTCACCCCTGCTGTGAGGTTCGGAGAGGCCTTGGCGCACTGCACAGCAACAGCTGCAAAATTCCTGGATGATCCTGGATTTGTTCCCCTCTTAATTGTTCTGTCTTCTTTTTGGAGGTCAGGCCCTAACATCCGTTGCCAGCTCCTCAGAAAATTTGGAGACAAATGGGGACTAGCAGCTTAAAATGTGGTTCTCGCCTCAAAAAAAAAAAAGGTGACTCGATAAAAATAGCATTTTCCTCCTCTGTTGCTCTAAAGCCTGTGTGATTCCAGGTCAGTTTTGCTTGCTCTCAGACTGAAAGAAAAAGTTTTTCCATTTCTTTCTCTTGTTCGCCGGAGAGCTCCAGGAGAGAGACCTGTAGTTTCTCAGCAAGATAACTAACTAAGGTCTACATGAAAAAACGAGGGTTGTGCTTGGGAATGAGGGAAAAAAAGTTCCCGAACCACCAGTTTAATCCATAGATCCTTTCTTAGATCTGCATGGTTGAGAAGAGGACTAAAGAGTGACTAGCAACTTAATCCCTTCTGTAGGGCACAACAGGAATCACAGATTTATGATAAACACAGTTGTATGTATCTGTTTACAAGGAACTTATTCAGGAAATTATCTTTAAACATTTTGGCCAACAAGACACTTGCAAAATCTTTATGATCTAAGCGTGCTTGCCTCAGACCTTTAGTGGTGCCTGTCCCCATGATGCCAGCCCGTAGGTTAGTCTGGGGGGCAAAGAAAATAACGCCAGGCTTTTCAATCTTCTACTTGCCACAGGGCAGCACCTTTTCTTACCCACTTGAGGTCTGCTCAGGGGAGAATACAACTCTTCTTCCCCTGTAGGGTTTTCCAGTTTAAAGGAGTAAAATGTTTCTCCTTCTCTGGCTGCTGTAATTGCTGTGAACGGATGTTTTACACAGGAGCTGCTGTCTGCTCAAGGAACCTTTTTAAAGGGAGGAAAATTCAGATCATCAGAAATGGGCTGCAGACTACATTAACGAAGTGTGCAAAATCTCTCTGCTCCAGCCCATCCCATGTGCAAGAAGCAGAAAAGCTCTCAGGTCCACTCTCTCTCAAGGCTTGAAAACACACACACACACACACACCTCTTAGGCACATATTTGCATATGGGGTGTGTGCTGAGGGGGTGCCCTCAGGAACTGAGCGTGAAAGTCCTTCCTTTCCCAGCAAAAGAGATTGCATTTGCTCTGTGCCTCCCTCTCCTCCCTCCCTCCAGCTCCACTGTCCAGGCTTGTTAAGGTGCCTTAATGCAAGGACTCCCAACCACAGCCCACGCTTGTGAAGCAGAAGGCTTTGTGGCCGGGGAGATCTAGGCTTGCTGTGTTGGCACTTTCATCTAGCAGCATCTCTGCTAACATCTCTCCTGCCCAGCCCAAAGCTTCAGGAGGGGGCTGTCCCAAGGGACAGAAATATGCCCTCTGTCAGTCTGATCAGAACCTCAGAACTCCTTGAGAGAAAAGGAGGAGATCACAGTCAGGTTTCCCCATGGGCTGGTGTCTTGTCGGCCCCGGAGGGCTGATGTCGGGAAGGCGCTGCAGGCCACAGGTCTTGAAACTGAGACCTTGCCCACCAGTGGTCACTCAAGACCCCACAGCAAGTCTACTATGGCTAGGTGTGGTGACCCTGCTGCAAGAAGCAATCCCACTGCTGGTATAGGTAGCAGCCCCCGAAGCATCCCGTGTTGCACGGGGCTGGTGCTGCAACTCAAGACCTGGAGATGAGGATAATAATTTATGTCATTCCCTGCCATGCCACAGGTGTAGAAGAAATAGCAAAGCCAGGCTGGGGCTTAGGGAGGTATCCATTTTCCATTCCTTCCTCCCCCTGCCCTCCTCAAAGGTGAAGTCTAGAAACCTGGGATACAAAGTGTCTTTCCCAGTGAACCGTGCCAGTCTGCTAGCTGAGGGGCTTTAAGGGCAGCTGCCAGCTATAGTAAGACTTGCAGGAAATTCACAGGAGTTGGCTGTAGGCACGTCAGATGATGTAAGGAGAAGGGACTCACTGATGTGTACAGAAATAGAAGTCACCAAGCCAGCTGAGGAGGAGAAGAGAAAATATTGCTTACTCACAGGAAAAACAAAACGGGGTGTGTGGTGTGCGTAATACCGCTTGAGAGGAATTGCCTGCTTTCCGGTTCTTTCCTGTTACCATTTTCCCAGGCTTTTGTGATTGTCAGAAGTCACCCCGGAAGCATCCCTAGATTACCAGCTTAGAAGGGATCAAAACTCCCAATGTCCCTGAGACGTGATGGTGTCCGCTGCAGTTGGGCTTTTCTAAAGGTGAAAGCTGACTCCAGAAATAGTGTGGAGAAGTATTTAAAGCAACACACTGTCATTTGGAAAATGTGTCCTGAAACAAAACACTGTTTCCTGCCCCAGATCTTGTAGATGGGTGGGCCCTGCATGCTCACTGCCCAGCACTGGGTGCACCCACCCTCCCATGAATTACAGAAAGTGCAAGGTGAAGGAGAATCTGACCTAAAATGTGCACGGCATGGAAAGAAGCTGGTCATCCCTGTCACCCCATTTCTCTCAGCCATTCCTGGGGACCCTCCTTGCAGCTCCATCAGCTTTTCTGCTGCTCTCAGCACCAACAGCCATCTCAGCAATAGGAGTGCAGTTGACTTAGTGTGCAGGCTCAGCCCGGCGTGCCCACAGGATCCACCTGCAAACTCCATCCTCTTCTCCTGGGCCACTCCAAGTGCCATGGCAGCAGGTGGGGTGGGTGAGACATGTGGGCTGGCCCCTGCCCCAGGCCGCAAGGCTGTTGTCTCCCAGAGTGTAGAGCCGAGGAGCACCCCAGGACCAGGCTGCAGGTTTGTCCTGGCACCCTCCCACCCCTTCTGAGGGGTGTGGAAGTGGCCCCTCTGACAGCCAGCCTGGCCAGAGGCTGGGAAAGGGGTCAGGGCTGAAGGGATGCCAGGGTGAAAGAAAGCCAAGGAAGCAAAAAAGCAGGGAATAAGTTCTGACTGCAGATGGATTTTGCCCTCTTCTGTCAGCATCCTGCAACAGACCCAAGCTGCTGCCTCTGGCTGCATTGCCGAGCCCGGTGCGTTCGGCTGTACAGATGCTGTCACAGCCACTGGCATCCTCCCCCCAGCTTCTTGCTGGTTGTGAGCAGAGAAATGATGACTGAAGCCTGCAGGGCTCTTAGCTTTAAAACCAGACAATTGTGCCGTAAACAAGGGTATTTTATTTTCAGGTTAGAAGACAGCAGGCTGGGGCAGGGAAGCTGGCAGGAGTGTAGGAGGGAGCAAATATTTGCAGGAGCAGGGGAATCACATAGCTGAGGCCAGTGGCTGAATAGATCTTGGAAGATGGCAACATATTTTTTTCCCACAGAATCACTTGTGAAATTCTGCTGCTGTCCTGAAAGCTGTCAGTACCTGAGTATTGGCTTCAGAGGAACATGGAGGCAGGATGCTCCCACTGGCCCAGTCTCCTGAGGGGCAGCAGGAAGAGTGTGGAGCCTCTGAAGTAACATCTGTGATTGCACTGACCTCCTACCCTACTCTATCCCCTTGTATCTCACAGAAAAGCAAAACCTGCAGTTGCTGCCAGATGATGGCTGTGCAAAATTATGAGCTAAGCCTCAACTTGGAACAAAATATGTGATAGAGTGGGACAATCTCAGGCGACCAGGTAGGGGAGAAGGTGGTGTGTCTTAGAGATACTCATATATGTCCTGTGCAGCAGAGGATGGGGAGCTGTGCAGGCAATCAAGTTTTTTCCAGTGAGAAATAGTGGTGTCACATCTCCTTACTGAGTTGAGCTTGTGCAAAAGCACTGGGAATTTTATACTGCCTGCTCTGGAGCTAATCTGCCCTTACGAGTGATTTCTCAGGTCGTGGAGGCAAGTTTATCACGGCTACATGGGCCTTCCAGAGCACGTGGGGACTGTATGCCCAAGCCAATCCAGCAGCAGAATCTCTGAATAGGCCTGTACAGGCTTCCTCCAAACTGTCCGTAAAGAGCTTGTTGCGCTCCTGGGTTTTGCACAGATTTATTTGGAGCAGATTAGATATGGATGCTGTGGCTGGGCAGATTGCTTGAGATGCTTGATGGAAGAGGGCTGTGGACCACCGTGGTATAGTTGAAGAAGAACACTGGGAGAAAAGGGAGTCTGGGATGGATCTCAGTGCTAGGTAGCTTTTCAGGCATGTGGCATGTCCCCACCAGCCTACTTGGATGGCTCTTCCTTGGGGAATTGATTACTCAGGCCTTGGTTCCAGAGGCACGTGACAGCTTTTTCTTCTATCATTTTGCTGTTCAACATTAGTTCTGGGCTTCAGTAGGAAGATTTTAGTCTTCTTATAAATATTCCCTTTCTCTCCAGTGTGACCTCTGCGCAGGCTCAGTGCATGCAGATAAGCAGCTACATGAGAGGTGGTTGTTTTTCCACGGCAAATCTGATGCACACAGGCTCGGCGGCATTTCAGAGCCTCCTCATGGACATGCACTTCACAGATATAACATATAAGGGCCCAGAGAGCCACCCAAGGTACAATAATTCCAGTGTATTTTTTTCGCAGTGATTGCCCAGTCATTATTTTAACAACAGTCTGTCTAAAAAGAAATTTTGAATCCATTTCAAAGTTCAAGGAGTGTCTGGACGGCACTCTTAGTCATATGGTTTAGTGTTAGGTAGTCCTGCAAGGAGCAAGGAGTTGAACTTGATGATCTGTATATCAACTTGAAATATTCTCTGATTCTCAGATAGACCTAGGAGGATGTGTGCTTCAGAGTCATGTTGACCCCTTTGCTTACAACCCAGCCAAAAAGCATGTCTGCTAGGCAAACCTACTTGTTTTCAGCCACTGTCAGGAAGGTTTTGTCTCAGGAGCAGTCCTGAGCTCACTCCAGGGCCAGGCTGACATTAGCTGAAGTGAGGTGGAAATCTCAGAGGCACCTTTACAGCCTTCATCCCCAAGGCAATGTTGAATACCACCTGATTTCCCACTGCAGAAAACACGACATCGTTCTTTGAAAATGGGTGATGTGCGGGATGACCCTGCCTGATGGGGTAGATTTAGGTATATCCAGGAAAAAAAGATAAGAAAGCACACGCCAGCATTCTTGGCATTTCAGTAGCAGACTTGTAGCCAGGTGTCACAGAGAGCATCTTCCAGCTCACCACTCTTTTTCTCCTGTTAGTCTGCATTTATCTATGGCCTTTGTGCCTCTTGGCTGCAGCTCAGGCCAGACATGGGCAGCTCACCAAGACAGCTGTTCCTGCATCATTCTCAGTCTCCCTGGGTTATTTATTTACTTTCCACCTCTTCCTGCTCTATAAACACAAGAGATACAGGTCACTGGGAAAAGCACCTAGCCTTCTGTACACATATTGTATCCACATCAGGCCCAGCAAATCCCAGTCACACCTTAACTATGAACATCTCTCTGGCTTGGCCAGGTGGGAAGAAAACAGCCCATTCCTAGAAATGTTCAAGACCAGATTGGACGGAGCTATGAACAACCTGATCTAGTTGGAGATGTCCCTGCTCCTTGCAGGGAGGTTGGGCTAGATGACCTTTAAAGGTTCCTTTCAACCCAAACTATTCTATGATTCTGTGATTTTTTTTTTATCCAGCACACTGGCTCTCTGTTTCCTGGAAAGTGAGAAGTGCCTCCAACACAGGCTCCAGCGTGCTAGAGCACGTTGCTGTAAGACCTGGGAGAGAAGATGCCTGCAGCTCTCTGCCCTCCTGCTAGAAGGCCCCATGCTTTATCTACTGCCTGGATTTGGGGGACACCAGAATGCAGGGCCTGTAATCTCCTTGCCTGCTAGGGCTGTGAGCTGGTACCTTCTCATGGCCTCACAGAGAGCGGGCCTGTTGTGGCTGCTGTGTTCTTTCCCCAAGCAGCTGAGGGTGGCACCTGTGACTAGGGGAGGGAAAGCCGGACAGGTTTCTGAAGTGCTAATGATGATTAGTTTGTCTAAGCCAGCACAAACTATCAATGGGTTTGAAATGTTAATCAGGAGAAGGGCCTAGTGCTGAAGAGCTGCAGAATGAGAAATGAATGGGGAAGCGAGGGGAGGGAGAACGAAGGCTGGAGGGGGAAGAGATGCCTAAGTGGGGATTTGACACAAGTATTTTCAGCTGCTCAGCTCTTTGGTCTCTGAGTTCGACAGATGCCTTCCTCTTCTGCATGCCTGAAATACCTCACTTTGCTCACAGAAACACTGACATTGTGATGAATTTCACTCTGCCTGCGAAGGAAAAGCCTCGAGGATTGCTCCCCCGATCCTCCGCAGCTCCAGCTGGGGAGTGGTCCTGCACCCCATCCCCATGCCTCCCCATGAAATGCCCTTTTACCCTTACACTGCTCTCTGCTCCTTGCTTAATATGTGTGTTGGTGTGCATATGCCTTAACACAGTCCTGGAATATACTCACACACACCTGATTTCAGGAAAACCGCTGCCATGCAGGCTGCACTTTCCTGTAGAGTGCATGGATGGACGGATTCTGATAAACACTATAAATACATGCACTGTAAAAAATGTTTGCAGACATACTCCTCTCTCTCCCCTCTTCCTTTTGTAGATGCCTGCGTACCTCTATATTTTTATCTCACATTTGCACTTGCTATGCATGCCTGTACTATCTTAAACTCACACTGACATACAGGAAGATCATCCTCAGAGTACCTTGCCGTGCCGTGCTGGCACTTTCAGCTCCCGGATCTGCTTAGAAAAGGATTGTTGCTCACACACCTCTCCTGCTGGTAATCAGTGAGTGGGAGTAGATGTGTCTGATGATGATGTCCCTTCATCACACCCCATCCTGGTCGTGTGTAGATGTGAAATTGTGTGTCTTCTCAGACTTTGTCAGGTGCTACTGGTCCATTCTTTGGGATGGTCTATGGGTTCCCTGGAATGGCAAGTGAAATGAAAAGAAAAAAAAAGGGAAAAAAAAAAAAAAAAAGAGAAAGAAAAAGAACCACGTCATTTCATAGCTCTCTTAGTGCAGACATGCCTAACTTCCTGCTCAAGGATCTGAGCCGTACAGCTCACCCAATTAGTCAGTAACATAAGAACTGCCATACCAGGCAGAAGCGAGGATCTGTCTAGCTGCCTTTCTCCCATATGTCTTCCAGCAGTGACCTATAGCAGATGCCAAGAGAAAAATGTAAGAATGGTGTAAGTTTATAATGATACCACTCTGTTACACTCTCTGAGCCTCCAGTGATTTGCGACATAGGGGCCTCCTGAGCCAGCAGTGTTCACTTTGTGCTCAGTAGTTCCCTGTGAATTTGTCTCAGGGCTCTTTGAGCTCCTGCGGTGTCCTGTGGCAGCAAGTTCCACAGCTGAACTCTGCTCTACCTGCTTTATTTTGCTTTTGCTCATCACCTGTCTGTTTCATGGGTTCCCATTGCTTCTGCTGGAAGAGACAGTGAAAGGTATTTCTTATTGACTTGATACACAATGCTTATTGTATTTCTGTTTCACATTTCTTTGTGATTTTGTATTTCTGTTTCACATTTCTTCTCCGTCATCTATGCTATAGCGTGAAGAAACCTAATCTTTTTTGTTGTCGGAAGAAACACCCAAACAAGAGTAAGCACAAAGAGGCACTCCAAATATCCTTGGCTCTTGGCATGTTGAACAGCTCGTAACCATTCCTTGGAACTGGTACTAGAGATCAACCTTGAATGACTCGTCAAAGCTCCATATATATTCATGTCCAAAACAGCACTATTTTGTAGTCTGTCTGACTTTTGTATACCAGAGATATTACTATCCTGTATCTAACTCTCCACTCAAAAAGCCTTTCAAAGAATATGTGCTGACAGCATTTCCTGCATTCTTACTCATTTTCCTGACTCAGGCCCTTGAGCTGTCCTCTCTGCGCAAACCAGCAGCTCCCCCCAGAGCACGGTGCTCCTCAGAGGAGGCTGACACCTCTCACAAACCCGTCAGAACTCATGCAAGCTGGGAAACTGTGGCCTGTCCTCAAAGTCAGTCCAGTGATGTGCAGCAGCCTTAGCCTTTCCGCAGTGTGCACATTCCTGAGTATGGGGTTCTGCAGAAGAGATAAACAGGAGCTGTAATCAAAGCATCTGGCAAGGGTCATGGCCTTGGTGCAGTTAGGTAATTACTTGGAGCCCTGGCGTCTTGGGATTGCCACCTTCTGAATCTGTCCCTTTGCAAAGGAGAGGTTCTGCAGTCAGCTGCACAACGTAATCGCATCAGTGACCATTAGGATTAGCTCTGATCTTTACGAGGCAAAACCCATTTGCAGCAAGCGGCTCAGACAAGATGGAGAGAGCAAGAGAGCTCCCATCTTGGAAACTGATGTAGAGATAAGGAATTCCACTAAAGGCTGACATAGAAGTGAGAGGAATAATAATAATTAATCTTATTGGCTTTGGATCAGAAACTCTTGCAAATGAGCTGAGTACTGCATTTCGATGTAGCTGTCATTCCTAAGCATTTACTGAATGACTGGCAGGAATGTGCTTCAGTGAGAGTTGGCCGTCAGTGGATTGCCGTGATTTTTTGTTCAGGTAGCATCTGCTCATCTTGCGCGACCAGCACTCAGACTTGCATAGCTCTGCTTTTTCTCTCTGATGAGGTGGCTGTCAAGTTTTCCAGAGAGCCATGCAAAATCTTCCGGTGCAGACAGTTGAGATGATACGTAGTCAGCACCACGGTACTCCTGACTTTGTCTCTCTCCCCAGGGACAGTCTTGCAAACTAAAGCCATTTGTGTTAATGTTCACAGCAAGCGAATAAAATGGGCCACGAACACCATCAAAACAAATCTGCTGTTTATATTTGAATGACTGTTTGGTCATGCTCTAATAGCAATAATCATCAGCAGTAGCAGCGGGGAGCTAGCATGTGCGTTAACCGCATTACATTTTCATTTAACATGAGTAATTGTAACATTTGGTGAAGTTGTTCTAATAGTTATGATACACTTGTTGGTCCACGAGGTGGGAAGTGGTGGAAGGCCAAATTAAGGTACTTTGCCTGGCCGTCACTAACAAATTGCCTCAGTCTCAACCCATAATGTAGTAGAAGTAGTTTGATTGTTGCTGATTATTTTTAAACTGTATTTAAGGCACCTTGGCCATTTCCTCTTCTGCACGAGTACATGTAATGATTGGAGATGGGCCCTGCCAGGAGTCTGGTGTCTGAGTGCTGGATGCAACGGCTTGATCTGGTTTATGGCTCTTCATCTCTGTTCCTAAACTGCATGAACCCCACCAGTATCAAGCCACTCCCATGTTTTACAGAGGAAAGGCAAGAATGAATTATATTAAACAAAGAAAACTCTCAGCTCATAAATGGATCGACCCAGTCTCTGGTCTAGTATTGCTATAGCAGGTCTCCTTACATCTTGCCCTGGAGTAAAAGTTGAGAGAGGGGCTATCGACTGTAAAACTGGGGGTTCAGGCAGAGATCTGAGGTCCATCCACCAGGTCTGGGGTGAGACTGCCCAGCCCCTCACACTGAGAGGGTTAAGCTGAAGGCTGAGCCCTGGGGCTCTGTTTCAAACTGGTCTTAGAACTGGAATGCTATTATTTCTGTTATTGTCTAAATTTAAAAAAAAAAAATAGCTGAAAGCTGGGGAGCTCACAACGGGGGTCTTTGCATACCTACAGGAGATGCATTCAGGCCACACGGGTCTCAGCCTCGATTGCCCTCCCTCCAGCCTCCTGGCCAGCATGCCGCTCGCCATGGCCCTGGCGTGACCTCCCTGCCCAGCACCCTGCCGTGTTTGCTCACGTTCACAGCGGGCTCTAAACGAAGTAGAATGAGGCTCTGATTACAGTTTTAACGAGGATGAAAATCCCCGATTCCCATCTCGTGCTGAGTTCCCAGCTGTAGGAATTTATCAGGTTGTTAGAGCCGGGCGGATGCCTGCTCCTGCCTGCGCCATGGCCACTGCTGGGCAGTGGCTGCTGGCTGTGCTGCAAGTAACCGGCTGCTCTTCCCTCAGCCAGGCCAGGCTGCTTTCACACAGGGCAGCAAGCAGTCATTTTGTTCACTCACCTGCTCAAGTAAGTGGGGTCTAATGATTTCCTCATTGCTTCTGTTAAGCACATCACCGTAGGCTGCACCAAGGGTCTTGCAGGACCAAGAACAGAGCTCTGGAAAGCCCCTTGCACAGTGTCTTCAAGGATCCAGCTTTTGTTTCAGGTCAAGTATGTAGCCAAAGCCTTAATGCAAGTCTTTGTTTGCCTAAATCTTAGCTAGGTTCTGTTACAGGGGCAAGACGTGGGCTAGCCCCAGCCAGCATCTCCTGCCTCCAGCTCTGCCCTGTGGCAGCCCAGACCCACACAAAGCATCCTTGTGCTCAGCGGGACTCAGGTGCGTCCTGCATCTCTCTGGTCTCCACCTGCCATCGGACCATCTTGGCCTGAGCAGTTCCTGTGTAAGCTCCCTCTGCCTTCCTCTTGGGCCGAGACTCTGTGGTCTCAGCTCTTGCCAGGCCTTCTGCTCTCCTCCGTCTTCCATGCCATTTTGTTTCATACGTGTTTCTTCTGCGTAGTTTGTAAGGTCCGCCAAGCCTGTCTCGCGTGCACCCAGTGCAACGCAGCCTCGCAAGCCTGCTGAACCTGGGCACAGAGGGGAAAGGAGGGGGAAAGAAAAAAAGAGATAAGTGAAATGAAGAAGGAAAATGCAGTTGGGAGTTGGCACAGGTGCTTTCCATGTAGGGCCAGGCGGTGTTTTCAGACTGCAGCAGCACGTGGTGAACATCACTTTGCATATGAAAATCTAGTTAAGCTAACGAGGTCCTTAATTAGGGCTTTTATTATCTTTTAATTCTTTGCTTAAAGGAAAGTGATTACAAAGCTCATCTTTATGATACAGCAAACTAATCTTTCATTTCTGAAGTGTTTCCTTTCCTTTCCTTCCCTTGCCACAATAATGAGGAAAGGGAGAGAGAGAAAAAGAATGGGGAGAGGGGATGCAGAAAGGGAAACAAAGCCTTGGGAAGGAGGCTGTGAAGCAGAGTGTTTGAACCTGTATGCTCTTGCAATAGCGTTTCAGTGCAGATCAGAAAAAGCCTCAGGAACCCATGACTCAGTCACTGGCAATGAGTGGACGAGAGAAACAAAATATTGAAAACCCAGTGGTACAGAAAGAAGCAGGGGGCTGTGGATTCCTGCCACAGGATTGGCACACCTCTGTCCCCAGCACAGGGCTTGCTGCTCATCTGTGCCACAGGAAGTGACTCACTGCTTTGCTCACTTGGCCATACCAAGCGTGCTTCGTGCACTGCAGTCCTATAGAATAACTTGTGGAAGAGACTTCTGTAAAGGCCCCATAGATATCAAAGCAGAGTAATTGGGTCTGTAGGGCTCGTGTTTGCTTTTCTCATAGATGCCGCAAAGCTGCACAGCCTATAAAACGGAAGGGTGCATAGAGCTGATTAGAAACAACCACACACTGAAAAGCTCTGATAGGGCTCCCTCCTGCCCTGCACTCCCCATCTCCAGGTTTCCCATCCCAGGGCTCCCCACACCAGCTCTCCCAGGGTATTTCAGTCCTAACGATTGGTACCCTTTATGTCCTTACAGGTTTCCTGCAGGTCTGCTAATTTTATCCCGTCCTGTTAAATCCACTGACATACCAGTGCTGGGCTTCGCATAGAAAGTAGTTATTCCACTCAGTCTTGATTTATTGCACGTCTTGTTATCACAGTCCTGAGAGTCTGACAAACAGATACCACATTTTCTGACTTCTGTGTTATGGACATTTGTTGAAAGCTGCTGCATTCATGTTTCTTGTGAACGCTGCCAACTTTAAACCTTGCTTGCTATTTCCTTTCGTCTGCCTCTGGAGGCAAAATAGTTATAGCCTGAAGCCATTATCGCCTAATATTGGGATGGTGATGGATCTCTCCAGCCCAAAGAGTGTAAGGTGGGGCCAGCTGCCTGAAAATGAGAAGCCCAAGACCCTGCTGATGAGAACTCCATGGAGGCAGGTTCTGTGAACCAGGATTGATTTGGTGTTCTGCTGCAGCTTGCGATTCCCCATGCTGATGGAGGAGTAACCCTTTGGACAGCATATCAAAATGAGGTGCTGATCATTAGCTGCCATTAGAAATCATATGATATTTCCCATAAAAGCAGGGATGTTAACATCCATGTCTTCACCAAATTCCAGTACAAATATTTACATGCTACTTTCTGAATTCCTCCCCCTTGCAATTAAAATTTCTTCGTCTTTCCCTTTTTTTTTACAGACTGCTTCAGCACTGCAGAACAGTTGCTGCATCCCATACCACAGATAGCTACATTTCAGATTGTGCTGATGTGATCTTTACTGTATGTGTTTTGAATATATCTGAGAACACAGTTTGGTGAATCTAAATGCTATCCACTTTTCATTGCTGTGATAGGAGTGTTTGGCATGCAATTTTTAATCCAATTACAATCCAAATGAAAATAAGGGAAATTTTTAAACCTTCAACTTTCAGCTAGGAACATAGCTGTGCATGAAACGCTGGGCATCAAGCAGCAATTTGTGCCTTTGAAATCTTCTTCCCTGGTAAAAGAACATCAGCTTTATCTATGAAGTTGTAGAGGATGCCAAAGACAAATGGACTGATTTCGCAAGGTGCTTACTTGTCTGCATTTCCAATTCAAGCTAATGCTTAGTATCTGTGAAAATTAGGCAAAATATTTTTTACGACTGCTTCAAAGTGCTTTGTAGTCTCTTTTCTCGCTATCTTTCATATTTATCTAGATTGAAGGAAGTTTAGAGGAGCAAATAAAATTACTAGCACTTCTTTGTCAACCTGGCAATAGTTTCTGTCTGTTCTGCTTAGAAATCTCAGTCTAAACAGGTAAGATATGCATGTATTACAGCTTTTCAGAAAATGTCATTATGAAATTTCTAAGCTGGTGGATTAGTGTCACTGTTTTTAACTGTTTATTTCCTTGTTCATATTAATCTCTTCAATACTAGGTAGCTTAATTTTCCAGCAATTCCTTAAGGACGTGTTGACCCTAGTTAGAATTCAAATGAGTAATGGAATATAGATTATCATCTCCATAAATCCCTGTAGATCTAATTTATTTTGTAAGGTGGACATCCCACTGTTGCATTTATTTTATCTGGAACCCCAGTTAAGCCATCTTTCCCCAAACTCTGGCCACAATGTTGTGTTTCAGACACATTGTGTTTTATGTACTACATTGGCATCCCTTTCTGGCTTCCTGCAATACTTGCCAAAGTCTTTCTTTATGTTAACTTCCCTGTACCCAAATTAAAACATCATCCATTAAAAGTCTGACACCTCGTAATCCCTCAAAGATCTGAGCAATTACTCTTTGTAATACCTCGGGAGCAGAACTTGTACCAAATGGCCTTTGCTTAAATTCACTGTATAATATCCAAATGGTGTATTAAAAATCACTAGCTTGGAGCCTGAGGTATTTTTTTTTTCTTCAAAAAATGCACGTCTTATAGCTAACATTTAGAATATTTTTGTTTTTCTGCTAAGATCTTAGCTGTCCTTTCTTCAGTGATTTTGATCGGATGCTATACAGACTTTATGGCTTCATTTCGGTTATGTGAATCAATACACATCCATAGCATATTTGACTTCTCGGTTACAATCATGTAATTCTTTCAAACTATAAATTGTTCTTCTGTACCAATAAGTGCTTGCTTTTTTTCCTATCATCAAATTCAGTTTTCCTACTCATCAGAGTGAAGAGTACCTTTTTCTGAGTGGCCATCACATGGGAATGACTAATTTATCAAAGTGGTATTTGGAGATGTGAGGATTTGTATAGTCTGTTTAGGATTCTGTGGTGCTTACAACCCACATCACTTTTTACTAACTTAAGCTATGTCATTTTCAAGTCCCAGTATTTTCTCTGGAACACATTGCAGTTACCCAATTTAAAAGAATGCAGCCATGCCATTAACGTTTAGCTGTGTATTCCTGTCTGAGCCGTTTATTTTGCACTCTCTGTGCCTACAAAAATATATATGCCATTGCCTCTCTGTTCTCTAAATGTGCACTCCTTAGGTTTTAATTTATGTGCTGCTGTTTTGAATTTTTTTTTTTTTTTCCATTTAGAGTGTATTAGACCAAATTCTGGGATCTGTCTCCCCTTATGTACTCACCCCACATTGTGTGGCTAAGGGCATTGTGATTATCAGAGGAACTTTTCTTTCTCTTATGGATTCTTTTTCAAAATGTCTTCATCTCCAGCTTCCTCTTTTTGAAATGATGCAATATGGACATTCATTCATCACGGAGCTATACAGAGCCCAACTGTGCATTTCACTGCCTTTTAAAATGTCTCTGTTCCTGGGTTAAGGTTATATAGCCTCTTTTTCAGAGGTTTGCATCCATCTGGGGTCTGATCCAATGCCCCCAAAAGCCTGTGGAATCATTCCAGTTGCCTTCAATGGGCTTTAGATAAGGCTTTAGTCATTTCATCCCGAGGCTATGAATTTCTCTTTCATTTAAGGATTGTGGAGCTCTTCGAATTCATGTGACTGAGCTTAAATTTCTATCCAGTCCCCAGTGCATCAGCTAGATCACACCATAGTTGCAATGTTTTTAAACGATGACATTTTGTGTAGCAGCAGCTTCTCCATCTGATTTTCAGAGCTTGAGCCAAATCTTCCCCAATTGCTTCTCCTCCCATGCAAAAGCAGTGCGCGCCAACAAACACCACCGAGTCCACTGTGTGGATGGTGCTGTGGCTTTTCAAGTGCCTCCTCTGCAGCTTATTGGGACTGGGCAACTGTTCAAACTCTTCTGATGCTCTCTTTTCTGTTCAGATTTCTTGAAAATTTGAAGAATTTGGGGAAAATCCGGTTTTCCAGTATCTCAAGGGCACCTACAGGAACGATGGGGAGAGACTGTTCAGTAGGGCCTGTTGCGACAGGACTAGGGGTAACGTTTTCAAAATAGGGGGAGGTAGATTCAGATTAGATATTAGGAAAATTTTTTTTACACTGAGGGTGATAGAACACTGGAAAAGGCTGCCCAGAGAGGTGGTGGATGCCCCATCCCTGGAAACATTCAAGGCCAGGCTGGATGGGGCTCTGAGCAACCTGATCTAGTCAGGGATGTCCCTGCTCCTTGCAGGGGGGTTGGACT
This sequence comes from Tetrax tetrax, assembly GCA_009806455.1. Classification (NCBI taxonomy): domain Eukaryota; kingdom Metazoa; phylum Chordata; class Aves; order Otidiformes; family Otididae; genus Tetrax; species Tetrax tetrax. The sequence goes on along the minus strand of WHYT01017917.1, from coordinate 1,110,005 downwards.
AGATGACATTTAAAGGTCCCTTCCAACTGTAACCATTCTATGAAATAAACACTCTTCTTCCAGCTGTAAATTATGTCAATTTAGTGGGTACTAAGGAAGAGGATCACAATGCAGTTGTGAAAGGGAAGATTGCTCTTGTGTATATGGTTATACTCAGGAATCCTGGCAACTTCTGACTGATATTGAGTGTGGTCAGAGTTTTAATATATGTACCTCAGCTCCAAAAACTAGGCCTGAAACTAAACACCTCCAAGGTTAGATGAAGTGCTGGGCCTGGGATTGGTCCAAGCCTGGCTACAGGCCATAAAGATACAACATCTTTGGATGAGAAACAGGGCAAAAAGCTGAAAGTTGCAAGCTAGCCTTCCTGGCTGCCGTGAAAGAGAGAAGATGAAACACAGGAAAAAAAAAAGAATTAACTGTGAGGCATCCATCAAAGTCCTTCTTGAGGTGAATAATTACACTCTCTGTTAATTACACGTAGTACCATAGCTTGGCTTTCATGATATATGTCAGGTTTTATTGCTCTTGTTGTCAGTTTCTGGATGTCATAACTCTGCTCCCCAGCAACCTGTCATCAGAAAGAGCTATGGTAAATGAATTCCATAAAAAAGCATTTGCTAATGTTTGTTTCCCCAGGAACGGCAGTGCAGTAGGGTAGCTGGAGCTCCTGCACCAGGCTCTCCCAGCCGGATGATGTTCAGAGCTGGTTCAGTTCAGCACTTTTCTATAGAAGCCCTGGGACGATACCTGTAGCCTGAGTAATTCTCACTGCAGCAGGCAGAGAGGTGTTTCTTTTTACAGGGTTTATCCTGCTGCCTCTAGTCTCAGTCACAAACTTGACTGAGGCCACAGTTGGTACCCAGCTGGTTATCCCTGGCTCTCCCATCCCCATGGAGCACCTTGTGCAGCTGTGTTTACCTTTGGCTGCGCTAGCAGGATTTTAGAGGTCTCCTCACTCTGGTGTGGGATCTCATGACCTTCCCTCTCCCTGCGTGCTGGCAAGGCTTATTTTCAGTGCTCCGGTTACTTTTCTTTCAGAAACATTTCTCGAGTGAATCTTGTTTAAGATTATGGAATCACAGAAATAAACAATGAAAAAATGTATGCGCTTCTAAAAGTCCTGTCAGCTTGAACTGAGAATCATCCAATCAGGGAGAATTACCAGTATTATTTGACTTTCTTTTGTCATACCAAGTGATTTGCTAGCCAGCTTTTGAAGAGCGTATGGATTCTTGAAAGAGTTATGGTTGAACGTTATAGTTTAACTTATTCAAATAGAAGTGTGCGAGAATGCTGTCATTGTGTCCCTTTCTTTGCCAAAAATAAATACATTTCACTTCACATTTGAAATTTTTAATTTGCTCTAGTCATGGGGAAAAGTTTTATGTTTAGTCCATGGGCTGAAATACGTTCTCATCAATTTTCTTTTGAATACGTTTGCATAAGGAACAAATTAATCAAAAATGCCTGTGTGCCAAAATTTCATGAAGAAACGTTGCCAAATTTTTGCTGCAAATAATTTATCCAGCTCTGGTGATCAGGATGAATGAGAAAGAGCAAAAATTCTTGCAGTAGGTTTCTGACTCTGGTTCTTTCATGCTCTTGATCATGGCTAGTATCTGCAGGCCTGAAAATATTTACTGTATTGATGCGTGTAATACCCTGTGAAATAACAGAGTGTTATCTTCTCCTTTTTCATGAGACGCTCAGAAACTTTGAGGCTAAAGATGGGGATCGGGATCAAACCACCCAAATTAAATACCTTGTTTAGGATGGGATGAAATGCTGTCTGGACCTGTGATCATTCTCTGTACGCTATAATGGGAGCTTATGAAAAAGTCCATCTTGTAGGTAAGCTATTAGGTTAGGTGAATCCTGCTCTGTGTGGTGAGCATCCATGGGAGCTGTCCATGGCTATGCAGGAAATCTCTGGCAGAGCTCGGAAATGAAACTGCTTCAGGGATCCCAGGCAAATCACACGACCTTCTTTCTTCTGTGTCATTACAGCCATCCTTCCCTCTCACTGATTCCAAAATACATACATGCTGATAGAAGCCAGCTAGCAAGCCAGGCAGAATAGTGCTCACATCACAAGCAAGCAGAAGAATAAGCACTCTGAGCACAGGAGAGATGCACTGACACGGATTAAAACCAAGCAGCGTCATGGCTTTCTGAAGGAAGTCTGAGATGATACTGATCTAGCTGGCTGTGCCTTGAGCAGAGGTTTGGACTAGAGATCCCAGGAGATCCCTTCCCACCTGCATGATTCTGTACATTTCTGACCCTCTGTTTGTTCTCTGGTCTGGTCCCAGATTCTCCAGTATCTGAAACGTAGCTGTTGCACAGACCAGACGCTGTAGCTCTTTCCCACCAACCACATGGTTCAGGCACTGAAGATCACTTTGGTCTATTCTTGGTGGCTGTGAAACCTTGAAGCCAGCTACATCCATCCTGATCAGTTGCCCCCAACACACTGATAGGCAAACATACTGGAGCACTGGAGAGAAATGGTAGGGAACAGTTGCACTTTGGGTACTCAGGGAGGCTTGCAATAGATGTGAACAGCCTTCAGAGTTGTTCTTGCTGGTAGGAAGGGGCTCAGCATACCTTCTCAAATGCTCCTCATTCAACAAGGGGCTGTCTGGAAATGCAGGAGGATTGCACGGGGCATGTTGCGGCTTTGCACCCTGCAGGCTTAAAACACCTCTCGTTGAATCACCACCTCAGCTGCCAGTCGTAACTGCAAGCCAGCAATCTCAGCCGTGGCCCTCCCAGCTCACGGTGCGAGGGGCTGTAGGAAGAGCGAGGGGCTGCCCCTTCCCTCCTGCCTTGCCTTCCTGAAGGGAGGAACAGGGATGGCAGCCTCACAGCCAGGATGGATCTCAGCCATGGCTCTCATCGTATTTTCAGACCACTTGGCAGTGGTTTGCTTTCCTTTAGAAACCGGAATCTTTTCAAATTGGGAAGTAATAATTGCCTAAAATTGCTTTTAATTGAGCTAAAACCACACGTGGTTCCCTGAGCAGTGAACGGTGCCTTCTCATTTGTTCTTATGTTGGATTCCCTGGAGTCCCATTTGGCTAGGAAAGTCATAACAACACCAACCCTGGGAGCTTCTCGGATGTCTAATAAGTCATGGTCTTTCCTTTTTGAGAAGAAGAGGCAGTAACTGGGCCTCTGTCCTTCTTTTCCCTACATTTCTGAAGTTTTCAGGGATGTAGTAGCTGAGACACCACTGTTTCTGTGTCAGAGCTAATTGAAATTGTGTCCTGTCCAGTGTCTCAGGTGACAGTGGGTCTGGCTACGCTCAGCCTTCTTTTGCAACTGCAATAAAGTCATTTAGGGTCAGATTCATAAAGGCAGGTGTGCCTTGGAGAGCCCATGAATGCTTTGAGAATCTTGGCCTTTGTCTCTTTTTAAGTTCCCCACCACTAAATATGAAGTCCATGGCTCTGTCTTACAACTCAGGGCTGTTTTCCTGGTAGCTTCCAGGCTGAATTGTGGTCCCAGGGACAATCTCTGCTACCACCAAAGTCATTTTTCTATTACAGTATTTTCTATTACAGTATGTAATGCTGTAAGATATATTTATCATTCAGCCTCCCAAGTAAACTGCTTTAGCAGAATTTGCCATCCTGGTTGTCAAGAAGTTGGAAAGGTTTGCTATAGAAGATCAGTGGCATTTGGAGATGACTGAAAAAAAAACCTAACTCCAAATGTAAGTGATCTTAATGAGTCCCTTACATAGATATTTGTGTATTTATTGTTAGCTATCCCTGTGAAAACTTGGTGTGTGGAGGACTGATTTAATTCAATTACTTCAAGATTGTGCTTAAAAGTATTCCCTTAAGACCTCAGCATGTCTCTTAACCCAAGACTGGCATACTCCAAGACTGTCTGCACAATGGAAATCTGAGATCTCACATTCAAGTTAAATCCCACACAGTCTCTCTTGTTTTACCTAAATCAACTTATGCCTTCTCTCTAGGAATATGTTGCCCAGATGCTTGGGGCTTTATAAGAGCAAGTGTTAACGAGCTTTAAGTCACAATGAAAGTTTTAGATTTCTCAGACAAATAATATCTTTGAATTGATGCCAATATAACCCTTGCTATGACGTAGTCTCTCACTGAAGCTCAGAAGGCAAAGTTCTGGTGATTTCTTCCTGCAGAGCAGTGGCAGCGAACACATTTTAGGAAATATACCTAAAGCATTTTTTCCTCTTTTGATTGCGTCTCTCAAACACCATTTTTAGTGGCAAGCAAGGTTGATGCCAGCATTCAGAGTGCTTTTACCTGAACATTTTCAGTCTCTTAAAAATAGAACTGAAAAGGTCCTAAAAACATCACAAGCCCATCTCTCTACCTTGAAGCAGTCACCTGGACGTCTGTCGTTCCTGCCATATGATTTGTTTCAAAAGCTGTCCAGTAATGGAAACTCCACGCCCTCCACAAGCAGACTTTCTAGTACTTCACTGTCCTTACCAATACAGCTTTCATTCTGCTTACTAGGTAGCATGCATCTCTCTTTCTGAAATTTAAGCCAGTTACTTCTTGTTCTGTCTGCAATGGAGATGAACAACAAATATTCCTTTTTCTTTTGTAATCAATCTTTTATATCTATGAAGATTCCTGTCATGCCTCCCCCAGTCTTCCTTTCTGCTGACTGATTAGCCCACCTTATTTTGATTTACCCCTGAAAAAGAGGTTTCCTGGAGTTGTAATTATTCTTGTTTGGTCTTCTCTAGGCTTTCTCTTCTTAAGTCTTTCTTAAAGTGTCATGCCCAAAACTGGACATAGTATTACACCTGAATCCACTCAATGCTTGGTAGAGTGGAAAGATCATATAATGTGTCCAGATTCAAAAGTCTACATGATATTTGCCTTTTTCACAATGTTATAATGCTGCTGATGTAAGTCCAGCTGGCAAATCACTACATTCTGCCCACCTCAGATTATTTTCTTTCTGAAGAACTTATGACTAATTAGTTGTTCCTTTATCTTTTGTGTATGCAGTTGTTTATTCTTATTAAAGGCTTTAATTGATCTTTGTTGAATTAATTCAATTTTTAAGAGTGCTTCTCCACGTTGTAAAGATCCTTTTGAATTCTAATGTTAGCTTTCAGCATTCTTGCAGTCTTCCTAGCAAGGTATCATCTACATGATTTATAAGCCAGATCTCCACTCCACACTATTGCTCAGGTTGAGGACAATGTTCAGCATATTTGTCCTGGGAGAGTCCTCTGGGGAGTTTCACTCTGTGCAGCTTCCCTTTTTGACAGAAACCACTGAGAGCTGCCCTCTGAGTAAGGCTGCTGCCACTGGTTTTACACCTACCCTTGAGTAGTTACTAGTCCATGTTTTCTGAGATTGCTGAAGAGAATATCACAGGCACCAGTGTCACAAATCCTACTAAGAGTCAAGATATATGGCATCTATTGCTTGTCACCTTTGCCCAAGGCCCATTACCTGTCACACAAAGAAATTAAATTGGCTTGACACAATTTCTTTCTGACAGTTCAACAGAGTCTGTTACTCATCTCTTCGTACTTATCCTTTTAGCTTCTTACACATAGTTCGATTATTTGTTCCAATATTTTTTCTTGGGAGGGAAGTTAAACTGAGTGGTCTGTAATTCCCTAGCATAATTTTTTAAAGCTAGACACCGTGTTTCCCCTTTCCAGGCTTTTAAAATGTTTTCTGTTCTCTATGATTCATGTTCTCCATGAACTGAAATTGCTTCAGTTGGTTCTCTAAGTATTCAAAGGAAGAAGTTCATCAGGACCAGCTAGCTTGAAAACATATTCCTCTGGATTTTTTTTCTAGGCTTTCATAGCCTGAGCTTTCATGCTGTTGACATTAATAGCATAGTGTTAGATGCTTGCACTTGACCTTCTTAATGAACTGGCCTCCTTCAGCCTTTAGACTGTCATCTGTCCCTTTCCATTAACACTTTTCTTGCTGTTCTTCTCACTGCTAGTGAACAAAGGGTATGCTTTCTTATTACTTTTAGACTGCATCCTTTTACGTCCACCTTAGTAGCCTGGCCTATGGTCTGTGTGCTCCCTTCATACAAGCTCAAGAAAGTGCTCGTGATTTAGTTGAGTTGGTTTCCTGCTTCCTTCCATCCTGCTTTCCCATCTGCTGCAGTAGGACACTTTGCAGTGGGTCTCTCAGCATTGCTTCTTTGAGGAACTGCCAGCTCTCCTTGCCTCCTTTCTCCTTTAGCTTCACTTCCCATAAGATCTTACCCGCCTGTTTCCCATGTGCATTGCAGTCTGCCTCATTGAATCCCCTTGATTTCATGTTGTTTTACTTTTTACTCTTTGCGTGGGTTTTGAACTCTGCTATTGCTTGTTCGCTCTCATCGAATTTGCCTTCTGCTTTCATAATCCCAGTTTACCTTGGTTCCAGGTATTAAACTTGTATCACCAAAGAGATTCTGTCTTTGGGACTGCAGCTCTTTCTGCTCCAGAGCTTTTGCCTAATGGTGTTTCCCTTTCACTTCTTCCTTCTCCTCCTTGTCTCTCCCTGAGTTGATGTATGTACGACAGCGACACTTTTATGCCCTGGCTGGGCTGCAGAGGCAGAGGATCGGAGCCGCTGCATAACTGCCCTTCTTCCACTGGGTCACTGGTTAGCAGTTTTGTTTACTTGGGCTTTTGAATTCCTTTGGGCTTGCCTCACATTGCATGAACTTCATGGATGCTTTGTGTTTGTTTTTTTCTCATTTATTGCTCATTGAAGTTGAACAGCCCACTTCTTGCAGCTCTGCTTTGATTTACGTATCAGTGCCAGTAACAACCTGATTGCATGATTTTCTCGTGTCAAATCGGGTCACTCCTACAGTTGATGCAAGTCCACATTAAGATCTTTTCTTTAACAGAAGTGGCTTCTCAAGTGTCTTAATTTTTACATTTTTCTTTTGATTTCTTTTTTGAATATCCAGTTCCATTGCCATAACTGTGCAAAAGGGTTAAATTACAAATGTACACAATATCACCAGTACCTATTTATGTTTCCATGCTGTTTCACATGGAAACTCTTTTTACATTCCCATCTTAAAGTTATTTGTGTTACAATGCAAATTTTAATGTGTGTTTACTTCTGTAAAATAATCTGGTTTTTGTAGTTTCCTGCATATGGTGAATAATTTGTGCAAGGGCTCTGGTGAATGAAATCTTCTAACTAAAGTTATTCTGAATTGACTGTAGCTATTCTGTAGTTAAAGTTTCAACTGGAGTTTACCTGATTTTGAACAGATGTTTGCCTTATGAGATAGATAAACAAAGGAATAAAACTCTCCCCAAAAGACAGACCATGTGAAGCCTTGACTAAGAGGTTTTTACCCAGTATGAAACGAACACGATTCAATGGTTTCCTGGCTATAGCTACCTAAGGTGGAGTTTCTTAGATGGCAAAATGTCCTTTCATTCACTTTGCCACTTTATAGCACAAGAACAAAACAAAACAAAACAAAAAATGAAACCAAAAACAAAAGAGAGATTTAAACTACTTTAGTAAACTCATCTGGTTGAAATCTAATGTACAAGAGCACTGAAAATTAGTTGATTGAACTCTAATTTTAAAAGTCACTGACATTATAAAAAAATGTCAAAGGGTATGTCATCAGAAACAGGCTTAAAATAGGATGTCAGATGACTGCTGAAGACCTCATTCTTCTTTGTGTTTCTGTTCTTAATTTGTTTAGCAGTTTGCAAATACTGAAATTAAAAAGCAATTGTCAAAGAATATTTATGTGCAGAAATTCGCCCCCTGCACACTCAGATGACCTGCATATATAAATATATATACATAAATATGATAATAGAGCATGCAAACAAAAACCCTCTTCAGGAGGAGCTGAACTAAGCCCTAAGAGAGAAAACAAATTCTACAGTTCTCTCTCTTCCCTTTGAATTGCATCATCCTTTGTCCAGGACAGTGCTTTTAGTAGGAACAATTTAATGCTGGTGACTTTCTTGTCTGATGCTGGTAAGTATTAAGTCTGTCAGAAATGCTCTGTGTTGCTATAGACAAACCAAGGAGACTCATTGTTTCATTTTCTATTTTAGAAACATGCCCTTAGTTTGTAGGTGGTTGCTTCTTTTGGATTTTGTTAAAACAGGTATTCTTGTAGCAAAAAAAGTAAATGGAAATGCTCTGTGCTGGTTTGGAGAACCAGTCGTGAATTGTGTCCAGTCTTCAGAAGCTGTTACAAATACATTGGTTGAATAAGGAAAGCTCATTAAGTCTTGGTGTGCCACCTTCAAATAGGAGCAACTTGAGACTGAAGGGAAGAGGAGGGCTGGTGGACAGCCACACACACAGCTGATGAATATTTTCCTCAGAGGAGGAAGAGGGAAAGAGAAATATCTTCTACCAGAAGAATGAAGGTGTCAGGAATGTGCTGCACAACCTAAAAGGCTCAGATTGCACATGATGTCTGTCCCATCCCCAGACGGTTGAGCTCCTTAGAAGCAGATCCTGAACAATTAGTTCATGATCTGGTGTTTTAAGGATGTTGAAATTTGTGTCTATTCATCTTAAAATTCCAGGCTGCAAAGTGCAGAGCTGTAGGAACTTCTGACAAGCATCTCAAGTCTCTCTGCATTAGGACAGAGACCAGGGCATTTTAAGTCAAGACGATAGCTGTCATCCTTACTCGTGAGCCAGAGCCTTCAGGAAGAATTAAGAACCAGAAGAAACCTGGTCACAGGGAGGAGCAAAAATGCATGTTTTAATACCAGAGGGGTCTGTTTCAATTGTGAAACTAGGTAGGGGGAGGAAATTCAGCTGCTCAAAACAAAAGAGCAGTTGCGTTTCCTGTTTATGAGCTGGGACCCTTGGCTACCTAGCAGGCTTATCCCCAAAATTATTCCAAGTGATGAGGAAACAGAGCCAAAATACAATTGAAAATGCTTTTTAGTCTTCTAATAGATTTTTCGGTTTCTCATGCCAGCCAAGGTAAAGAACGATTGATTGGGGAAACCTCAGTAGAGCTCGTAAGTTTTCTCTAGGATGCATTTCTGGAAGGGTGAGTGGCCATTTCCAGCCTTTGCTCACACTTCTGGAGGTCTAGGGGAAGGATGGGCTGGAGCTTTGTGAGACTGGAGCTGGAGCCAGCACTCAGGAGTCTGAGCTGCTCCTGGGGGCTTGGATCAGCTGTACTCCAGCGGGGCTCAGGGGTGACAGGGAGTGGGAGGCAGAGGAGAAGCTAAAGTGTGCCGGGGGAACGAAGGAAGACACGGAATACAGCAAGGCTGTTCAGATCAAGGGAAGCTGAACTGCACATGGGCCCAGCACGTGAGACACAAATATAGCAGCCTGGTGAGTGCCCAGCTGGGGCGAGCTTTATTTTGCTTTTTAAAGGAATACTGTCAATTCCTATTTGGCTGACAAATTTTTTCTTTGTTTAAAAAGGAAAAAGAAAAAAAAGGGTGGTGGTTGGGTTTTCTTCCCCACACAAGCCTAGAGCAAATAATTCCTCTTAAGTAGTTCATTTTTTGGTAAAAGTTCCAGTGCAAAGGATTGTCTTAAAATAAAACCTGGTCCCCTGTCACCTGATACTCAAATTCACTGGAGAGAAAAAGGAAAGCGGCTGCATTGATTTCCATTGTGCAAGCTGAGAGGAGTGCAAAAAGCTAACAGGGAGAGGGTAAAAGACAAGATGTATTCGAGAATACTCCACCTGACAATAATCTGAGGAGTTGTTTTGCAATCTGAATAAGGGGATGTGTTCCTTTAAAAAACATTGTTGCTTTTTAAGTGGCTAGTTGTACTGTAAACAAATCTTGGAAAGCGCCTGTGGAATTAGATGTATTTCAATTAAGGAACTCAAAAGAAATAGGTTTTTACCTACAGCACAGTATGGAAATGAGAGTGGGAACATAAAGCATTTTACAAAGCAAGATGCAAGTTCCTTTGAGTAAACAGGGAAGTAACAGATGTGAAACGCTGCTAGCAGAAATTAAATATTGTGGCCAAAGGTTTGTTTCTTTCTTTGCCTGTTTACTAAGGCATAATTGTTCAGGTACAAACAATCAATCAATCTTCTAAGTGTAAGGAAAGGGTCAGAGTGTCCATTTCATCAAACCAGACCAGTACATTACTTACACGTCAGATTAAATTGTCCAGAGGAGAGAAGGATGTCAAAACATCATGCCTGCCACAGATTTGTTTTCCTGTAGACAATGATTTTTTTTGAATGTCTGGTTGTAGTTGTTATAAGTATGCTTTTCAGAAATGGGTAGTCATTGACCGCCAGGCAGGCAGAATTAAGGGTATTTTGGGAAGCACAGCAGGGTGTTTAGTTAGTCAACCCTTATTTTGCCAGCCCTCATGCAGCAAGATATATTTGCTTTCCTTTTCCCGTATTTATTTATTGGCTATTAGGTGCCTAGAAGGGAGGTTTAAGTGCAGCAGCCAGAGGTTTCTGTACCCATATACGTACAGAAGCTTGATAAAGTTTGTGAATTCTTCCTGGCATCATGGAGGATGGAGAACCATGTGTGACTCAAGCTGCACATGTGCTATTTACAGATGCAAGTCACAGTAATCATTAAATTCAAATTAATGAAGCCTGTGCAAGCTTTAATTTCTTTGTGAGGCCCATATTTCTGCTGATACTCTGTACAGGCTAATTCATGAGCAGCTTAAGGACCCCGTTTGCCTCTGCCATCTTTCCACTCTGGGCACCTTTGGATTTCTGCCCAGTGTCTGCGCTACTCCCTTGCCCTGCCCTGCAAACTCGTGGCTTGGACAGCTGGAGTATTCCTGTATTTCTTATAGGAATCTTCCCTGTGTATGGGAACGAATTGGCAAAAAAACAAAGTGTCTGCAAGCTTACAGAGCTCCTGTCAGGGACAGAGGGGAAATACGCAGCTCAGTGCCACATGATGTTCTCCACTACAGCAAAAGCACTTGATTTCTGTCTTTTGAATGATTTTTTAAAAAGATTTATTAATTTGCCATATGCAGAAATTCAAAACCAGCAATCTATGTGAAAAAAAAAAAGGAAGATTTACAATTTGCAGAGATGGACTCTTTTTTTCTTTTCTTTGGGGGAAGGGTACTTTTGTAGGAGCAAACTAAATATCTGGATTGTATTTTATATTAAATCCAATGCAAACACGAGGTTTATGCAAATAGCAAAAATACTAGGTTCTACATATAATTGGGGCCAAAACTTTAACCTCTAGAAATAAAAAACGTAGCCAAAGTAATGAAAAGTCTAATCTGCTTTAGTACAGCATAGGAAGAATATTGTGTTTTATGTATGCAGCAATTTGCTACTTCCAGAGCAAGTGGAAAGTGTTTTGATAATTTTCCATGTCTTCAGTTGAAAAGAGTCTGTTTTTTAAGAGATTTTGACTTTGTCTAAAACCAGAAAAACTCCTCGATCATGTGATTTCAGCTTCTGGGAGGTTTTACAACTAGCATTGGCTACCAGAATACCAGCTATGTATATGCTTGGTTTATTACAGCTAAAAGCATTGGTTGTTTATGACTTTCTGACTTGCACCTTATATTCTGCGACTGCTGCCTATGCATATGTTTTCAAAGATATTTGAATTTTGAGTCATTTAAGGAGATGAAAAAAAAAAAAAGTCTTTCTTGGTGGGGGTTGTTTTGCTTTGTTTTCTTAAGTGAAAAGAGCTAAGGAAACATTTAGTCTGGCAAAGGTTCAGTCTGGCATTGCCTACCTCTTTGAATTACAGGTCCAAATTCTTCAAATTGCAGTGAGGAGGAGGGAAGGGAAAAAAAACCCCTATCTTTTTAGCTTCAGTACCAAACTCTGCAATTATGAGCTGAAGTTAGAGGAATGCATATGAAGAGTTATTTAAGTCAGAGCTGAGAGTGGAAACTGATTACAACCTCAGCTATAGAGATACTCCAGCCTTTCTGTAATAAAACTGCAACTCTTGAAGTTTTTTGACCTTCCAGATCTGCTATCTGCCATTTAATCACCTGGGACCAGGGCATGCAGAATGAGGTAGAGGAAGGGTCTGCAGAAATCAGAGGCCTCCATCCTCAGTTGCCTCAGAGGTGTCCAATTCGGAAAATTTTGCCTTTGAATTTTCCCTAAATCATAGAATCATAGAATGGCTAGAGTTGGAAGGGACCTTCAAAGGCCATCTAGTCCAACCCCCCTGCAAGGAGCAGGGACATCCCTGACTAGATCCGCTTGTTGGGGGCAAAAAGAAAGGGGGAGAAGAGTTTTCTTGGCTGAGGTCAATGGGGAGTATTTAAAGCCAAAAAAAGCTGGAGCCCTTCTGTACCTTCCTGATATTAATGCTGTGGATGTGACTTCTTGCTTCAGCTCCAAGGAAAAGGGTCTTTCCTGAGTGCTCCCAAACACACGTGTGGGTCATTTCTACAGTAGGACCCCAGTCCTTAGCATCTCAGGCTGATCTTTCAGCACTGGTGCTGCTCTGTCCGTGATCTCACCCAGTCATATTGGTCATAAGTGTTTTCACCAGTCAGAAAATACAGTGACAGGAGAGGGGAGTGCCAGGGTGATCCCCCAGCCCTGCTTACTGCAGCTGGGAGGTGGTGTTGGAGCAAGATGCTCAGAGCAAACAGAAGCCAAAACAGCTTTTACTACAGTGTTGCAGGGCAAAGGAAACAAATTTGATCAGATTTGACTCTCGGCAGCTTGCAGGTGGTGACTGTTCATCCTGGTGCAGCTGAGGAGCTGTACGTGGTGATCATAGTGGGTATATGGTGTCTCTTCCTGCAATTCCCTCGTGCCCAGGAGCAGAAGCAGAGGAGGAACAGGCCTATTGGCTGTCCTCTGCCCATCAGGGGACCCATCTCAGAAGGAATTCAGCCAACTTTCAGCAAAGCAAGCATTAGATGACTCCATGTAATGTTTTGCTTTCTCTGGCATCTTTATGTGGATCTTGATTCTCACCCTTTGCCTTCTCTCTTGCTGTCTGTGACAGAGCAAAACTACTTCATGCACTAAGCCCAGGCTGCGCAATGGTTCCCCATTCCTGTCTGATCTGGAGCAGACCCAGGGGAAGGAGCTCTCCTTATGGTGCTCTTTTTTCTCCTGTGTGAGCTGCAGTGCTGAGGGGTAGGGGTTCCTATCAGTCGACCTTGGGGAAATGACGCTATTTTGCTACAGGGTTTTAGTGTGTTTTTTCTTTTTAAACTATTTGTACCTATTTTATTTTGTGTGGCCTCACAGTCTTTTGTATTAGTGCAACTGAAGAGATGCAATTAGTGTTCAGGCAAGAGGACAGAGGTGATGGGAGGCTTTTACACAAACTTCACAGCACAAGAAAATGTACCTGGGAACCTGGATCTTGGTCCTTTCAGTAGATCTGACTTTGGGAGCCTGTTAACTCAGAGGTGACCACTGGTTCCTCATTGTATCAAGCATAAGCAACAGGGAAGAGATTAAGGCAATAAAACCAGCTGTTGGAATGTAGCCTTTTTAGTGGTATGTTGGAAAGGAAGTTTGGCCGGGGTCCGTCTCGACTGAGAATGCATCAGTGAATCCTGGGAAAGATAAAGAAATGAGTGTGCGGCAATGTCTGTTCCCTGGTTTGCTGTAAGCCATATGTCTCTCTGTAGCATACACAAATACTGAGTGGGTGAATAGGTGACTCAGATATTCAGTTGGCCAGATACTATGATTACCAGCACTACCTAGTCATGCAGGCTCTGCCAAATAACTTTCAGGCACTTAGCACCTGTGGATGCTGTCCCTGTCAGCATGCCAGAACTGAATGCCATCTGAATAACAGCAGCTCCAGCCCCTTGGTGTCATCTGCGTGTCTTGCTGAGCCAAGCTTAATGCTCACAGGAACTGTTTTACCTACAAATGAAGTAGAGCCACTCTACTTGGTATTGCTGTGTGTTCCTGTGCTATACAGCAGTGCAGGCAATGAGAAAAAGACAATTTCTCATTGAACTGCAGGTAACACAAATGCAATTAGCTGTATTGGTATTTGGCCAGCAAAAAATACAGTAACATTCTTGGAAGCCGGAGAGTTAATGATGTTAAATCTTCATGAGCGGCCAGAGTCCATCCTCTCCTACCACTTTCTTTTTGCCTGCCTTAATGTATAACTTCCTACCTTTGAATTGTAGGTAATTAAAGCTGGACTCCTCCGTGCAGAAATGTCACACTTACCACCTATAGGCTTCCTATCTGCAGCTTTAAAAGGAATTATTCTTCCTGCAGCTCCTGCTGCTCCTGTGTTCCACTCTTATTAACCTCAGGGCCGCAAAGAACAGACTCTCCTGTGTTTTCATTAGATCTGCCTTCTAAAGAGATGCAACCAGGAACGAAAGGAAAATATTCAGAGAAGAGATCTGACTTCTTTCACTTGTGGGGTGAGGTGAGAATTGGGAAAGAATCAGCTCTTGTGGTCCCCTCTGACCTGGTCCTTCTGCTGGATCTGTTGCAGCCATGTTTTCCTGATTTGCCTCTCAGCAAGAAGCAATTGCAGATATACACGTTTGCTATCATTCAGCCTCACACTGCAAAGCAATCCTGATTTGATCCTGTCATAGAACTGAAGAGTATTTTCACCCATATAGGGACCTGGCTCCTGGAAGGCTTTGCAGCATAGCAGTGCACTTCTTTGTGATTAAATCTTAATTACAACTTGAGGGCACCCTGTGTGGTGACACTTGACAGCACAGACAGTGCTAGTCTCTGAATCCAAGTTCTGGAGCTGAGGTACAGAAATCATTACATCCATTTGAGTAAGAGAATCCATCAAAACACAGTGCAATACATTATACATTCAGATCCCTTCACACATTGCAGCACTTTGCTGGCGCTTCTGCATTGCTCTGTGCCCACACTGCAAGATGTGTGGATGTGCCATGGTGGAGCTGAGACGTTGGATCCATAGTGGATGTCAGCAGGAGACTGATTAGATGTGGTGACCTGGTGAGATATTCCAACTTGTGCAGTGACTGTACCCTCTGGGTACGGCACAGATGCTCCTGACCTGACCTTTTTGATTTTGAAAAAATATAAATGTCCTTAGAGAGAGGAAACAAAGAAGACCATGTGTAAACTGAAGCTGGTTTCGGATCCACAAGAAATTGAAGGCTTTTCTTGATGAGTTCACACAAGAAAGATTGTCAGTTCACTTATGCTAGCTTCAGCCACTTATGTTTATACTGAGTATTTCAGGCATTACCAAGTCAGAAAGAGATTGCTTGGTAGCTGCTTTGCCCAGATTTAGAAATTATAGTTCAGGATGCCAGATGATAAAAAACAGTGGCCAAAGCATTTGGGAAAGAGCCTGTCTGCTCTCGTCTCATGGGTTATGCATCTGGAAGGACGGGAACATCCTTTGCCCTGTCAGGGCACAAAGCACACAAAAAGCAAGTGCTGGTGAGCTGGATGTTCTCACCTGCCAGCCCAGACTGTGCAACCGGGTGCCACTGAGAACTTTGGCACACCTCACCCTGCTCCTGAGGGAGATCAGACTATAGCTAGATGGCTTGAATTTTGGTATGGAGCTTGTTTCCACAATTTTTTTTCCCCTGCAGTCTGGGAGATCTGTGGGCTAGGATGGTTGCAAGACCTCTCCTCTCCACTCAGGGCTGTTGCATGCCCTGCGGCAATGAGCAGCTGCCCAGTGCTCCCTACCCACCTGAGACCAGCTGGGCTACTTGCTTCTTCCACTGCACTTGCACAGGGTGAGCGCTGCGCCCGGAGTGTAAGGCAGAGGCACGACGAGCACTGTTTGGTTTCCTGCCTTCTGATGTTAAAAGCTTCTTCCCTAGAAAATGTTGTCCCTTCCCTTGGGGCCTTCTTCTCATCAATCGAGAACAGGAGTTACAAAGACACACAAATGATTTTTAGATCTTAATAATAAACAGTTAGCAAGACTTTGGTATGTACTGTGCTCTGGAGCCCTGGGATATGCAGAGATACTGCTTTTCATCACCAATTCCACAAGATAATGAAGTCCCAATTCCCCCTTATAGCAGTCTGAGATCATGCAATCTTTCTGGTTTGCTTGGAGATCCCAAGAGATGGAGGGTGCCGGCACAACCGCCGGAGGCATCCCCAACCCAAAAAGCCTCTCCCCCATGCTGAGGGGAGCATTGCCGCTCATCTGCCTCTACCTTTTTCTGTCTGGTAGAGGTATTTGAGGCATTGTGGATGTGGGGCATGGTGGAGCCTAGAAGGAAGAGGTGAGGAGGGCAGGGAGGTAACATCTGTGCTGCTGCAGTTCTGCTTGGTGTGGCTTCTTTGTACTGTTAGTATAGGCACACAGCTAGCCTTAGGTTTGCGATGGCTTACACTGAGATCGCTGAATATAAGGAGCTGTTAATTGCTTCCTCTCCTTCCAAGTTGCAGGATGCATCTGCTCCAGACAGGATAAGTTATTTGGCTCTGTTGTAAGTGGGATTTTCCCTTGTAGGCAACTCTCTTGTCATGCTGTAGGGAATAGTGCTGGGGGTTCATCACGCGCATCTTACGTGTCCTCATCTGGTTCCCCAGCCAGCTGTGACCATTCACAGTCAGTTACAGGCTGTAGCCACACTGTCACACAGGGGCTCGTATGCATGTGGGATAAGTGAATGCCCGTCCTCTGACCTTCAAGTACCTGAGGAAGAAGGAACTCAGTGGAAGGTTTGAAGTGGGCTGGTGGCTTGGCAAGGAGGAGTTTTGGCAGTAATAATTTATGGAGACAGGAGGAGACTAAAGTAGTGGTTGTGAGGGTCTGAGAAGGGAATTTGGTGATCAAGGTTCAGGTAGAGAGACTGCCTGTTTTGTCAGAGTGAGAAAACAAGGATGAGGCTATTTTTAGGAGCATCATGTCCAGGCAAGTGGATGACAGTCATACTTCACAGCAGAAATTCTGATGCCGAAGTGCAAACGCTGCTGAGCTTGTGCTGCCAGCCTAATGAGCAGACGAACATGACGAGCCAACCACAGCAGAACAGGGATTTAAATAGCATGGTTCACAGGGGATTTGAATGGGAAAGAGGAGATGTGCAGGAGTGGGTAGCAGAAAGAGTGCTTTCTTTTTGGGTAAGTCCCTGATACAGCTTTCTCCAAAGAGGGCATCAGTGCCATGAACATGTGGGAGGTAAGCAGTGATGTTCATTCAGTGGTTCCTGTTGGAAAAGCTGAGCCAAAGCCCTGTGCTTGCCCTGCTTAGCTGCCTAATGAAACCTGGTGGGGAAAGTGCTCATCCTGTTTCTTTTGTCTGAGCAGCAGCTCTGGAGCTGCCATTGCTTCTGTTTATCTCACTCGGCCAGTCCCAACCTGCTTAGGGTGGGCATTCAATTCTACTTCCACTAAAATGAAAAGAAAGTTTTGGAGGCTTGGACTTCATCTCCTTGCTGACTTTCCCCCACATTCTCCATCCTTTGCTTTGGATCACAAAAGATAGTGAACCCAAAAGAAAAAAAAAAGAAAAAAAACAAAAAGCCCTCCATACCTATTTAAATGTAATTCCCCCAACTCCCCTAATTTGAACTTTGAAAAGACTTTGCAGAAAATCATAGCTGTGCCAGTCAAGGTATGCCCTCCAAATTCAGCTCAGCTGCAGAAACTCTGCTTCCCAAAGGGATGTGCTGGTAAATTGCATGGTAATTGTGTTTGTTATCTGCAGCACGTCAATTCATTACATTAGGTACAGGTAACAGGCAATTGCAACTTAACGTGGTCATTGAGGATGCTCTGTCAGTCTTCCCCCCTTTCCCCTGGCCCTGTTACCAGCACACGTAGCTGCAGGAGCCCTCTGCGGCAGGATTGCATGAGTCTCTGGCTCTTGGTTTTCGGAAAGTCCATTCTGAAATGCGATGTGGGCAGTCAAGATATCCAAACTTGGGGAATTCATAGGCAGGCAATGAGAAAGAGCTGTATGTGAGACCACATTTATCAAAAGCCTGACCCAAAGGGAGAGGTATAGGTTGAATGAGCAGCTTAGCCATAACGGGTTGTTTCTCCACTGACTACAGACTGCCAGGCCAAACTTTGGCTCCTTTAAGATGACAGTGAATAGCCAACCAGTTTCATATTTAAGCACTTTGATGAATATCCTGGTCTGCTGAGTCCCCTTGCTGCTGTCAGATTGGGATCCCAAGGCTTGTCAGCATGACTGATCGCAGCATTACATCTCTCTCTCTGCATATGAGTAAGAGGTCTCCATGCTCATTTGGATGAGCTTCACTGCACAACCTGAGGTGATGGTGTGGCCAGGAAGGCAGGCTGCGAAGCTGGGTTGCTAGCTTGGGAGCAGTAAAGCTGTCAAATGAGTCATCACTCACCTCCCATGGTGGAGAGAGCAACAGGACAGTGCCTGTGGGGCATCAGTGTTCAGGCAGTTGTCACCAGAGACAACTGGTAGGGCTGGTCTTGGCCCTTCTCCCTTGATGGCCGCTAACTCGGTGGGACCAGCTGTTGTGGCAACGACACAGGGTAGAGTACAATTCCTACAGCCACGTGGAGACCTGGTATCATTTGATGGTTCCCATGAAAGTATCACAATTGTTGTTGATGGCTGTTGTGGGCAATAAAGGAACAAGTCATCCCTCAATGATGAAATTAATGTCCTGCATCTTGTGCCAGCAAGGCTTTCCTCTCTCCCACTCTGCCTGCCAGATGTCTTGGGTTGTCCCCACATGTGGGGTTTGCACTGGTTTTAACTGGGTTGACTTAGGAACAGAGTTAATTGAACTGCTGGAACAGGTCGGTGGAGTTTCTTGATTTGAGTTGGTGGACCCCAAGTACATCTCCCCTGTGCCCACCAAACCAGCACCAGAATGTCTTTAATCCAAAGCACAACCAGGTGAGCAAGGAGTCAAATGAAATTTAGCAGACTGATTTAGAAAATTATTTTATTAAACCGATACAATTCCTGTGTGTGGATTGGACCAGAGCTGAAGTCATTAGAGAAGTCACTATAGTTAAACTCACAGAAATTTGAGTGCAGGCAGGCTTTCACAAATTCATTTGTGTGGATAAATCATAAAGTTGATCCAATAGAAGCACTTTACAGAGCACAGAAAATAAGTCAATGTGCTAGATATTGGTTATGGGCTGGTATTATGGGCCTGTTGGTAGAGCCCGTATCCAGTCACGTGGGGTGGGACACTGTCATTTGTTACCATCCACGGGGACACTCAGGTCTGCATCTAACCAACCTTTCAGCATAATCTGCTTTCCTTGCTGAGGTGTTAGCCCTCTCCCATCTGTAGCTGAAAGGGATTCAAATAGGACTTTTTTTTCCCCAAGCCATGATCTGCTGGGGCATTGGAATGATTCTCCTTTGTATGGACGAGATCCAAGCCCAGTATCACACCTGACAGCTTTCTCAAACTCAACATAATAAAGATGGTTTCTGGTTTCTGTACCAACTCCAAAATACCAACCTTTTCCTAAAGGAGACTCCAGCGGGAGTGCAAACGAGGCTGTAGCTCATCTTTAATAATGCTACTTTTAAAAATAAATCATGTTTTATGGATCTAAACTTAGCCTCTTCAGATAAGCGAGTCTCGGGGCCGCTGGTGATTAATATGCAGCGCCGGAGCATGGCCCAGCGGGGCCCTGATTAATAGCGATGACATCATGACTTTTAAACATTCTGTTAATGCCGGCCTCGGTGACAAATGGGGATGCGCGGCATCGCTTCCCCTGGCATTTGCATTGCCGGAGCGAGGGCTGGGAGCAGCACCCACCCTCCCTCCTCCCTGGGGCCAGGCTGCGGGAGCCAGCGACTGCCTGCCGGCCTGACCTGCACCGGCTCATGGGGCTGGGAGCCGCAGGGCTGAGAGCTGTACCCCAGGACCCAGCTCTGCGCTGGTTCCCTGCTCCTTGTTCTGTGGCTTGCATGGTTGCCAAGTCCTTGGAGGGAGCGGCAGGTGTGCTGGGGCTTTTTAGGCGCTTTATCCACCTGCAGCTTTACTACCATGCCCTTCAGTGAGCTTGCTCTTATGCTTGGGGTCAAGGCACCTCCTCATGCAAAAGGCTTCTGCTCCCTGCTGCAGTCCTCCCTGAGTTTTAGGGGGCTGGTACCTCACACCCATGATACAGTGCATGCCCCTACCGAGTATCAAGCCTTGACTTGTACCCTGCCCGGCATCATCAGGTGACAGCTTTGCTTCAGTCATCGTCTCTCCCCTTCAACTGCAGGAATTAATTAAGATGTGTGGGTGCTTGCCGTGCTGCCAGGGAGAAATGCATGACGCTGTTGTGCACCATTTCACACCGTGCAGTTTCGTGACCTCCCAGTCTTTGGCACCTACAGTCGAGCTTCCGTGTCGTGGGGCAGCAAGTTGCATGAGTGTGTGTCCCATCCTACAGTACCCAGCAGGCAGCAGCTCCCCAGATCTGCTCTGCGGCTTCATGCTGCAAGCTGATGAGCAACCTCATCACTTCCATTTTCCTCTGTGGCTTTTCTGGCATCTTACAGGCAGGCAGCTTGAACCAGAGTGCTGGCCCTGACCTCCATGTGTGCTCTGGAAAGCTCTGGTTAGATTGGTGTCTGGGTATTAGGGCTTACTTTCTGTTCGCAGGGCTTGAGCTGGACCAGTTCAGTGTGTGGAGAGCAATCTATTAGACCAGACTGCTAAAGCTTTAGGATCCTGCTGCGCAGGTTTCTCACCTGTCTTAAGATTTTGCTAAGATTTTTTACCTCATTGCCAAATAAATTCTCCTCCACCATCCCACCAGCACCAGTGAGAAAGAGATTGCTTGAAATGTTCAGCCTGTGTGTTTGAATGATAAACCCTATGATTCCAGATTGCATTTTGGCATCCAAAAGTAACCCCAGGAGAGTCATTGACACTTTGGGGTTTATAATACGCCTTCTCCTTTGCGGTGGTCTCTATGCCATGCTAATGTGTAGCTTGGGGACCAAGTAAGTGAGAAGCTCTGAACGGCCAAACAGGAGACTCATGGGTTGTGCTAGGGCAAGGGCTTTGCCAGGCACTGCCCTGTAGTCACTAAAAGTTTCTCAAGAAGCTGGTGGCTGGAGACTCTTGTATTGAACTTGTACTTGCTCTACTGCTGTCTCATTGAACCTTACCATATCAAACGACAGCGCTGCATTTTTAAGAGCTTTTATTGTTGAGTAGCCAGGTTGCTTTGGACTTGCTCAGTGTGTGGGGAGGGGTTTTTTATTCCTAAACCCCTCCCTCTAAAACCCAAGGCATCTAACTGTAATGCCATGCAGTAGAGAGCACATTTTATTATCTTAAAGGTCTGAGAATATAAAAAATGTTATAAATATATAACCTCAGAGCTATTGAGCATCAGCCAGGGAGATGTCCCCCCTCCCCTCCAGCATGAATAGGAGAATGCAGACACGCTCGCTGTCAGAGAAGTCTTTGCTTGGTGGCATCATCTGTTCTGCAATGCTTCACCCCTGCAACAAATCCTCTCACCCCTTCTCCAATCAGTCTCATTCTTTGCACTTTCAAAATCTTTGCCACCCCACCTTTAATGTGTGCTCCTTGTGCAGTGATAAAGCACATCTCGGAGTGAAGGCAGCGCGGATGGGATCAGGGGCATCTATTTTTGTGTCTCAGCCACGGACTCATGTGTACTTGGGTTTTTTTGTGCTTGCTCCTCAGCATCAGGAACAAATTGGTATTTGTCATAAGCTCTTTTGATCCTTGAAGAAAATGAAGGGCCATTTAACATTTTTAGAGTAATAATAATAATGGAGGAAAAGGGACATATTCTGGTATCTGAGAACAGCAGGTATTTGTTTAAGAGCATACTTTAGAAAAATGGCAAAAAGGACCTTTACTCTCAGAATTTCAAGGCACCTTGTAAACATTGATTCTCCTTCTTGTTATTCCTTGTGGGCATTTTACCACTATAAAATAGAACAAGATTCCTACCCTGATGATCTTGCAGCAAGAACAAATGAATATTAGAGAGAACTGAGGCTAAGTACAAGCAGGATTTGGATGGCAAACACAATCAGGGAGTGTGCTGGAAATGGGTGCTTTATGTTCATGGTATCTCACCCATGGGGACATGCATTCTGGGTAAGTCAGCCTCATGGACACCTGTGAAAAAGAAATTTATCCTGCCCTGGGGAAGCTGAGTAGTGGGGCATGTAAATGAGATTGGTCACTTAATAAATTTATCTTCTAGAAATGTAGCTTTTAACCTGACAAGGAAGTGAGTGGGTGAGTATTGTTGGATTATGCAGGGGACAAGCAGCAGCAAGGGGAGTTTTTCTTTGTCTCTAGTAGCTAAAAATTTCCCACTGGAAGCCAAAAGAAGGGGGTTCTAGATTTGTCTCTGTCCTGATTTCATTTGGGATGGGGCCAGTTCTCTTCCCAGTAGAGTCTGTGTTTTGGATTTAGTATGGGATTTGGTATATGAAGAACACTGATGATACACTGATGTTATTAGCTATTGCTAAAGAGATCAAAGACCTTTTGAGCTTCCCAAGTTTCGGTAGTGTGCAGGTGTAAGAAGCTGGGAGAGGTATAGCCAGTACAGTTGACCCAAACTGGCCAAAGGAAGCATTCCATACCATAGACATCATGCTCAGTATATAAGGAGGGTTGGCCAATGGGCAATTCTCTTGCTCTTTCTCTCGCCGCTTGGGATCATTCCAGGATAGCTCTCCGTTCCGTTCCATGATTGCTGCTTAAGACAGGCTGTATCAGTTGTCAGGTCATCAAGTGGTGGGAAACTATGCATAGTTTTCTATTTTCTATTATTATTGTTATTATTATCATTATATATATAGTAGTAGTATTATTATTTCTTACATTACTGTCTTCAGAAGCTATCTTTATCTCAACCCACAAGTTTTCCTTTCTTTCCGATTTTCTTCCCCATCCCCTGGTGCGAGATTGGAGGGTGATGGGGAGAGTGAGCGAGTGGCTGCATGGTACTTGCTTGCTGACTGGGATTAAACCATGACAGCCTCCGTAAGGGTGTGCCTGCTGTGTCACCTCTACACTGATATTGTTATGCCTCCTTTTCTTTTTTTTTTTTTTTCAGTTTCTATAAAGTAAGCATGGAAAACCAATTTGAGCTGTTCTAAAATTTTGGGTTCCTTTGTTTCTCTGCATTTCTATTGGATTATGTCCCTGACATTATTGCCAAGAAGTTAAATAATACATCTAGAGATGGAGGAAACTGAATAATGCAGCTCTGCAGCTTATAGCTTTTCTAGTGCTGTGCCAGAGAGCTTTTTGAGTTGAAAATTGTGACTGGCAGGCACATTTAGACAAAAATGTTTTAGAAATTATTTTTTCTCTTTTCTTTTTTTATCTGATAAGGACCAAAATGTACTGCTGAAAGCTGTAACGTTCACAGTGAAATAACCACAGAGATTCAGAAAAAGTAAATGCAGATAAGTACGAAACCTGTTTGCTTAACAAGCACCAGTGGTTGCAGACCATGGGTTATTTAAAAAGCATGGGCTGTGCCACTCCACAGCAAAGGAGCTGGACACACCCAACTCAGCTGGAACCTTGTGCAAGATAAAGGAAATTCAGACTGAGCCTCAGGACTGATGGAAGACTCCCCGAGCACCTATGGAAAGGGTGGAAGGATTTCCATGGTCACATATGGATTTTGACAGCTAGACCAAATCAAATTTGATAACTCCAGCTCTGACCCCTTGCCCTCAGTTTGCAAGTCCTGCAACCTTGGCCCAGTCTCCTCCTCTCTGGAGCACCCCATTTTGCAGTGAACGCTAGGGTCTGGGTTTAGCCTATCTGTGCTTTGAGTTGTCCTCTCTCTGTCCCTGAATGGTAGGTGGAATCAAGGGCAATTGAGCTTGGACCTTTGGTGCCTCAAGGTAACGTGTGGCAGCCTGGATGTTCTTAACCTTTTCATCATCCATGGGTCCCCTTTCTAGCACCTGCTGCACCATCCCCAACCTTGTTCAGGAAACTACTTGCCAAGCCTCAGTTGGATGAACCAGGTGAACTCTTCCTCCCTCTTTTGCCTATGGGAAGAGAAAGAGCTAATAAAGCCCCTCCAAAACAAACTGAACAGAAGCTGTTATTTTATGTCCAGGCCTTGCTGAGTAATAACAATCTGCCTTTAACCACCCACTCGTGCCTCTGCTTATCCCTCTGCATCTTCATGACCTTCACTCATTGTGTCCTGTTGAATTGAGCTTGTATATTCCTGACACACAGGAACTGCGTCTTCATTCATTTGTGGTAAATGCCTAAGACACTCAGGGCACTTGAAATTAAATAATCAGCTGTGAAACAAAAGACCCCAAATGAGCACACAGGCACATTGTCTGTTTTATTTGCAGATAAGTTCTGTCTAAAAGCAAGCAATGCGTGCTGCTTCTTGCTGCTCTTTTAGTTTAAAGCAGATGTTATATACATTATTAGAAGCCACATCCTTGCAGTCTGTGGTGTAATGAGAGCAGGAAGCCTGAAGTGAGGAGCTGGGATATCTCCTGCTTTTTTAGATGAGGCTTCAGGGAAAGGAGGAGTGTGGAGCAAGGGCTCTGCATTCAAGCAAAATGTCCTGTGCTTTTTTGCCTTTTGAGGATGGGTGTTTATGTCAGGTTGAGGGTGCTACGTGTGTGTGAGGGAGGAAGGGGGAGAAATAAAGGTTTTAATGCTCTAGATTGGATCCACATGACATGGGTCTGTGGAGGTGTGAGGTGTGCTGGGCTCTGGAGGCGAGCATGTCTGTGCTAGAGGTGAGAGAAGAGTCTCTGGGTTTTGTGGTGGTGCTTGACGCTCTGGGAAGCCAGTATTGTACTATCAGATGCATGAAAAAGCTGAAAAACTGGGAGGCATATATTTGCACCCAGAATAGATTCAAAAGGGTCTTATATCCAAGAAGAATCCACTCTCTCTTTTCTTCCTTTGCATTTTTGGGAAAAAAGCCCCGGGAAGATGCATTTGCTATCCCTGCTGAAGAAAAGCCATCTGAGAACAGCCCCATGCAGCACCCTGACCAGGGGTGGGACATTTTCAGGAGGGAAATATGTAGCAACACAGTTAATTCCTCCCATTTTATTTCTCTTCTCGGGAGCAGATAAATGCATTTGATTTAAAATTTTGAAAAGACGGGAAGTATTTTGTGTTTGCAGGCGTATGCCTAAATCTCCCCTCGGATCACTGTAAGCGGCTGCTAGGCATGTGCGGCTGGAAGATAACACGCTCATCTCCTCTGCCGAGGGCAGGCGGCGGCAGCCGGGCCGGCAAACCCAGGTTATCTGTTACCAGCACGCTGCTTGCTGTGTCTCTCGTCTCTTCCCGCCTGACTCCAGCCAATTCCATGTGAAACCCACTACCTATGAACTTGCGGTTGTGATTTAGTCCTTCGGCCCCTCTGAGCCTGTGGGATCTGGCTGTGGAGCAGGGGGGGATCCCATGTGATGGGAGTGGACAGAATGAATTAACCAGGTCTGCCAGATGGAGTGGAGTCTGGCAGTGTTGGGCAGTCCACCTCCAAAAAAAATCCTCTTTTGGATGGAGCAGCTCTCAGGTTGCTGGTTACCTGCCAGAAATGGCAGCCAGGGGTTGTTCTTCCCTTTCCTTATTCTCCACTCCTGAAAGATTTGTGGAAGCCCTTCAGGTGGTGTGTGAGTATGGCCCAGGATGCTCAGCATGTCAGGGTGGTACACCTGAACAGAAGCCACAGCTGTGCTTATTCAGGAGGGGAAACTTGGAAACCCATGTTTGTGAGTAGCAAGCAAGGGGAGATATTTATCTGCATGGGTGCACTTGGGACCACTTCTGGGATAATTGTCAATTATTATTTGGATATCAAAGGGGCTTGGTGAGTCACAGCCACTTCCCCATGTTGAAGGCTGTTCAGGTTGTTACTGCACGGAGTAAGACCTTTCCAAGTGGAGAAGTGGTCGGCGTGCTTTGGGTATGGTATTAGCACAGTCACCTCTCCCCATAGAAATTATTATATTTACTACATGCAAGAAAATATTAACAGATGGAGAAGCAGGTTGGAACTTCACTCCCCCAAAGAAGGTTTTTATGTAGGTAGGGAGCAGGAAAGCCACTCCTATGCTCTGTCCATAGAGTCAAAGAGGGCTTTTTGTTGAAATTACCAAGCTAAATGCGAGTTGTCTATGTAAACCCCTCAAGCAGCCACGGAAATCTCAACTATAGGCTCCAAAGATGTCTATTTATTCTTTTTGTCATTTTAATTGTGGTTTTGTTGGTTTTATTTAAGAAAGAAAAAAGAAGGAAGTGAAAAAAGAGCAAGGAAGGGAGGAGGAAAAAGGAAAAAAGGAAGGAAGAGGAACGAGGGAGAAGAAAAGGAGGAGGAAAGAAAAAAAAGAAAGAGATAGAGAGAAAGAAGGAGGAAAGAGTAAACTAGACTAAGAAAATATTAAGATTTGATAAGGTACAGGTAAGTCGTGGAGTCAAGGCACCTTGTCTCACTTGTTCTGTGTGCTGCATAAATTATGAAGGAAAGTGAGTGACATAATATGTCTTGTTATTTAAGGAATAAGATGAAGGCTGTGCCATGTAGTTCTAGCATTACCTTACATGAGCATACTTGAACAGCTATCATACTTTCAGCATATCTGTTTATTGTTTTTTTTTTCTTTTTTAATGAATTTTGCAGGGTGGATCCTTTCTTAAAAAAGGTTTTCTGTATTCCATACCTTTTTGTGAAAACTATGAAAACTTCAGCAAAACAGAGCCCTGAGATGATGAATGAATTACAGAATGGTTGAGACTGGAAGGAACCTCTTGAGACCATCTAGTCTGACCCCATTGCTCAAGCAGGGTCAGCTGGAGCAGGTTGCCCCAAGACCATGTGCAGTTGGGTTTTGAATATCTCCACAGATGGAAACTCCACAATCTGTCCAGGCAATGTATTCCAGTGTTTGACCACCCTCATAGTTAAAAAGTGTTTTCCTATGTTCAAGTGGAATTTCTTGGGTTTTAGTTTGTGTTTTTAATGAAGGAGGCACTGTTGCAGGCCCCCACCTTCCTGATTCCTTGTGAGAGGAGTGGAAGAAATAGCAATGTCTTTGAAGTGAAAGGTGGGAAGACAACCCAGAAGGATTCATTTAGACACTTATTTTAGCTTAGAAAAGTGATGGGAGAGACCATCTGGAGAAAGCAGGAACTAATTTGAATGGGTAAAACATGGCTTCATCTGAAAAAAGTTTGATCCACAGTTAGCTTTTAAGTGTCTTAAAGCTTGTGGTGTAATCAGAGCTTTGCATTTCATTTGTAATGAAGACAAACAGGTGCCAGCTGTAAAATTTATTCCTGGATCTGGACTCAAGAGTTTTTATCCTCCACAACTTCTCCAAAGTTTTGATTCAGATTTTATTTCTTTTTTTTCCCCTTTCCCTCTGTGGCCAAGATGAAATGTCTGAGCCTTGATTTGGAGTCTATGAGAAATCTGGAAAGGAGAGGGGGATAATGCATACTTCTTAGGAGTAGCATCTCCCTGTATGTTCTGGAGTGTTACAGTAAGCATTAAATTGGAGTTTCTCACCTTCCTAGGGCTGCCAGTAAAAACTACCAGATTGAGGAAATGGAGCAAAATGACACATTAGCCCAAGGTAACCCAAAGATCTGGTGCTTGAGAGAAAATGCTGCAGCCCTGGTTCCTGAACATGCGCAGTGGCATCTGCAGGAAAGCAGCCACAGATGTCACCTCTCTCTTCTGAGGTTTCATGGCTCAGAGCCTAATCCTGCAGGTTGACAGGCACCTCTTGAAAGATTACGAGGATCTTCAGTTGCCCAGTTGCTGTGGTATGGAGGGGGATCTGCACTGGCAGGGATCATTGGGGTGGATGCTGCTCAGAAGGAACCACTGGACTTCAGTGCACCGCTGGGAAGGATTGAGGCCTCTTGAGATCTTGTTCAAACTGAACCTTTAAGCAGGATGATTGCCCATTAATAAGGAAGATACCATAGAGAACCACTGCCTGGTTCTTGACAGTGTGATGAGATATTCATGACAATATAATAGGATTTTGGTGAAATGCAATATTTTATTCTTGTTACTGGAATACAGTAGGGGCCCCTTAAGTCAGAAAAATCGATTTTAGAATAGGGTTTGTTAGAATCTTTCAGTCCCACAATCGATGTAAATGGGCAAATATCATTCTGTTTAAATCCAGTTTCCTGAGGCACAGCTGTGCCAGACACACATCCGAGAAGCAGGGAGAACACCCCTGTGCACCATTGAAGCGGAGAAAACCAGAGAAATTCTTCATGCATAGGAGGACCTCTGAGGGTAAGGCTGAGATAGCTGGGTGAACAGGCCAAATTGCACCCTCACCTCTGGTGTAATGCCACTGGAGCTGGAGAAGGCAGAAGGGATCTGTGAGGCACACCTGCTGATACATAGAGGAATGTGTTGCAAAAAGGAGAGACCAATTATTTTCACTAGCCAACGGGGAAGTATGGAGGATATTTAGGTCAAACATTAGGAGAAACTTTCTAGTGGGTGAGTTATTAATCAGATCAGGCAAGGCAGACATTGGAAAACCAGCCCTGCGCTGTTTGTCTGGAAGAACAGGGAATTGGGGGATGTTGGGGTGTGAGGCTGAAGTCCAGTCCCTGGCTCTGACACTGAGTCATAGCAGTCCTGTGGATGGTTACAATTTCCAGTGCCTGCAGGCAAATCTGAGCTATTGATAGCCTAAACAGGTCTGCCTCCAAATAACAGACATGGATGTGTAAAGATACGTGCAGTATGAATGTTGGTAGCTACTCAGCCGTTGGCTGGCAAAACTGCTAGGTCGGGTACACCTTGACCAGACTTGGGGTTGTCTCCACTGAAAGAATACTTGTGCCATTTGTGTTGCTGGGGAGAAGGCATTTATTTCTCTGTTCACTGAAAACTAGATGGAAATTTGTAAAAATGCCAAAAAATACATCCTGAGGAATGTTCTAGGTGATTGAAAAGCAGTTTTTCATCTCAGGAAAATCTAAGATTTCAAAATTTATGTCACCTGACCTGAGAAGAGATGTTAGGGGAAGTTATAATATTGGAAGCATTCATAAAGAGTCTAAAAATGTTTTCCTTCAACCTTACTGAATCATTTAACTTCCCCTTTGTGTTATATTAATATAATGCAAAAGCAACTTTTTCTCAGCCTTATCCAAATGAGATGCTGTCATGAAAATTTTCCTTGAAGATTTCAGCACAATTGATATTTTCCTGCAAAACATGTCGTTTCTGTTCAACTTGAATTTTCTCCCAGAAAATGTTCCTTTCAAAAATCTTGGGCCAATACTAATTACCATTATGCAGCTGCTGTTGCTGCAGTACCTACTGTAAAACATAGCCTGTGAGAACGCTAGTTTGTAGCCTGTACCTCATGACACCAAAGGACGTAGCAAAAACACCCCTTAGATGCCACCGAGATGGAACGGGGATATTGCATTTTCTCAGCTGACCGTTGTAACTAGTACAGCCTTATCTCTTAAGACTGTATCTGTTTCTATAACTGGGATGCAAAGGGGATGACTGCTATGATGCACAAACACGCTTACCAGCCTGTCTCCAGCACTGTGGCAGAGAGGGATGCTAAGGTTTCCTTTGAGGGCCCTGTGGGTACCTATTTCTGTGTTTCAAATGTCTCCCTAGAGTCAGCTTTCTTACTGTTGAGGTTGCTTGTGGTTTCGGTCATACATAGCAAGCTGTTTCTCTTGGAAGAGTAGCCCACTATGGAAATGAATACCAACTTTTACTCTTAGCAGGACCTCAGACGGGGGAACCTGAGATCTGCGACTTCAAGCCAGGATGATGACACAGCTTAGATAATGCACTCATGCACACTTCAAAGCTTTCTTGTGCTGGGTGTAAACCACAAGTAAACGGTGTAAACGTTCCCTGTTATAACACACACACCCTTTTTTTCCTCCATCTCAATTCCTTAGATAGCTGTGTTCCTGGAATTTTATTACGAGAATACAAGCAGTGACTCTTGCCATTCAATAAAACACATCACAACAAAACAAGCTCTCACCTTCTCCCCTCCTCTCTCACACATGCCGGCACATGGATATTACACAGCTGCAATCCCTGTGAGTGGGCCAACATGGATAACATTTAATAGGTATGTGGAACCTGATTTGTCTGGAGGAATTCCAGTCACCAAGCTTTAAAATCAAAGGCTGGCCTTAATGCCAGCCATGCCACTGCAGGGCGCATGGGTCACTCGCTGGGAGCCTGATGAAGAAGTTCAGAGAGAGATTTGTTTGGATGCAGGAAGCCTATATCTTTTGAGGGGCTTTGACCCTGGCAGGAATGTCACTCAAGAAGCCACTCGGCAGGTAGCATTGTGCCCTCATTAGTTCGACCTGGGGCATGGTGGTTTGCTTTATGTTGACAGTGCTATGTCCCCAGCACCACCTGGAGATGCAGTGAAGTGGAAAGTGGAAGCAAACACAAGAGTGAGCGAGACTCAGCTATGCGGCAAGGCAGTTTCCAGTCCCATTTGTTTCTGCTTTCCCTGGGCACGTGGGCAGTGAGAGCAGGATCTAACACAGAGTGCAGAACTGGAAAAAGCCTAAGAGATCCATCCAGTTCCTCTCCAGGCAGGTGCACTGCTTTTATTTGAGCATCACGCTGTTAGGATTTCCTGAGGTGACATTAAGTGGATTCATGGCCACAGCTGAGGCTGACACCACAGCAAGCCACAGCGTGTTGTGGTGCCATTATTTGTTCTAATGAGGGGAATAAATACACCTGGAAGCAGGGAATCCTCTCTCATCCTGGGCATTTGGCTGGATAGACATGAAGCCTTATCAGCCCAGTTCCATGCAGGACCTAGAAGGTGATTTTTAGTCCCTTCAGTGGATGGTAAGTGATACGTGAGCCCTGTCCCCTCCCAGTCACCTCCATCCTTCGTTAACCTCCCATCTCCTCCCACTGCCCCCTCCCTGTATTGCCATCCACTCTCGTAATAGCTACTGCACCAGCGCACCACCGCTGCAATAACAAACACCACCTCATTTCAGCATGATAAATGAAGAGTTTTAATGAAACTGGCCTAAGCCGTTCCTGGCAAGCTGCCTGTTTTTTGTTTGTTTTAAGCAGAGGTGATCCATCACCCTCCCGACTTCTCTCCATCGCAGCATCCCCAATCAATGCACTGCACCAGCCTCTCTCCTGTGTCCCTCACTAGCAGCCCAGTCCCTGGCTCCCCATGGGTACCTCGTTTGACCGTGACCCTGACCCCCTTCCAGGTTTGCTCCTCGCAATGGAGATTTTGGTTGGGCGTCTCTTCTCTATTCAATAGCTATGGCTGTGGGATGGCAAGGCACTGAGGGCCGTACCGATGCAGATATCATCTCTGTCTGTGCCTCTTCAGTTGACAGTGCTCACGCACACACATACGCACGTATTGTTTGCTAATAGTACAGTTGAATGTCTGGTGGGTATTAATTACCCTTGCAGTCTGCTGTTTCATTAGGGTCTCCTGTCTCTCCTGGGACAGGCTGTAAATCAAAGTGTGACTCACAGCTTTCAGAACTGGCAAATATAAACAAGCAAGCCCCAAAGAGGGGAAGAAATAAAGCAGAGCTCCACCCAGCCTCTTGGGAGAGAAAAAAAAAAGAAAAAGGGGAAAAAAAAAAGGCAACAATCTCAAAAGCAGAAAGCACTTTATTCAAGTGAGTGAGTGCCAGCCCCCAGCTCAGCACACCACAG
This sequence comes from Tetrax tetrax, assembly GCA_009806455.1. Lineage (NCBI taxonomy): Eukaryota > Metazoa > Chordata > Aves > Otidiformes > Otididae > Tetrax > Tetrax tetrax. Next base: position 1,078,403 of record WHYT01017917.1, on the reverse strand, counting down.
ACATTTGGGAAGGAGGGCAAGAGATGTCCCTGTATGCATTACTCTGTCTTCTGGTGCTGTTTTTCATTATTACAAGGCAGGGCAAAGGAAACATGTTGTTCTTTTTCTTCTTTGAAGGAATTAAGCTGACAGATGTATGTGCAACTGATGGAATGAGGTAGGACAGAGGAAGGGAGCAAGCCAACGCAAATACAGAGCTCCATATAACATCAAACTTGGGATTCCTGGAAGAAAGAGCGAGGGAGCGATGTCAACGTAACTTGCTTTTCTAACCTTTCTCCAGCTGTCCTTAGTACTCAGGTTCTTCAGAGCAGCTTTATGAGCTGTGCTGAATAAATGCCATTTTTAAGCATTTCTCCAAACGTTTGACAACTTTTCCTGAGAGAAAGTTTATTTCTATCTGAGAAATACCTGGGGAAAGGAATTTGGTTTCTTTAAGTACATGATGAAGTGAAATATGGAGTGAATAAAAGGCAAACAGGAGAATCCATGAGAGTTAACAGAAAACATCTGAAGAAAGTTGTTAACCAGAATTTTCAAAGGAAAAATCTGGAAAAGCTTCTGGATAAAAGGGTGCTTTGGTTTATAAAAGCTGTTCTACGTGGCCAGATTCTTGTGGCTTTCATAAACACGATGAACAACAAAATTTGGAGCAATGTTGCTCTTAGTGTTAAGTCAGGTGTTTTGGGAATGGAGTGGTGATAGGTGCTGCCCTTGCTGTTTACTACTCCTGATATTTTTTGTTGAAGGGGTTTCAGAGCAGAATCAAACCCTTGCAAATGGCATGAAGGGATTTATATTTCTTCCCTGCCTTTGATGCCACATTGCTTTACAACCTCTCCTAGTACAGAGCATTCAGAATACCACTTTCTTTGTGCACACATATACCCAGGTGTGCAGTTGGATAAAAAATGGGGTAGGAAGGAATACTGTTGGACAAAGGCTCTAGAGGAGAAGTCTTCTCTTTTAAAAATGTCTTGAAATCTCTAATGTTTCAGAACAACAGACTGAACATTTGCCTTAAAAATTTGCCTGGACAGGCTGAGTGCAGAGCAGATAGTTGCATGGGGGTATCTATTCCAAATCTGCGCAACATTTTCGTCCCTGCTGCTTTACGACTTTCCAAGATTCAGCTTGTTATGAAGGAAGAAAACTTTTCTTCTTACCTACCTATTATCTCATCCCCTGCTGATAAAGTCTGCGGTGGGGGTTGAGGTAAGCTTGTAAGCCCAATAGGGACATACAGACTTTCTTCTTCTGCCCTTTCCATTAGGAAAACTTGACTGCACCTTGTTAAATACATACAAAATCCAAACTTGTTCTTTTAATCCCAGGGTTTCTTCATACAAAGAAATTGTATCCCGTACAGCTTGCTAAATAAAGTGGCCCCATTTTCTTGTAGAAGCCTGTCCGCAGATGGACCCTTTGTAGGGGACCTGGAAAGTCTCTTCTGCTCACTTGCTGTGAAAATAACAGCTGACCTTGAGGAGTACTGTATGGTCCTACATCCCACCCCGTTAGGCCTTTGAAATAGGGATACTCCTCAAATCTAAATACTTGTTTTACTACCTCCTCTTCAAGAAACTTTGTCAATTTTCCTTGAAAACAGAGCTTAAATGTACTAAGATATCTTATTACCTGGAGTACAAGCAGGGATTCAGTGAGTCAACTGCTGTACTGCATAAGGAGATAGAAAAGGCATATGGAGCCTGGGCTATCTAATCTAATCTCACTGTGTCTATATAATCTGGGTAAATGGCTAATCTATCACAAAGAGATAAAAATAATTAAGGCTGCAACCAGGTTCCATTAGCAAAATTGATGTGCCCTGATCCCTATTGGGTCTACTTTCAAAGCAAAAGGGAATTTTTTTTCCATATAGCTCAAAGGAAATTAGTCAAAGTGCTTTTTGAGTTACAAGACATTAACAAATTAACCCAGATTTGAAATTTTGGCTCCTACCTATCATTTGTTTTCTCATCTTCTAGCTAAACTTAGCTTTATCACTGTCCTGTATTCCAGATTTGTGTGTGGAGAAAACCTCTTGAGAATTCACTGCTGGATGTATTAGTGGAAAATAGGTTGTAAATCAGCAGAATCATTAACTCTTGTTTTATGTAAAAGCAGTGATTGCTCTGTACTCTGGAAAGAGGTGTTCTGCCACCTGTTAGCCCTCATAATCCAAAGAGAATATAAACAGTCATTTTTCAGGATGCCTAGGAAGGAAGTTTTCTTTTACATAGATTTCTCTGAGTATTTGCTGTCCAGCTGGTGGTGGCAGCAGAGTAACCCGGATTTTTTATTTTTAATACTGGAGACTTGGTGTGAGGGTGTTCATGAGTATGGGAAGGTAGAAGGGTGCTTGCAGCTGACACTTGGAGTGCATTTCTTTGGTTTTGATTTGCTTACACAGCTTGCCACAAAAGAAAATGGCTTCATGATTCGTTGATTCTCTTCTATCTCTGCTGTTGGTTTTGGGGCACAAGCTACAAATGGATCTAGTTTGAGGAAACGGGTGCTTTAAACCAGCCCAAGTTTTGGAGTTGTGCTTCTAAGGAGTCCTTTCCACATCATCTATCAGGAGAGCCAGGGACGTTTAAATCATGGCAGCCTCCTGTCAGGCTTCTTACGAAGTGTCATGCAACACAACATTGGCACGGTAATGAAATGCTCTGACAACTCCCTTTTTTGCACTTACCAGCCCTTTTCCCTATCCAGCCAATGTCTTTCTGGCAAAACAATGAGGAGAGGTGGTGCAGTAGCAGGGTGAGCATCTCTGCCTGGGATCTGCCCTAGGACAGGTTCTCCTTGTGGATCTCTTGCAGCTACAGAGCAGATTGCCGGGTCCAGAGCTGAATCTCACTGATTGCCACAGGTTTGAAGGGACCAGCTGCATCATCAAGTCTGGTCTCTAAATCATGCAGTATTTAGAAGGATCCACAGAAAAAAAAAATTGAATAACTTATCCAAAGATCCTTATGCATAGATCACGAAATGCTTCTTAAACCCCCATAGTGCCTCACAGGAAGGGCAGATTTTGTTTAGATGAGGGTTTTTTTTCCCTTCTATGCAAAACAATGGTTAGTAAGCTCTGCTCTGTAATGAAGAATTACTTTAAAGATTTTGGACTATCTGCCAGGATAAATGATGGAGCATTACCTGCTGTTGGCTGTAGGCAAGTGTAATGGTGAAACCTCAGCAGATGAGGGTTTGATTTGAACAAGCAGTGGCTTTTAGCTACAGAGCTCTGATCTGCAGAGTGGTGCAGGCTATAGAAATTCCCCGTTGTCTAGGGGAATATACAATATAATATTTTATAGATGTCCATTTACTGAAGAGAATTTTTAACCTGGGGGGAGTTTGAATATTTACTTTAGGACCACAGGTGGAAATTCTTGGCAGATTCTGTATCTCTCCCCACTGTAGCGTTTGGTCAGTGCCCCACGGATGATAAGAAAGAAGATTTGTCTTGCTATGAGTAAAACAGGATGCAAAGGCTATGCATAAGGCTGGCAATGGTGCTGTGAAGAGATAGACATTGATTTCATGTTTGTGAACAGTGAGGCAGGCACTTAAACTGGTCATGTGTAGTACAGGCAGTATTCAGGCAGTGAGCGGGTGCTCTTCCTCTGTGCCTCCTGGCTTCTGCTGTCTTCCTTGACTGATTCAAAAAAGCAGCTGGTCTAAGCTGCTCTTCCTATCTCAGAAAATAATCAGTACCCAAAGGGGATGGGGGCTGTGCTGTAAGAGTTGCTGTTGTTTTTCTGACTCCAGTGTCAGCGTCATGATGTTTATGGAAGCAAGGAGCTGAAAGCAAAGGCTAGAGTTAGATAATGTGTATTCGGGAGCCATATGAAGCCCCTTCAAACCTGCAGCTCTCTGTCTTGACAGGCATCTAGCCCAGGGCTCCCCACACCAGCTCTGCCAATGCCCTCTCCTGACCTGCAGCCCCTCAACTACCCAGCCCGGGGCTCCCCTCACCATCTCCCCAAGTGTGGCACCCCTGACTGCTGCATTCCTGGCTTTTCTGCTAAGCTCTGCCCGTGCCTCTCATGCCTGTCTCACAGCTTCCCTTCAAGGGTTGGACTTTCCTTTTCAGGGACACCTCAAGATGAACTTTTCTCTATGCAGATGACTGCAGACTTCATGCCCCGTTCCCTGGCACCCTAAGCCTCTGAGCCTTGGAAATAAATGTTGAAGAGCATAGAAGAGCAGAAACCGCTCCATTTATATTGAAAGCTCCAGTAGTTTGGACGTGCATCCTTGGAACTATGGAGGGATTTCTAAGTCGCCTCCTTGCTTCTATGTTCCTTTCCTTCCTTCCCTACCGTTTCCACGCTATCCCATATGGTATCTGTCAGATACTATACTTCTACCCCCAGAACTCTTAATAAGGCAGAGATAAAAGTGTTCCTTTATTAATAATCGTGAAAAATGTTGTATGTGGAGTTCAGAACTGGGAAAGTAAAAGAAAGACAGTAATTAGCTTGTTTCTGTATCTCTGCTCACTGAGGCATTTTGGATGCAGTGAGAAAATTCTTGACAGATTTTCTTTTCTTTTTGTTCCCCCCCTTCCACCTCCCCTTTCCTTATTTTCTTTTGAAGTATCATGCAAAGTTCTTGGGTTTGGGTTTTCTTTTTTTTTTTAATGATAAATTCTATAATCCATGTACAATTTTTTTTTTCCCTCTGACTTGTCAGAGATATCAGCTCACAACATATCCCTTTGTTTGCCTGTTTTTCTAGGCAGTTCTACAATTGGTCTCCTAGAAGGAAGTAAACATGCCAATTTTCCATTGACTAGCAATGTTTAAGAAAAAGGAGTGATTTCATTAGAAGGGTCCGGAAAATGATTGTTCACCAACTTTGTTTGTCCCTTTGTGGGGGACAAAAGAAGAAAATTTAATATTCCTCATTTGTTGTTTTTTTTGTATCCTGTACTAACATATGCTGGAAGGATGAGGCAAGTTGCTTTCATCTGGTGTTTCACTCCAGCTCTCCCCAGAGAAGCAGTGCTCGCTCCCTCACCCAAATGCATGCCATCTTCCCTCATGGAAAGGAATTCTCAAGTAGGACATGCACAGCCAAATTTCCAGCAACTAATTCCAAGCCCTCACTCCCAAGCAGCCTGGTTTTGCCTCTTCTGAAATGCATGCCAGGACTCCTTCCCAGTTGCTTGAGCTGCACGTGAAGGCTTAACACCCTTGGACAAGGGTGGAGGAGCTGAGCACTAGAAGGATTGATGCAGATGATGTTCCCTAACAAGTGGTGCATGTGAAGCAGGAAAGCCTCCTCTACCTGTAAGGAAGATCTTTAGGACAGCAGCAGCCCTCTGCTTTTAAGAGCCCTTGAGCTCAGTTGTGCTGCCATAGCAGCCAGAGGCCCTGGTGGTGACCAGCGACCCATCGCAGTTGGCACTGCAAGGGACAGGAGTCTGGAACAGTCCTTGTTGGTGACACTGGCGACCTGAACAGAAGACAGAAAGGGGCTGATGAAAAGGATGCCTCAGAGGCATCTGCTGGATGTAGGACTAAGAAACCAATCTTTTGACTCAAGGTCCAAGGGCCCTACGACTACCATAGCCTGTCTCTGAGTCACCGTCCATATCTGCTGTAGAAATAGCAAATGTTTGTTTCCTTTTCTTAAGGTTTATGGGCAGGAAGAAACTAAGAGGATAGGAACTAGAAAAAGGGTACTAAGTCAGCGTAGCTTTGCACTGTATTTTCTTTTCTCATGGAATGCATCTAAGTGACAAGGCAGAGTTCAGGCTCATGAGTAAAGGAGGGGAGTAAGTCATCGTTATGATGCCTTCAGTAACTGAGAAGTCCTTCTCACCTTAGTTTGGAGCCCTTCTTCAGGAGTTTCTTCTACTGCAGAGTACATTTTGCCAATTTGCATTAAGAAGCAAATCAAAGTGCAAAACCAGCATGGGATAGGTGTGGTAGATCCTTCCCATTCTGAAAAGCATTTTGCAGTAGATAGTAGTAGAACAAAAACAAATGACTACTTGGTGCCAGTAAAAAATTATTTTGGGTGTACTTTTCCCTGCAGAAACCCGGCAGCTCTGAAAGCATCCAACCTGCATCATGTGCCAACACTCTCCATTCTAGAACAGAGCCAGTTGAGTAAGTTTGGTTAATTTCTGTCCAGTAACCAAAAATGCTGGATCTTAAAAAAAAAATGCTGGTTCTTTATTTCAGCTCTTAGTGCATTAATTAAAAGCTCCTATGAGACAACAAGGATGAGTGGGATGCAATAAAGACACTAAGAAAGAATAAGAACATTATTACAACGAAAGCAGATTAATGGGGCTTCACATAGTGGTGCTAATGGATGTTTTTGAACTTAGAAAGGAAGCGATGAGACAATTGAGTAATGAATTTTGCCATCAAAAAATCACAGCTGAGCCAACATCACCATATAAAAAGGGAGCTGATTTATTGATTATAATGGAAAAGACTAATAGATGGATTTAGTGAAGACACAACACTTTTTTTTTTTTTTTTCCACAGGAAGGACACTCATTTATATATTCCCTCCCCAAACTGGAGGAGTAGTAATTACATCCTTTGTTTATACACTTCTTGAATGTACACAACATTAGCACCATGGTGGGGCATATGAATAGAAGGCTTAAATAAAAAACACAAAGGTTGAGGAAGCAACAGGGAAGACATAGATTGGCAGAGCACTGCTGCATTACTGTGAGAGCCTGCCTGAAAAGCAGAGAGGACCAGTGACTGTGGGGGACAACTTTGCTGCCTTTTAATGTGATGCTGTGTGGATTGATCCTGTATTCTCAGTGCTGGAACCCCAGCTGCAAAAAAATTGGTCTAGGATTGGCCATGCTGTCTCAGAAGAGAGATGTCTGAGAGCTGGGCAACAGGAGTAATGATGTGCCTGGGAGGATTCTCATGCAAAGAGGAAGTTCTTTGAAAGTTTGGGACCAACAGAGCTTGTATGTTGCTAAGAAGAAGGGGTATGTAAAAGTCTGCACATATGTGAGACCCTCAGTTTTCAGAGGAGAGAACAAGGAGATGTTTGATGAGATTGCAAGGTGAAAAAGGGGGGTGTATTCTCTTAACTGTAAGAGGCAGGTTGGCTGTAGAAGTCATTGTCACATCACATCATCGATAGCTAGCTTTCAGCAGGGCTCAAAAATAAAAAAAAATCTGGTATTCATTGGGAGTATGCAGAGTTGTCTTAATCAAGGAGAATACATTCTGGGAAGGAGACCCAGTGTGCAGTGAGTTCAAGGCTTCTCTAGGTCTCAAAACCTAAGACAAGGCCAAATATAGAGTGACAAGCTGTTCCACATCTGTCTGCATGGTGTACTTGTACCTTCCCTGAAGCATCTGGTACTGACTGCTATCATGGACAGGATAGAGGACTGAATGAACACCATGGCCAATACAGTCTGATACCACGCTGCTCAGTGGAGCATCTTCTCTAGCTTCCTCAACAGTGAGTAAAGCAGTGGATGTGTGCACATGTGTTGAGAAATCAGCTTGCATTATGACCATGGCTTAAAGTTTTACCTGTAACAAGCCCCAGCTCTCAATTTCATTGGAGCGTGACCTACTGCACCCTGCTGCATTCTGCACGCAGCCTTTCAAGGAGTAATTATCATCTCATCCTGAAATCGTTTTGACCACTGGAGGGAGGGAGATGACATCTGCTTAACATCTGCACAGCAGCAGGCTGCTCATGAGCTCAAGACACGCAACACAGATGAAAACATCCATTTGAAAGTGCAAGGAGTGATAACTGGAGCTGGCTATTACTGCAGAGCAAGCGTTCCTCTTGGGCACTGAGCTGTGTACCAGCATGGTTTCCTCTGATATATTTTCTAGTAGCGTGGACTCAGTTACATGCTTTGGGAAACATTCCACAAACTACTGTTGTACCTTGCTGTCAGGAAGTTTTTCGCAGGTTCAGTCTACATTTGCTTTTTTCCCTTAGTCGTATTCATATTGATATCCTGTCTCCTATTCACAACCACAACAGACATATTTGACCCTTGCATTCTTTGACTGCTCTAATTATCTGACTGTTTTGTTGCTTTGCTCTGCTCTTGTTCATTTTTGTCAATACATTTTGCATAATGAGGTGCTCAGGAGTGAAGACAGTGTCCTGCGTGTGCTCATGTCAGAGCTCCACACAGAGAATGTGATTCCTTCCCTGCTCCAGAGAACTCCACATACACAAAAAAACAAGAGGTTGAGGGAAGGTTACAGGGTGATTTAGTCTCTGTCTTTGGACACAAGTTGAGAGAGCAAAGAGGGCTGTGATGGACATCTGCTCATGGTAGAAATTTTTAAGTCCTGCTCTTCACTGAGGTGAGCTTTTAGGCTAACAGAGCCCATAAAACACCTTCTCTCCACACCACAGGTGGCAAAACATGCCAGTCCTCTATCCTAAACGATGTCTGAATCTCCAAAGGTTTGGAGGTTTTGTGGACTGCAGCCCCTCCAAACACATGGTGCTTTAATACTGAATCTTATCTAACACTATGGAGCAAAAGATTCTCTTTTTAAGGCCTTTTATGAAACAGTGAGAGAGCTTCACAATGATGTCAACATCATACAGCATCACATGTGCAATGTAGAAAGTCCACAGTGATGAAGGCACAGAAGAAGAGAGAGAATTGTTCAGTGAACTAGCTCACTCCTTCATTTCAAACTGGATTCCCACTGGTTCAAAGTCAGACTCTCTCTTTAGAGGAATCTGACCTCAAATATCAGCATTTCAAATGAAAGGGAAAATTGGGAAATGAGGGCAATATGCTACTTTGGGCTTGTGGACTCTTGGCTGTGACATGGAAAGGTCTAGGGAAAACTCGGTCTACCTTGAAGCTCTTCAGGTATCCTGATGCCTTGAACAGGCCCTGAGAGACAAGCCCCAGCTACAGCTGCAGCTTAGTAACTTCATAGCATAGGTCCAGGGGACCCTGAAGTGGACTGAAGAGGTAGGGAATGCCGTTGTCCTTTTTGGTATAGTATATAGCAGGCTCATATTGATGACAACTACATAGGGCCACTCATGGGCATATCCAAGTACCCCAGTTCTTTCTGCTGTTCTTAGTATTTCCATTCAGAGGGTTTGACTTTGCTGCAATTATCCCTCTGTCCAAATCAGTGATGGAAAACCCATTGGTTTGAATGGGCATGATTAGGGAAAAGTCATCTCTTTCTGAAAAATCTCATCCTTGGTGCTAATAGTGAGTTTACTGTATGTAAGCTATGAAGCAGGGTTGATATTTACAGCAGGGATTGAGGTAAAGTGCGAGACACCATTACTTAGTGGAGTAAGGGACACATTGCTGGCTTCCATTTTGGTAAAGCAAACACTGTTGCTTGCCAGTGCTGTGTCTGTTGTAGGATCAAATCTGGGTCTCGCTGAGATTGTTGGGAACGCTGCTGTGGAATTAAACTAGGTCCCTTCCTGCTGTGGATGAGAACGGAGAGTTGCAGTACCAAAATCCACCCCTGGCTGCACTTCTGGAGCAGCTCTGCTGATTATAGTCAAAATTACTCAGGGGTTACAGTGCTGCAACTGAGAAAAGAATTTGGCAGGTTAATCTCCAGGGCTATTGAGCTGGCACCTCTCACCAGAGCTACGTTTAATTAACATTTACAATGGAAAAGCAAACGAGGCATAATTCTCCAAACCTTGAACCCCGTTGAGGGCTGATTGATCTTGAATGCTGGCAATCCTGTTTCCCCCAAACACAAATAAGCCTATATATGAATGTGAGCAGATTTTTTCTTCCTGCTCTTAAAGAATGCAACACAAGTTGTATTTTGTAACACAAGAACGACATAAGGTCTCCTTCCAGCTGTTTCTGTGTATGGCTCTCTTCCCTTGGTTTGAGTATCTAGTGCAATATCTGTCCAGTTTGTCTTGCATCTGGACTGAAAGGTGCTAAACGCTGGGGCTTCCACTGGTATTTGTCACAAGCTGGTTGCTGACTGGGATGAAAGTCAGGTCCCTGCAGCCCTGGGCTGTAGAACGAATGGTTATGTGTTAAGGAAGCAGAAGGTGCAAAGCCATGATAAGAGAGGCAAGAGAGAGCCTCTCGTTGCTTGGAGAGACCCTCCTGGTGTGTGGGAATGGCCTGATGTCCAGCCAATTGACCACCACCAATCCAGCACTCAAATGACAGGGAATTAATGCTCTGCAGGGTGATTATTGCAAACATTATGCCTCAGTTGTTTACCTCTGTTTCATGGATCCAGGTGACAGTCAGCTCAATGGATTTCAGGCAGGTTTACTAGTGGGCTAATCCTTGTTTTTCAGCTGTGGTTAAGAAAGCTGAATGGAGGTGGGGAATCAGTTGTGGCATGCTGGCTGTTATTGCCGTGAATAATGGGAAAAAGGCTGGGAATCAAGAAAAGATGACAAAAGAAAATGTAGATGTTGATAGAGACGCAAGATGGGAGAGACAGCAATTAAACAGGGATAGATTTGCACAGGAAGGGGAACAGCAGGGAGGGGTTTTTCTCAGGATCAGGGTGCGTTAACAGGACTGTGGAGGCCATAGGCTGATGTCCCTGAGCAGAGCTGGGCAAATGAGCCTGAGAGAGGACAGGAATAGCTGGGGATGCTGCAGAGGGGTTGCCAGAGCTGGGTGCGAAGAGTCCTGGACTGGCATAGCGTGGAGGCCAGCTGGTCAGGAACAGAATGTGCGTGGGTGTGGGAGCCGCTTCTGTCGTATTTCAGCAATTCTCCTGTCTTAACAAGAATGAAATATCAGTTGTAAAAAGACTAGAAAAGCAATTATCTGGATTGTGAGAGTTCCACGGGCAGCAGTCCTGAGCCTCTCCCTGCAATAAAACCTTCCAGGAGAAGCTGGAACAAGCTGTAGTCATCCCCAGCTATTCCTCCAGCACAGCCTTGGCTATATTGTTCGAGAGACTCCACGAAGTCTCCAAGGGATTTTGTTATTGCTATTGATTTTACATGGGAGATTCTTAGATACCGAGGTAATGGGTCGACAGCACAAAGCCTTACGATAGAGGGATCTTCAGAGTGCTTTGCACCTGTGCTGCCATAGCTGCGGAGAATTCCAGTGCTGTTCCACCAGCCTTTTAGCACCTCTTGCTGGGAGAAGTTGAGAAGGGACCAGCCACTTTGCTCTGCTCAAGGGATAGGGAGAAAGTAGAATTCAGTTTCTTCCTTATTAACAACATGCTATGCACAGCACAAAACATCCTAATGTATATATTTAGAATACACTGCAGAGCTATTTCTTTTCCTTTTTTTTTTTAAAAAAAAAAACCACACCGCACTTTTATAATAATAATAAAAATGCAATTTATATACAGTATCTTCATATCCCAAATATTTATAAACATAGTTATCTTTGGTCGACTGATTCCAGGAAGTTTGCCAGCACATCAAAGCGATGACATTTTACATCTCATATTCTTTTCGTTGTGAGGAATGAGGTGCTTCTCCGTTTCTTAACTGATTTTTCAGATTTTCTTTTAAGACTGGTGCAATCAGGGTAAAAACCTGCAGTTTCCAGAACAGACAGGAAATTCCATGAGACTTAATAAACACCATGCTTGGCTTGATGTTGCAGTAGGGTATTGAAAAGAAATATTATTGAACATTAGTCTGCCACACAGATGCATCTATAAGTTGCTGTCATTGGCAATAAGCCTGTAGCTATAACAGGTTACAGATGACTTTCTCTGAGCCTGGTCTCTAGTTTCACAAGCCCTAGAACCAAAATTCTGTAGGTTCATCCTGACTTCTAGTTCTGAAGTAGTATAGGGTAAACAAGTGGCTAGTGGTCCCTTAGTAGAGTATGTCATGGTGTTGGCCTTCAGGTCAGGCTCTTAGGTATGGAAATAGCATGCTTTTGTGCTGGTACCTGATTGCAGATGTAAATTGGAGACCCTTTGAAATGATTGTCCATTCATCATCATAAAGGCCTGGCATGTTGTGTTTGTTATGCATTTTACTTGGGACTTACTCTCTCTGTGAAATCCATAAAGGAAATACTATGGCATTCTTGGGTGCTCTACTGGATATTGTCTCCAGATGTTTTTAAAGGTCCATCTTCTAATTCAACCCCCAAGAGGCTTTTCAGAAACTAAAGCGAGCAATTGGAGGCAGCTGCATAATATCTCAAATGACCTACTTACTCCTTCCTTTCTTGATTTTTTCCACATGTAGGTTATCCATTTGCAACTAAAATCATAGTGCCAAACGTGTTTTTGCATAGTGCATAAACCATTCATGCACATCACTTTAACAATAGGGGGGCAGACCTGTTGAGAACTAGCCTAGCCTATCTTGTAAATGGAAGCTTTAAACGAGGAGGAAGGAATGATGGATGCAGTGTACAGGGACTCGGAAAACAAACGAGCATGATGAAATGGATATGGGCTGCGTGGATTTGAATAATATTTGGGTTTGGGGACAGCAAGAGGATGTCCTAATTTTCACAGTCTTCAGTCCACCATCAAAGTACCATCAAATGAGACTTCTTCTAGTGCGTAAGGTGACACCATCATCTTCCTCATTCTCTGCTGCTTCAGATACTCTTAATCACAGCTGGTTCAGCTTACTCTCTAGGGCAGCTTTTAATGTTGGAATCTCTACTAGGCAAGGCCCTTATAGTTGGCTATGTAATATATAAAATAGGTGGTGGAGGGGTGTGCATACACATATGTGTTTGTCTTTCCCTGCATGTAACAGAATCTTTCAGGAGGGTAAAGCAGGAGGAATTTAGAAAGCAAATGGCATTTGTGAAAGAAAATCAAGCCACTCCTCAACCTTTCATGACTGGACATGGCACAGGTAGGGGGCAGGAAGCTGAATTAATGCTGTCTTCTCCAGGTCCCAAAGCTACAATGTACTGGGGGAAGCTCCAGGAAGATTGACAAAAATGCTGATAGGTTTGGAAAGCGTAGCGTAAATGAAAAGATTAAGGAGGTGGGTATATATTCATCGAGGAGGAAAGATGTGTGAAGGGAGATGTAATCACTGCCTGCAAATCCATAAAGAGATGCTACTGAGAGGATGGGGATCCATTTTTCTCAGTGGTTGGTACAAACAGGCCTAAGACATAATGGTCCTGAGGTGCAGCAGGGAGCAGTTAGTTAAAAAATATGAGGGAAAACTTTATAACTCTAGGAACAGTTTGGTGACAGAGCAGGCTGCCAAGGCAGGCTGTAGAGGCACCAGCACTGGAGATATTCAAGGCAGAGATGAGTCACCCATCTGTCAGGGATGGTTTAGGTGTAATCAGACCTGCCACAATGTGCAGCAATGGCCTGGATGATGCACCAGAGGTCTTTTCTCACCCAAATGAGCCTGTGATTTGTCATTTGTGCCTAATTCAGTGCGTTGTACTGTGTGTGAGAGTGTTTGCACTTGATTCCTATATGTTTCCGTGCACATCTGCAGCTCGGATCTCTCCTGACCTGTACAGCCAGTTAGTCTGAACTCTTTCTCTCTTTTTCTTTCTTGCCTGTTTGCTCCCTCTTGATCTGTTCCTCTTACATTTCCACATTTACCTTTGTTTGCTGACCCTATATTTCTATGTGACCTCCTGTCTCCTTTTGTCTTTATTTCACATGTATTTCTGTGTGCTTTCTTGCTAATGTACCTGTGCCTGAGCATGTACACACACAGCCCTGTCTGTCCTCCCTGCACTTTCCTCCTGCTGTCCATCCTGCACTGAGAGCTGCAGAGAGAAAAGGGCAGGTAGGAGGAGGATTTTTCTTCCCATAATCAGAACTGCTGAGAATTGCACAGTTTGGGTTTGAAAGCCTTGGAGATGTGCTCACATCAGTCTGTGCCTTTGGTAATGCACTGGGCTGATGGGCATATGACGCCCAACAAGAGGTGGGGCATTAACTCTGCTGTACGTTTTCCAGATCTGCCTCATATCTGACAATCTAGGGCTGTGCACAGGACAAGTTTGAGTTGGCCTGCACCCCTCTTTGTGACTTACTTTGCACCTCACTTCTCTGCAAGCACCGCAGAAAATCTGAACAAGACGTCACGGCCATCCCACAGAGACAACACAAATAACTCGCTGACAGTGACAAAAACCTTGCTGATCGTGATGTGCTGCATGTTCCTGAACCTGCAGCAGTGCTAGGAATGCTTTATTAAATTAATATGTCCTAAGTGCTTATGCTGAGTGCCAGGTGGATTAGAGAGGGAAAAACCAGGAAAGGTTTCCTCCAGCAGCAGTGAGTATGCTTGGACAGACACCAAACCAGCTATTACTCTGACAGAAAGGATCATTTAGGTGCTCCTATTTCGAGTGTATGAGTGTGTGCAGGAATCTGCGTATTGTCTGAATTTATTTCATAAAATAAATTAGATCACCCAAGGATGTGTTCAGCTCTACATCATCTGCAGTTTTCAAAACGTCAGATGTCTTTCTAAAAGACTATCTTTGCTTCACTTACAAGTTTTTGAGTTAGAAATGGGGAAGCTATGGATGAAATCTAAGGCCTGTGTCACTCAGGGAGAAGACCCATGTGATCTCAGCTCTTCCTTTCTAATCTTAAATATCAGTGAATCTGTCTGTTGTATCAAGAAACTGTTGAACTTCAGTGTGCTTAAGTCAGGAAACAGCCAAGTCAGATTGCATGTGAAACCTTTCATGGAAATCATAGAATCATAGAATCATAGAATGGTTAGAGTTGGAAGGGACCTTCAAAGGTCATCTAGTCCAACCCCCCTGCAAGAAGCAGGGACCTCCCTGACTAGATCAGGTTGCTCAGAGCCCCATCCAGCCTGGCCTTGAACGTTTCCAGGGATGGGGCATCCACCACCTCTCTGGGCAACCT
>WHYT01017917.1:952711-1063561 GCA_009806455.1 Tetrax tetrax | reverse complement strand
TTTTTTTTTTTTTTTTTTTTTTTTTTTTTTAATTTAACCTTAATCACTCTTGTGTAGCCATCTTTTGTGTTCCTGTGCTTTTCCATATGTGGCAGATAAACAGAAGCTATGAAAGTAATTTGTACCAAGAAAAAAGGCATAGCAAATTGTGTTAGACAACGTGCTACAGATCAAGAACGGCAACAAAAGTAATAGTGAAGATGTGCTGGCATATAGAAAGGTTTATAATTAAACTGCAACATTAGCGATTTCATTGTTGATGTTTCTTTAATATATCTTACAAGAAATGCTCTATTACTGTTTAAAGTAATTACTTTGTACTTGAAAACATGCATATATTTTAATGTCATCTGATGGAAAAAAATTCACTTTTCCATTTACTTGTATTTGTCCATTTAGAAATATATGTATAACTTTCAGATCAGCAATTTTGCAGGATAAATTCTTTACTCAAACTCTCACTCATTAAAAAAAATAATTTACCAGTAGTTTAAAGAAAGCAGATTGATTACCGAGAGAAAGTAATATTTGAACTTTCTTAAGACAGTCAAAAATAAGTCACATGCAAACTACAAAACAGTTAGATTGATACATAAGAGACCTTAGTCAAACAAATCATCAGTTATCATCATAAAAACTATACACTGTTAATACAACTCTGTATGCATATTTCTCAAAGAAACAGCTTTGAAGATAGTAGCATAATGAATTACTGTGCAGAGGTGTATCTGTCTGCAGCAGAGAAAATCTATCTTATTTTAAATGTGCATGGGTGCTGAGAAAATTATTAACATAGAGACCCGGCACCAAGGAGAATATGACATGAAAAAAACCTTAAATGTGATTTGCTGTGATGGACCAAGTACTAGCAACACCCAGTGAAACAGAGTTCAGGCAGAAGTAGAAGAGGAAGGTGTGCTTAGCAGGAGTTCAGAAGCTTTAAGGATATTGCCCTCAATTGCTCCTCAATGAATAGCATCTTTTCATAAAGGAGAAGCAGTGCAAAAGAAGAATGGCAAGGAATGACAAGAAATTTGGATGCCATTTCTATCTTATCCCAGACATAAATTAATTCAGTGCCAATCTGTTTCCTGGTACAAAGGAGAGGGGCAGAGCTCCTTCCCATCATCTTGTGCTCCGTTATGTGTCCTGGTCTGACCACACTCATCTGAGCATCATTTGTTAGGGCTGCTAGCTCGTTACTTGCTGAGTGACTCAGGGGCATATCGTGGGTTGTGATCAAACATACATGCTGCTGGATCCTGGCAGTAACCTTTCCGGGTAGGACCTGGACCAAAGCAAGTCACAGAGCATTCTGGAGAGATCAGAGTGTTTTCTACTGCAGGCTGGAGGGAGATAACATCCTAATTAAAGTAACGAGGAATCAAATCAAATGCACACCGAATATGAGTTTGGAAATCCCCAGGCTCAAAGATACCACCCTGCTCATTAATGCGAGTTTATTTTCAATCTGCTTCTTTTATTCTCTTTGAGTGTGACTCTCATATGAAGGAAGATAGTTTGACTTGTATTACTGATGATGCTTAAAGGACTCAAGTCCAGTTCAGGATGTGTCCTCCCAGATTCTGGGGAGGACATAAGAGGAAACATGAATTGAGTGTGTGGCAAAGCTACAAGAACTCACAACACCTTTTGCAGGTGGCGAATTAAGACCCAGAAAGAAGAGCCCTAACCCAAGGCCATTCAGAAGATCTGTCAGAACTGATGTCTGAACTGACAGGCTGCTCTGTTGCCCTAAAAAAAAAATCCCAGAAGTGGATTTTTCATTTTATACCAGAGGAATAGAAGATTAGCCTAGCCACCTCCCTGTCCAACTCAAGAGGTTTCTCTAAAGCACATTGCCTGGTGCTTTATCCAGTCTCAATGCTTCCAATGAAGGTCTCCATTTTGCCATGTTGTGGCATAGCTGAGTTGCTGGGGTGGTCTGAAGGAGGGAGGAAATGTCTGCCCAGAAGCTCTAATTCCTAGGAGCTGATCCTGTGACACAAGTCAGAGAGCAGGTGCTCCAGACACTTTGTGAAAAAGCTGGCCGCCAGTTTTGCATCCATGTGCTCGCTGCCGGCTGCTCAGCCCTCAGCTCTGCTGCTGCCGATGCTCCCCTCCGAGGTGCTGCTCCCAGCTGAACGGTTTGGAGGATGTCAGTCTGATTCCACATTCAAGCTCAATCACTTCAAGATGAGCCAAGAAGCTGAAGTGACCTATTAGCACAGCCAGCAATCTTTGTATTTTTGTGATTATGTTTTATATATTTCTTCACCCTTTGTTCAATTATGGCAGGATCCCTTTCTTCTTGTCCGCTCATGTTCTCTCTCGGTGCTAAGTGCCAGCTGTCACTGCCTGCTGGATAATTACCATTTTACAAACAGTGTTTAGGGAAATGCCATCAGTTTCTGGCTGTCAGGGCTTATTTGAGGGGCTTTCCTATGTTAACTACCTCTTCTCTTTTCAGGCAGGAGGGCAAGGGAGGGGAAGGAAGCCACGAGATCTGTCTTGTCTCCAGGCATTTGAAGAAAAATTGCATTTCATCTTTTTCGCATTTTGACTGTCAATGCTTATTCCTTCCCCATCCTCTCTCCCAGTTTATACACTCCTCTTACTTTTTCTTTATGACAAGCTGCTCTGTCCTTCTTTGCAGCTCCAGTGGCCTGCAAGTGACTGGTGGCATCAGTGAAGATAGAGCTGCTTATTATGGGGGGTTACTAATGGGAAGGAGGGCATATTCTCAGAAATAGTCATGGCCCCTCATTACTGTAATATGCTACTTAAAGCTATATAGGTCTGCCTGAGGTTAAGCAGAGGATCTGGGAAAAAAGCTTATACTTTGATTGCCTTGCTGCAAGAGGCAGTAGCACGAGTACAGCCAAGGAGGGATGAAGCCCAGATGTTGCTGAGAGAGGCTGAAATCCTGGATATCAAAGCCAGACTCCATAGAGGGATGGTATTAGGCCATCTGATAAGACGTGTCTTTCCCAGGGCACCAAATATATGGAGTGTTTTGTCTAAGAGGGTGACAGGGAAGAAGGCAGGATGGCCACAGCATTTGCTTGTGGTTTAATTTGCCTTTGCTAAGAAAGGTAATGGCAGATGCACCGTAGATTCACCTGGAGGGGCTGGACCAGACTTGAGTTCTGTCAGCTCCAAAACTTTCTGCTGTCATTCAAAGCAGCTTTTTCCCCTTAGCAACAGTTGGTACCAGTTTCTTAATAATTTCTGCAGAGCCTCAGTCAGCAGAAGTCAGCATGAAAATCGAGGCTATGTGTACTACTAGGTCAAGATGTGTGAGGTGATCCCAGTAATGCTCACATCCCTGAAGGAAGACTTTCCTAATAGTGTCAGTATTTTGGCTTTCTAAGGATTTTTGCCAGCTATCCACTTTGGAGACAGTTGAGGAGAAGACTTCTCAGGCACAGCAGTTGCTCTGAATTTTTTGCCCCAGTCTGGGGTAGGGGAGGGTCTCAGGGGGATGTATCTTGGGCTCAGTCACAACCTGGGACAATCTGACAGAGAAAGGTAACTCCAGCCCTAGCAGAGTCAGAGGAGTGGCACCATCAGCGAGGTTACTGGAGCTGGTGTGAAGTCTGCAGGAAGGCTGCTGAACCATGCCTAAGCTGGTTGTGTAGGCTTCCCCCTGTTACCATCACGGCTGGATTTTCTCACCAGGCCACCTGGGAAGCTCTCAGGGACTCTAGCATAAGGCAGCCGGTCCCTTATGTTTGGTGTTACTGGTTGGTGTCAGTGCTGGTAGAAGTGCCACAGCAGAGAAGGGTTTCCGCAACAAGGTTTAAATACTGGTAAAGACCTTAGTGCAGCTGTGATTTGGGCTCTCAGACCAACACAGTGTTACAATTGAATGATAAAGATGCTAACATCTAGCGGGCTCAAAGGGCTTGATATACAGCCAGTCAATGTCTGTTCTGTGTCCTCAGCCTTTCCTCTTGGTCCTGAATGTGCTTGTGAGCTGCAGCTCCCAGGTGGCCTTTCTCTGCCCCAGCAGTGGCATAGACAGATGTCACTCCTGCAGGCTCCTGTTGGTCTGTGATGCCTGCCACTGGCTGAAGGAGAAGCAGCCATCCCTTCCCTGCAGAGTCTTCTTCCTTAATTTTTCCCCTTGCCCCTCATTTTCCACGTTGGACCTGATCTTGTTGCTATGGTGACATATAGGAGATACATCTGACTTGATGCACAATGCTTCTGGAGGTTGTGAAAAACAATGCCTCCATCCACGGCTTGGGTCTGACTTGGGGACATGGTGAGGAGAGGAGGAAACGTGTCCTGTGTAAGGAGAGAGATCTATAGGAGTCTGCAGTTCCCATAGCTGGCACAAAAGCATTTGCAAGATCGTTGATACCTGCCGAGCCGTCAATCTAAAGCACCCGACTCCAGATAACTCTCACAGGATAAAAAAAAAAATCTCTAGGAGATTTAAAGATCCTATTGATATTCACACACCAAGTCGCACTTCCCCACAAAGGCCGCTTAAGCGGAGATGGTGAATGCACACAAATCCCTCTAGCAGGGGGATGCAGGTGAGTCCGGTGCTGTGCCTTCTCCAGGGCCTTGCCACCATGGAGGCATGGGTAGGCAGCAAGGTGCTTTGGAGGTATGCACTCTCAGTAGTCACTTGCCTTGGAGCCTTCTCTGTGCTATTTGGAGTCAGGATCCCATTCAGCATTGCATACATTAGATGAACTGTGTAGCCGATGGGCAGTGAAAATGATGTGGCAGGCAAGCAGGGAGGTGGCAACCAGCCTCCATGCAGCTGGAGGCTTTGGATGGGTCAACACGTGGCCTGTTGCTTCCAGGGGCAGCAGCGATCTGGACCAGCAGCTCTATTTGCTCTCTCCAAGGGCCCTCTCTCAGCTTCTACCCACTCTGATTCATGGCTCTGCCCTGAACTAGCTGCAAGGGAAAGGAATGATGGACCTGAACATGGAAGGAGAATTAGGGAGGAGAGGGGAGATGGGGCAGAGCTCCTCAAGTCCCTTATACAGAAGCAAGGAGCTGACTTCTAATGTGTAGGTTTTTCCCTCATCTATCCTGTGAAAAGGGCGTGTCCTAGCCAACCACCTACTCATGCCTTCTCTTTTTCTGTCCACCCATTGTTAGTTATGCACCTTGAAGGGGAACAGGAGCCCAAGCTTGCAACAGGGCAATGACTGGGCCCCTAGAAATCAGTGTTTAGCAGGTATCCTGCAGCCTCCCCTCTCCACAGACATACTGGGGAGTGCACCAGCCCCTTCTTCACTGAAACAGACAACTAGGTTGCTCAAAAAAATGGAAAGTGCTTTCAAAATCATGTCTTATTTTGAAAAGTACTATGTCAGCCTGCTGTTCACAGTCGACACGTAATAAAAGACGTTCATTAGCCATTTGGGTCATCACTTCTCATGCCTTTCTGTGTTTGAGTTGCTCAGCAGCAGATTGCAAGGCATTTTTCTAGTCATCCTTCCTGACCCTCTGATAGTGATAAGCAATATGTTGTATGCTGTTAGTATCATGGTTATAAATGACCACCGTACCACATGCTACCTGAATTTAACATGCTCAGACAGTTCTGTCACTGGCTGCTACTCCATTCCTTAATAACTGTCCCCAGAGTGAAACTGCTTTTAAGGAATATAGTGGCTGCCGTCTCCTGTCGCACTGGGTATGAGGTGAGGCTGTCCTACTGCAGCGACATTTGCTTCTCACCTTATTTCAGTACCACTTCCTAAATCGTTGCAGTGGCATCACCATGCTCAGTGAGGCATTGTGATCTCTTTAGGTGTTGGTATCCTGAAAGGTTCGATTCACCTTGTGTGCCATTACCTTATAGCATCTTTCTACCCACCCAGACGTTTAAGTCTTTGCCTTGCATAGGTAGTGTCAAAGCATGAACGCAGTCATCTCCTCCTGAGACAGGGAATAGTTAATAACGAGAAGTCCTGCACTGGAAACTGAGCCCTGGTAAGGTTGGGCAGGTTGTTCAAGGTCAAAAGCTTGAAGTCTCTGCAGACCTAAGAGCTAAGCCTGTGCCCGCCATTTCCCAACCCAGAGCCTTAGCCAAAGAACTGTCCTTCCTTCCTCTGGAAGCAGCTGGTTTTCTTCTGTCATTTCTGTCTCTTAGTTTCCTTCTTTCTGTGCTGTTTTTTTATCGCTCAGCCCACAGAGCAATTGTGATCCTGTTTACTGGAGAGATGCTATACAAAATACAGTTGCAGTGTATTTCATTCCATTCCCAAGCTGTGATTCTCTGAGGGAGGCCAGTTGCCAGCGAGGACGAATAACCAACAAAGCAAAGGGCAGAAGTGTTCAGCACTTTCTTCAATTTGATCTACTTCTTCTTTTAACGTACACACACTCAGAGCCAAACCAAACTATTTCACCTCATGGAAAGGGCTTAGAGTTAAATCTTGAATACAGTGCAGGCAGAGTCATTATCTAATGAACGGAGGCTTATTGACTCCCTCCTCTCATGTAAGACTGCCTCTTCTCCAGTCTTTCAAGGGTAAAGCTATTAAAGTTAAACAAAACTGGAAATAAATCCAGGCCATGACTGTTGAGGAAATTGCCATGCCAGCTAGGTTAGAAAGCCCTACATTTGCGCTGAGAGGGCTGGTGTATCCCCATAACCTAGTGTGATGCTGTGGTAGTTTGTGTCTGAGAAATCAGAATAGCCACCTTGGTGCAGTGGTGGTGACCCAGTTACTGCAGTCAGTAAAGCCAGGACCAGAGAGTCTGAATCAGAGGGAAGGTTGGACCATGCGAGTTGTCGATGTGGTTTGAGCTGATCACTTATGCAGACAGCTCTTTCCTAAGTTGGCTGTTCTGTCAAAACCACTTTTCTCTCTGTCTGAGCTGTTCTTTCTTTAAGCTGGTGTTTTTTAATGTGAGCACATTTTTTGATCAGATAAAAATACAAATGGAAACACCTTTTCTGGTCTTTCACTCTCTCTGTCGTGCTCCCGGCTCTGATCTCCCTCTGTGCCTGTCTACTCTCCATGTCCCTCTCGGTTTCTCAGTGGCTCTTTCCCTGCCACTCACTGTCTTTCTCCTCTCTTTTTTCCTTTGCCTGCCACTTTGCCTCCAGCGCACACCTAAATGAGCTGCTGTCCACTTTTCCCACCTGACCTCCTTTCCTACTTTTCTCTTGTTCTTCTCAGTGCATCTCCTTCCTGTGCAGCACAAAGGCTCCCTAAAAAAAGATCGCAAGGCAGGAGACAGCAGCTGTGCAAGAAATATCAAGTCACCAAATGCAGTGCAAGCACTGGAGATGAGGTGCTGGGGGTTGGGGAAAAAGCCTGAGGAGACTCCGTTGATGGAGATTAGCATTTCACAGTGCCTTTCATCACTATAATGTGAGCATGTGCGTCTGTCTGTCTGTGTAACTGAAAGATGGCTGAGGTGAAGACCTCAGTCATGGTGCCTGCTGAGGCTGCTGCTGTGGAAGGGCCTGCATGGCCCAACCTACAAAGCTGTGCCTATTGAGTGGAGTCATAGGATAATTCAGGGTGTAGAGGACCCCAGGAGGTTACCTAGGCCACCTCCTACTCATCACAGGTACATTGGAACGATGCCCATCTGCTCTTGGAGTGTGGTAGGATGCAGAGAGCTGTGCTCATAGTGGGCCATGTCTGTACCAGCAACAAGATGAGAAGCACTGAAGAGTGCCTGGGTGAGGCCAGGAAGTCGGAGCTCCATGCTGCTCTTCTGCAGTTGGTTTGTGGCCTCCTACCAAGCCCAGGAAGGGACCACAAAGCAGGAGGCTGAAACCCAGCCTCTGCCATGGGCTTCTCCTTGGATTGGGGTGTGCACATGCCCTGACTTGCTCACATGCAGCATTGCCCCTCGCTGCTGAAGGAGTACAGTTGCTTCTTTTCTCCTATTGTGTGATCCTGCAGCCAGGAGCTGAAATCCTGCTGCTGTCTGCATTGTCTGTCTTCTTCACCATGGCTTATTACAGGTGCAGCCACACTAATTAGTTGGGCTGGGAGGTCTGTCTCCACTGCACCAAAGAGCAGAGCAGGAGTGATGTAGGCTGAGAGTATCAGAGCAGCACTGGGGAAGTTCAGAGGCTCTGACATACTCCAGCTTACACTGCCTGCCCCATTTCCTTAGTGCTGTTCTGGTTGTGGTTGCTATTGAAAAGGTTATAAAAAAAGTAAAAACTCCAACCGTCTCTGCTTCCATTCCTTTAAAAAAAAAACCAACCAACCAAACAAACAAAAACAACTTGTTTCTAAAGTCAAGGTTTGTTACCCTCCAGGCTGAAAATAACCTTAGCACAGATGCTATAGCATAGAGGTAGGCTTTGTTGTTATATGGACAAGTTTCATTCCACCACTGGTTGCTTAATTAGAAATGTTTTTCCTCATGTTGAAGTTTCAAGCTTACACCCTTCTTGCAGCCTTCCTTTCCCAAAACCTTTCCTTTGCCTCCACAGTGAGTGAACAATCTCTTTTTGGACCATATAGAACATTTTCCTATTTCTATTGTCCTTCCCCAAACTTCTCTTCCTCCTCTTTCCTTTCCTCTTGCCTTGCTGAGCCTTTGATTCCTGTGTGTCCTCTGTGGAGAGTATGGCGTACTTCTCCGCTGGTTTTATAGAAAGTCTCCAACTCAGTTATCTAATTAATGTCTTTTGTTAGCCAAATAAACTGTAAAGTAGTTACATTTTTTTTCCTGGGATAGGAAAAGCAGGCAGGTGCCTGGGTGTAGTCTGGAGCTGAATTACAAGAGCTTGAATGAACTATCCAGAATTTTCCATAAGTCAACAGGGCTACTTGAAGCGAAAGAGCAAGAACATAACACAAAGTTTTAACATCCCAAGGAGGCAAGTCGTTGAGAGGAGCCTGACATCACAGCTGAAGTTGATAGCTAGGGCACGGGGGTTCAGCCCTGGCTGCCTGAGGGGCAGGAGTAGACAGACCGTGCTGTACAGTTGTGCTTTCACGTACCTGTCTAACTAGGAAATGCTATCCAGACTAAGAGGGAACTACCCTGGGTCGTGGTGATGAATCAACATTTGTGATAGCTCCCTGGAAACTAACTCTCCTGTAAACAGCTCATAATTTTTGAGCCCTTCTGAAAGGGTTCAAGAAATGTTGAGATCAGTTACATATTGTGGCAATACTTTTTTGCAAAAAGTCTGTTTTCAGGGTCTAGGAGTAGATGGGGGAGACCTACTTGCCTTCCCCTGCCTCTCCCTGCCTCCTTTTTTCTCTCTATGCCTGCCTTCCTCTCCCTCCCTCCCAAGATCCCAAAGCTCATCCTCCTCATTTTTCAGTCATATCAGATAGGAAGATTAGCGTAAAGTTGCGTTGTTGTCTTATGTGCTTTAAGGATGGACACCAGACCTGAAGTGACTCGGCGTGTAATAGCTCTGGTTTGTGAGCAAAGGCTGAACCAATGGAACTGGATTTTCTCTGCCTTACTCTTTGAAGCAAGGGGGCAAAATTCTTGATCAGATTGGTGTGGCTGAATGGTTAGACCCAGAAGAAGGAGCTCCCATGTATACTCAGCTTACAGCAGTATATCCAAGTCAGGACAGAGATTTGTTGATTCAATACCAGAGTTATATCAAACAAGTTTCACTGTATACCTGTAAAGTGTTTGTGATTGTAGTGGTATTGCATAATGGAGAAGCAAAAGACATGCTCAAGACCTGAATTAATTCTCACATAGCTCTTACTTCGTATTTACTGTACATAAAAACCTTCAAAGTTGTCCAATACTGTATTTTTTCTTGCGCTGATAATCCTACTGAAGCTGATGAGAATACACATGGGTCAAAGCTATTGAACTACAGTACTTAACCTGTTGTATGTTTGTCTTGAAATGTATATATATAGTGTGGATAGTACATATTGAAAAATGCATATGCACAACATGCAGTGCATTATATGGGCATATTGCTTTATGACCAGACTAGCTGCAGGTGTGTCCACCGTCTCTCTGTGAAAGCTGCCATTTTATTTTGCACTCTTCTCTACTGGGAAATGTAGCCTGCAAAGAATACGGCAGGTTTTAAATGAAGCTTTCAGAGCTGTTCACAAACATGAATGAATTAAACCTCACAAATCCTCTGTGCGATACAGGAGACATCCTCACCTCATTCTGAAAGGCAGCCACCTGTGGAAGGCAGCAGCTGTTTAATAGTGCATGGTAACATTTTACAACTGTTGGGTACCACAAGCGATGACAGAAAATATCCAGATTAAACTTGTGGGAATTAGGCCCAGAGAACATAATTGCTTAAATTAAAATGTGTGTAGTTTAGGTTAACGCCTACACAGTGTGCAAGCTGCCACCGGTTCCTTAATGAACTCTTCTGGTTAGGGTTAAGGCTGTGCAAGTATTTTTCTCTTCAGCTTCTAAAACAAAACATTTGGGGATAGAAAAATTGGCTTGCGTTGTACCAAATTCTCTTTGTGTTGGTTAGTTTACCTCTTGTTCAGTTGCTTTCTTTGTTCATATAGAAGGGGAAAAAAAAGATGGAAAACCTCATTTCACTTGACAGAAATTATTTTGTTTGGCCCAAAGCAAAACCTTTCAGAGCAGCAGCTTGTGAGAAAAGGCCAGGGAAGGCTAGCTTCTCAAAGCTGCTCTTATTGCTGCACATGTACCACCAGCACTACGACACCTCCTAAGGGTATTCACCTTCCACCTCAGTAGGCTGAGCTGCCAATATCCTACCTACCCACACAGCACCAGTCCGGTGCTGCTCACCTTAGGAGAGGGAGAAGAATTACAGCGTGAGGAAATATTGTTCTGTCCTTAGGGCAGAAAGACAGAGTGACTTCCTCACAGAACAGGAAAAGGAGCATGCCATAGTTAAACCTTTTAGCCAGTCCTACCATTTTAAAGGACTATATCATTGGAAGAAATATATACTTGGCTGAACCGAGATGCTTTCTCAGTTGGCAAGGAAAGTATTTGTCCAGTGTAGGCTAAAATTTCCACTTTTAATGGAACTGAATGGCTGATTTAGAAGGAAATCAAAGCAAAACAGACTCGTTGCACCTCAGCATTGTTTTTCTCTGGTTTAACTTACCATGTGGAACTATTTCAATAAGCCGCATTATCAGCTGAGATTTCTTATTCCCTTCTTTTTGGTTGCTGCCTGAAAGCTAGGCAAATGCATATCCAGTTTTATTTAAATTCACACTCTCATGGTTAGAAATTCACAGTATTACTTTCTCCTCCAATGCCAGGCTTGCAGAGGCCTCCTTATGATGAAAGATCTTATTAGAGTTAGCGCTCTGCATCAAGGAGAGACAATCAATTCCTTTTGGAGATTTAATTTTAATCATCCGGACTGGCTTCTGTCGCCCCATCTTCCATAAAACTTTCACCGTTCCCTAGTCCTTGGTATTAGTTTCTGTGGATGGCAGGCTTCAGAGCTTGTCCCGGTAATCAGAAACAGGAGGTTACATTAGTCCCAGGTTGTGTTGCACACAGCAATTCTATTTGCAGAGTCTGTTTGCTGCACGGTTAACGGCTGCTTCAAACAGCGCACAAGTAATTTCCAAATGACATATCTCCTCTCTGTCTGCAGCTATTTTAAACTTGGTTTGCCACATGTGGCGTGGCCGTGAGTCTGGAGGGAGTAATTCCCCCCAAGCCCTCCCCTTCCAGAGCCGATGTGCTGTTGCCCTGAGCTGAATGCTGAATATTGAACTCTTTCGACAGATGAACTTCAGGCCAATTATTATTCAAAGAATAGTTTTAGTAGCTCATAAAACTAAACTAGCAACCCACCATTTCCAGATAATTTCTACACAGAAAATAGAGACAACATTCATCCCATGAGCCACAGCGAGATTAATCTCAAAGTTCTTGTGCTCAGGGAGAAATTCAGAGCGGGCACAGAGAGCATTACCACACTGACTGCTGTGGAATTCTTTCCACTTCTGCTGGTAATAATTTTTGTCCTTTAACCTGCAAACTCTAGGGCTTCTAGGAGGCATGTGAGCGTAACTGAGAGCATCCTGACATTCCCCTTGTCATGCAACCCGGGCCCATATCCCACTGGTACTGCCGTTTTTCAGCAGCATGGCTGATTTATACCATGGTGGGCTGGAGGGAATCAGAATCTTTTGCTTTGGCCATTCTCCAAATATGCCTTTTAGGAGCACTCTTCTTATTTGCATTCCTAACATTGACTTTAGTGTTGAGACTCAGCATATACGCTCTTGGGGTTTCTTTGGCTCTAAAGCCAGATGTGTCTTTGGGGTTGACCTTTCCTTCGAACATGATCCAACTAGAACTTCAGATCTAAATGGTAGCACATGGCACAGCTCTGAATTTCTAATTGAGGGCCCCCACCTACATCTTTATGCGGAGCTCAACATCATCTTCATTCTTTCCACTTGTCTACTTATGGCGTCCTTGCTCCTACTATATGATAGATATATTGGAGCTGGGAGACTGTCTCAGCTAATGGAAATCATTTGAATCTTTTCCTTTGGGTTGTTCCCCTGTAAATCTCTATGCCTAGGATTTACAGCTGGGAATACTTTCTGCTTCGTCTGCCCAATTCTCCCTTTCAACCTCTCCCTCATTGCTCAGTCCATTCTTGTTCTCTGATGCTTAACAGGTCTACCAGGTTGGCATAGAGTAGCCTGCGTGTTGGTATTATAAACCGGACTGCACTTCCCACTATTGGACTGATCTAATTCTCTAGGCAAATCCTACTTAGTTTTGTTTTCAGTAGTCCTTATCAATAAAGACTATTTTTATCTCATTCAAAAGAAATTGTGCTGAGGTTATTGGGAGCCTGCAAGGAAGCAGCCATGCACTGGCAAGAGTCTTAAGAATGCTTGAATGAAAATACTCACCTTGATCAATGCTTGATCAAAGACTTGATGATTGCTGAATCTGTAGCTGCCACTCCACTTCTCTGTGCACAGCACTGTAACAAATGAGTGGTAAAATTAAAAAATACATAGGATTTAATAGCTGTCAAAAGAATCTTAGCTGAAGTGAGGTTTACCAGGTGAATGGCTGTTCATCAATCACAACCAAAAGAAGTAAAGGTCAGAACAGGCTTCTGCTCAGACGGATCTTTTTTAGTTGTTACCAACATGAGTTTTCATGTCATTGTTACTAATGCCCAGGCAATAATAGGATTTTCTGTTGGAAGAGCTGTCTGAGAATGCTTGAGTTAGTAGATGATTTTTATTTTATTTTATTTTATTTTATTTTATTTTGGTTGGAAGATGTTAATTTATTATAGCCGAGGGTGTATTTATGTAAGCATACCATCAGCTGGAAAATTTTTCATTCTAGTTTTTGGGAATATCACATATCAAGTAGCTAGTACCTACCAGAGATGTGGGAGATGTGATTCTGATTCTGTACTGCTGCAATTGTAGCAGGGATGCAGATTTGGCTTTCCCATACCCAGATAGGCATAGGAACCACCTCACTGTCCTGGAATCAGCCCCCTTTTTTAGTTTCCTATTGAGCGCTTCATCAGATCCTTGCATTTGTCCAGTTGTGAAATAGTTATGACATTTTTCACTGACTTTAGCATTTCTTTATGACCAGTTATTTTCTAAAAAGCTGAATCTTTAAGTGATCATTAAAGGGAAGGCTCAAGTAAAGTAGCGCTGTAGCCTAGGTCAAGAGTATCCCAAAAGCTCTCAGAAAAATGGACAGGCTTACAGCTGTGGGCAGCTGAAGCCTCAACCTCACGATTATTTTGCCAACACTGGAGAAAAGTGAGTAGAGAGGGAACAATAACTCATTACGGAGTCGAGCCAGGGGGCCGGGCTGCAGCTGTGCCCCTGAGAAAGAGGAGAGACATGCACAGACACACGGGCGGCACACACATGCATGCACACACCTGCCTTTGATGTTTCTTTATACCTCTCTTTTGAAGTTTCTGAATCCTGGAGCAATATCCTTAGGCCCTTTTTCCTTTTTACTGAATTGAAGGTTTTCAAGGCTTGGATTCTAGAAACAAGAGATAAAAAAGATCTATTAGATCTTTATTAAATATTGCTTCTCTTCTCTTTTAAATTTACTTTTAATTTGATTTTTTCTTTTAATAATAATACAGGGATCACACTGACAGTTTCAAAATGCTAATATTGGATAAAGTTAAAAAAAAAAATTTAGTATTCATAAAATTTCAATCTTGAAAAAGAAAAAAATGAAACCAACATTATGTGCACTTGCAGCTCAGAAAGCTAACTGCATCCTGGACAGCAGGTTGAGAGAGGGGATTCTCCCCCTTTACTCTGCTCTCGAGAGACCCCACCTGGAGTACTGCGTCCAGCTCTGGAGCCCCAAACATAAGAAGGATGTGGACCAGTTGGAGAGGGTCCAGAGGAGGGCCATGAAGATGATCAGAGGGCTGGAGCTCCTCTCCTATAAGGACAGGCTGAGAGAGTTGGGGCTGTTCAGCCTGGAGAAGAGGAGGCTCCGGTGAGACCTTATAGCAGCCTTCCAGTACCTAAAGGGGGCCTATAGGAAAGATGGGGAGAAACTCCAGCAGGGCCTGTTGTGATAGGACCAGTGGGGTAATGGTTTTAAAACAGAGGGAGGTAGATTCAGACTAGACATTAGGAAAAAAAATTTTTACACTGAGGATGGTGGAGCACTGGCAAACACTGGCACAGGTTGCCCAGAAAGGTGGTGGATGCCCCATCCTCAGAAACATTCAAGGCCAGGCTGAATGGGGCTCTGAGCAACCTGATCTGGTTGGAAATGTCCCTGCTCCTTGCAGGGGAGTTGGACTGGATGGCCTTTAAAGGTCCCTTCCAACTGAAACGATTCTATGATTTTTCTTTTTCCTTTCTTTCATCCATTACTTCAGATGAAGCCTTAATAACCCAAGTGCATTTTGCAAAGAGATTGTCTCCTTCACCATAAAATATGATATCTGTATACTATTTAGCAAATCTGCACAAATGCTTAGGGCAGCAAATGAAGATGGAAAATGTGCACAGGGAACGGATGTAGCTGTGATGGCCCATTGCACATTCCCCATACTCATCACAGCTGTTCTTCCAGCAGCCTCTTCACTCGGCAATGTAGAGGACTTTTATAAGGAGTAGTTTTAAAGAAGTAACAATCCCCTTAGTCCATATGGGCCTCAAAATCTGCCTCTGTGTGTCAGTAAAATTCCGCACAGTTGTCAGACTGCTCTGCAGTCTGCTGATGAGCAACCACTTGATTCTTTACCTTCTGCTTTTATCTCTAGAAGTGTCTGGTTCAAGCCCATTGTGCCAATCAAAACACTCAGTTTTGAATTTGCCGAGCACACTAGGATTTTCCCACCTTGCTAGTAGAGAAGGTGCTACTGAAACTTTTAATAAGTTTAAAGAACTGATTGTGTTTCTGGGCCTGTTTAAGATTAGCGAGCTATACTGGGAGAATCACCTTTCCATTGTGCCAGAATGATGACTATGCCAAGCCTGCAGTCTCTAGGATTTTCCAAAGGTCTTTTGTTTCAGCAATGAGGAAATATTGCCCCTTACTTAGGAAATGGCACCCCTACTTGGGCTATCCTCTGGGAGGCAAGCTGTCCCCTTCCATTGCTAGTGCCACATTCCCCTGAGCTGCAAACATGTGTGGGGCTTCCTCTCCAGGTCTTCTACTCAGGCTGGCCAAAGCACAGAGGTCGTAAGTGTGTTGTACAAGCATGATCTTAAATAGGTCTTCTCATTGTGCATGTATTTCCTCCCATTCAACTCTCATCCCGCTCCTTGCTCATTATTAATGAATTCAGTCTGACTTCAGTGCTGTGCACGTTCCTCCTTTTTTAAGGGACCCCAATGACTTAATACAAACTCTGTCCCAACCAAGTCTAGCATGAACTCAGGTAAGTATAGTTATAAATATTTAAGGTTAGAGCTTTAGTACAGTTTGTTCAATATGCCAGAAATTTGCAGCAGATCCATATCTCACTTCATTCCCACAATAAGCCATTTTTAATCCTTAGCATTCTAAGTGTTGTTCCCTCTGATACAGCTTTCTTGGTGAAATCTAGAAAATGTATTCACCATCCCCTGACCTATTTAAAAAGTTCGTGTTGCAGAAGATCTAGATTTACAGCTGAGGACTGAAGATAGGTGTCTAGTTAAACACATGGAGAACACCCTGCCAGAGCAGCATTCTTGTGCTGCACCAGGAGTTGACCTAGTCTAGCGCTGAGTGAGGCACCGACTGCTGACACCTCACTCATCTCCTCTGTGCTGCTTCCCTCTGAGCCGATTCAGCCATAGCAGAGGAGAGGTTTGTTGGGGTATAGTACCACCAGCGCACAATTTACCTAACAAAGCTGGGTTCGTGAGAGAAATGCCTAGTTGCGTTTGGCAACTTGATTATCCATCCAGGCCGCTCCATGAAGCTCTCTCCTCCATGGGTTTTGGAACAGGAGCCAGAGGGATTCGCGTCTCTCCAAACTGACCTAAGACTTCCTAGCATTGCAATTTCTGTGAAATTATCTTTGCTTCTTTAAGAAAAAGACTGGTGGGGAAATAGGGCTTATTTAGTTGCAGCTAGATTTCCAGTTTGGTCCAATTTCTGTGGCTTCAAAGGCTGTGAGGATGGATTTTCACCTCTCTGCCAGAGGAAATCAGTTAATGGAAAGGAGGAAAGAATAAAGGAGAAGATTATGTTCTTCAGGAAAGGGTTGTTCAGTGTTTAGTCAACAGTTTCAGGCTGGTTGTCTTCTAAATCGCTGTGCAAAATGATGAGGATCATTTTGGCTATATAAATCTGTGCTTTTTTTTTTAGAATGACATCTTTGAAAAGTTATACTTGGGTACATGGGTTTGGAATAAGTCAGGGAAGCACAGGCAGAGCACAAGCAGAGGCAGACAGCACAGAGAGCAAGTTAGAGCACATGCAAAGAGAGTGCAAAGATCTTGGTCTTTTTCTGCTGAACTCGGTGCCAAAGAGGGAGGTTGCTGATAAACAGACAGATGCAGCCGTGTCAGAGATCCACCAAGAGCTACGAGCTACAGCCCTGATGGAGAGAGACTGCAACACAGAGTAAAGGAGACTTCTGTATGCATTGTTGGAAATGAAATATATTTTTTTCCTCCTCCTAACCCTTTTAAGCCTTTAATCTTAATCCTATTCATCATCATTAACTTCAGCAATTGGCCAAAATATTTAAATGAGGTGAAATGAAAAGATTTAAGTGTCTAGTGAAGTCTCATCAAACCACAGAAGAATAATCTCCAAAGATTAAGCAAGCTGCAGTGACCCAGCCTGTGAGGAATGAGAGGAGGAGGAGGGAGAGTGGGCTTCTGAGATGAAAAGAAGTTAACAATTAGATCCTTTTACTAACAGTACTGAGTCTTTTTCCCCCTCACAATAGCCAAGTGCAGAAAAAATTACAGAAGATGAATTAAGAGTTTAAATCCAGTAAAAGGCAAAAAAAAAAGAGCAGGTAATATTTTAATAAGACTTAAATGAGTCTTTCAAAGGGACTGGAGAGCTCTTGGACCTGCGTCTCTCCCCGTTTCTGGGTGTAAAATAGGCTTTTAACTATCGCTGCACAGTGATGTGCTTTGATGTTTGTTCCACAAGGCCTGATTTTTGTGCCTGACGCCATTTGCTGCTGGCGTGAGCCTGTGCGTGCGTGTGCGTGCGTGTGTATGTCTCCTATGTACATTCCCCTGAGGCGCCCATTGTAGCTTGGTTTCAGTTACGCTTTAGTTAATGGGCACTTAAAATAAAGTGGTACCCATTTCGCTTTAATTTCACGAAAGGGGTAAAGGCTGTTTCCTTTCCATTTCCAGATGAAAGGAGCAGCGCTGCAGCTCCATAACGAACCTCAAATGAATTGGAGAGCTGATAAATTTAACGATCTCATCAGCATATAAATATATGTGTCTGTGTCTGTGTATTTTTATAGGCATGCACAGGCAGTTCGTATCCAAAACTGGAACTGGAGGGAGATGGGGGACCCGCAGATAGCAGTTTTGAATGGTGGAAGGACGCAGGTTCCTTTTTGCAGAGCTGCATCTCAGCCCCTCGCTGTGGGTTTGTGACTGCCATGCGGCTGTCCTGCGCCCCTTCTCAAGGCAAGGGGATAGCCCAACATGAGAAATGCCATACGACCCTTTTAATGTAACTGCAGCGGTCCCATTTTGTACACCTGGATCCTCCTGCTACCGCCCCAGCAAAGAGCGAAGCTGCTGTAAGGCCCCGCATGGGTTTCTTGGAGACTCTGGGACATTTTATATGAAGACTGTTGTCAGGCCACTGAATTGTGCCCTTGAATTCCTGCTGCATCAGGACCCTCCTACGGGGCAAAGAGTCATCACATTTCTTTCTCTTTCCATGTCTGCAAAAGTACATACGGATGTGCAGTAAACTGCAAAAATCTGTAAAAGCCCACTGGGGTGTCGGGGGGCTGTATCTTATTTCAGAAGGTGTATGGATGCTCCGGACTCTTTTACAGATATGGACAGTTCTGAGGAGATCCAGCCCCAGGGTGACATGTATATGTGTGTGCTCCTCTGCTTCCAGTGATGCTCTGACTCCTCCAGTATTTCATGTAGGGCCACTTGTGCAGTGACTCCTGTTTTTTCTGCTCCATGTAGCTTGGGCTAATAATGCCAAAAGCAAGATGGATACAACATTGGCAAACTCTGAGGCTCCTGGTAACTCCCTGGCTTAACCTTACTGGTAGCAACACAGTAATGTATAGCCCCTGCCCTGCCAAAAGTGAATGGTGAATGTAGGCTAATTTTTGGAAAGCTGTGTGGCCACCCTCGATTATATATTTGCAGCTTTTGGATTTTCTCATGGAAATCATACCTTAGTTTAAACCCATCCCATGCAGCTTAAGGACAGCCCTTCCTCTCAAGGATGGCCTTTTGATGGCAGTGTCAGAGCAGGACTCCCAGTTCCTGGAGGAGAAGCTCAGCTTGAGTTGGGGGAATTTTGCATGGCCTGCATATAAGAACTTACGAGCCTGTGGCATCTGTGCAATCCATATCTTCATTCCCACTGTGCAACCCTCCAAAAAAACCCCACATCCTCAGCTCTACTTAAAATCTGTCTTCACAATCCACTGTGCTTTCAGAAGGATAAAGTGGTAAGGACTGTCTGCAAATCTCTGCCATGTGAGCTTCCCCCTGCTCCTCCCTGAGGACTGTGGTACTCATTTCTCCATCCTTTGACTGGCCTGTTTTATCCCAGCTCTGGTCATCAGCTCCATGCTAGCAAACTGGAGCCTCTGGCTTCACCTACCCATGTGTACAGCAGGCCACCGCAGGGTAAAATATCACCTCCGTCAGCACCTACATCCATCACTTTAATGAACAGCAAAAATCAATCTCTAATTGACAAAAACATTTTTAATCAAAGTATAAGGCATTTAGAGCACAGGAGCAGCCTTTCATCTTCTGTCAGTGTTTTCCTTTACAAGAGGAAGTGGCATAGGTTTGTAGCTGGTCATAGAGGCCAAGTGGTATCTGTGAAGGAAAACAGGGATGATGCTTTCACTTTCAGGGAATATCCTTAGAAGAAATTTGCTTCTCTACTCTTAGTTTACGAAAGCTTGATTTTGGTTTGTGGGTCCATGAAGCATGTACAGCAATGGTAGGCAGAGAGTGGGAACAGCATAAGTTTTAGCATAGGCTCTCTAAGACATCACTTAGGGCTTGATTTCTTTTTCCTTCATTATACATGTACCAAACTTTTAGGCTCAACCTATGCTGGGCATTTGCCGTTGAAGTCCTGCTAGTGGATGCACTGTGCCAATGAAATCCATCATAGTAAAGAGGCAGGTGAAGAAGCTGAATCTAGCAGCACTGTTATGTGTCATAGCCTTTACTGCCTGCGTATATCTGGGGTTTTCCTTAGGGCATCTCTGCTGGTGGTGAAGACAGAAGTGGTAGTTATTGTAAGAGTGGTTGCTTATAAGTTTGTAGATAGCAGTGAGTGACATATGAATAAGAGAAACTACCTGCCAGCAGCACTAAAATATTCCTTTTCCTCTGCTTTGAGAGTCCCTCAAAGATTTGTAAGGTTACTCTGGGCAGCTTGGTATCCTTGCCAGTATTTGCGAGCCATAAAGGGCAAGGGAAGGTTATTAGAGCACCACCTGGGCACTTGGGTCTTTTTGCCGTTTCTTGCAAGAGGGTCCTTATCAAAGCCTGGCACAGTTTCAGTATGTTGCCATCACTGCTTGTACTCACAATGGAAAAGGCATGGACAAGCACACTGCTAGGGACACTGTTGTAGCACCTTTGCCAGCACTCAAGAGAGAAGCGGTCTGGAAGATGCAGCAGTATCTGGCACTGTGCAGGCCCACTGGCAGCTCTGCCTTGCTTGTGAGAGGAGCAGTAGGGAGCTGCAGAACTGCCTGCTGCTGCCGGGGAAAGTTGGCACACCTTGCTGGATTTATGAAGGGAGCAATGGAGAGGGAGGGTGCATCCCGGCCTATCGCAGTTGCCAGTGTTTGCAAGGGAACCGGTCCAGAGGGCTGCAATGGTACCCGAGCACCATCTGGCCACTCTGGCACTCTTGCTGGTGTTTGCAAAGTTGGCTTTGGATAATGTATTTTTTTTTCTGATCAAAGGCCAACATTTTGGATGCAAGCCTGGAGTGTGTGTTACATAGTTTGCACTGCTGTCCAAATGGCTCCCACAGCCACAGAATCTTAAGAGCTTCAGAGGATCTTCAAATTGTGGCCCCTCATGGAGATATGACACCTCCGAGTTTACCAGCCAGTGGCATATTAACTCATCCTGTCCTCCTCATGTCTTGGCCAGAGAGGGCTTGTTTCAAATAGGATGGACCCTTATTTTTTCTGGTTTTAAATGCAAGGTGAAGGAGCCAGTGGAATTCCCTTGGCATTCACCACAGCTGCTCTCTGGAGCTGAAAGCTGTGTATGTTGATGTTCAACTGGAAGGAGGTTGGTGTAGCTTGCTCTGGGTTGACTTTCTTTATGCTTAGTCAGACTTCTGCACGTTTCAAAGAGGATAGTGGTACTTGCCCATGTGTCTTATTTGTTCAACAGCAAAATAGATCATGCTAGCGTTTCCAGCTTTCCTGGGCTTTAAGCATTCCTTGTCCTCCCAGAGCATTGGTGTGTAGGCACAGAGGAAGTGATGGCTTTGGCATGACAGCCTGTACCAACAGCAAGGGGGTGGAGTGCAGAGTGGGGCAGAAGACCAGAGACTTGAGATTGCAGGTGGATGTGGGACACGCATCACAAAAGGAGATGGGAAATGAGGCAGAGATGGACCACAGAGCCAGCAATGTGTTCTTGCAGCCCAGACAGCCAACCACATCCTGGGCTGCATCAGAAGAAGCATGGTCAGCAGGTTGAGGGAGGTGATTTTCCCCCTCTACTCTGCTCTCGTGAGACCCCGCCTGGAGTACCGCGTTCAGCTCTGGAGCCTTCAGCACAGGAAAGGTGTGGACCAGTTGGAGTGGGTCCAGAGGAGGGACACAAAGATGATCAGAGGGCTGGGACACTTCTATGAGGACAGAGTGAAAGAGTAGGGGCTGTTCAGTCTGGAGGAGAGGAGGCTCCAGGGAGACCTTATAGCGGCCTTCCAGTACCTAAAGGGGACCTACAGGAAAGATGGGGAGAAACTCTTTAGCAGGACCTGTAGTAATAGGATGAGAGGTAATGGTTTTAAAATAGAGGG
Source organism: Tetrax tetrax (assembly GCA_009806455.1). Classification (NCBI taxonomy): domain Eukaryota; kingdom Metazoa; phylum Chordata; class Aves; order Otidiformes; family Otididae; genus Tetrax; species Tetrax tetrax. The sequence goes on along the minus strand of WHYT01017917.1, from coordinate 1,041,928 downwards.
AGGTAGGTTCAGACTGGATATATGGAAAATTTTTTTTACAATGAGAGTGATGGAACATTGGACCAGGTTGCCCAGAGAGGTAGTTGGTGGTCCATCCTTGGAAACATCCTTGAAACAGAGCTGCAGAGGGTGTGGCTGAGGCTGCAGGGCATGCTTCACTGAGCCCTGTGCATGCAGCACATGCACAATAGCTGCAGGAAGACAGCATGAGGAGCCTTTTAACTGGTGGTTCACCTTGCCCAGTGTATGAACATTTTCGTTCCATGAATGAAGGCAGAACTGTGAATCACTGCAGTTGTGGAGATACCAGGAAGCAGCCCTCCAGACCACTTTGTTGGAGTTTGTTTTTCCACTGGTTGAGATAGTCTGGGTGCTGTCATTCATAAAATATGCAGAGTGCCTGGCCAGGTTACTGGATTATCCTGCTGCGAGTCTTTCCCAGGCTATGTTGAAATATATGGTTGTCTTTCACTTATGAAGATGGATGCATTCTCCAGATTGCAGGTTCCCCATGTGTCATGCCAGATGTCGTGCTCGAACCTGAAATATGGTGGAGAAGGGAGAGGGAGGTAGAAGGAAGTTCTGATTTAGGCAGAAGCACTTTAGATAATTTTTCCTTCAAAGGTGAAATGGAAAGCCATTGTATAGCAGTATAGCTTGCCAGTTTGAATCCAGCCCAGCTCAGTAACCTTGGAAACTGCTACCATGCAGCAACTTGTGGGATACAAAATGAGTTGGTCAATTCCATCTAGTTTTGGTGGGCAGGTGTTCACATCAGAAAACTCAGCATTTCAGATTGACCCCCTTTTGTTGGCAGACCCTGCAGAGAGGCCATAGGCTGAACGGGACATTGAGAGTGACTTAACCTGTTGCCTCCAGGCCACAGTACCTCCAGGATGGGATCCAGGAGAGTCAGAGAAGGTGATCATGAGGTTAAACATTCTTAAGGATTGTGACAAGCTTTGGGAACATCTGCTCTCAGCACTATCTGTGGGGTAGGCCTGGTTTTCAGAATATATGGAAGCTGTGAAAAATTTCAAGAGGTTATTGGCTCCAATACTCAGATTTTAGAAACATTGAGGTCTGTTCCTTTGTCTTTTTTTTTTTTTTTAATAGCTTGATATTTGCTAGAGATAGATTAAGAACTCTTCTATAAGCAGTAATCTAAAATTTCTTATTCTTCATTCCTCCTTACTTAATCGGCTGGATGCCCAAGGGATTTATACACTTTAAATTTGTGTGTGTATGAATGCACACATATCCGCATGTATGTTTCTGGTGACAGCCATGGTAGCCATATCAATCCTCCTTCTGTACTAATCTAGCTCCCTCTTGGCCAGTTTGATGAGCAAAAATTTACCAACCAAGCAACAGAGCGAAGCAAACATATTAGGAAAAACAGCATTGAATGCAGCCTTGCGGAGAGCCATTGGCATCATTCATCGCACAACAATCTGTACCATACGCCTCTTCTCTGTAAGGCCAGAGACAGCCTTTCCCAGTCTGCAACCCTTCCACAACATTAAATGTAATGGATTCCTTCCTGCTCCATGGCAGCAGATAGGAATTCTGTCCAAGACTGCTCTTTAGAAAATTTTCCTCCTTTAAAAATTTGGTTTTGACTTTGTAAGAATTGATGCTATGCTTGAAAAATAGCTGTTATATCCAGACTGTTTGCTGTGCCTTCCAGAACAGGATAGCCCCAGGTATTGCTCCCAGATGAACGAATTATCCTGTCCAGCATAAGGTGGAGTTATCAACACATCCCCTGGAAGCATACATAACTACCAGATAGACCAAGATATTTTCTATTCTTTGAGCTGAACATAATTTCAGCCTGTCATTCCTTATCATATCCCCTTTAATCATGCAAAATATTTCCTCCCCTTCTCTCTTTCATCATGCTTGTAGACTTATCATTTTCCCCTTTAGCCTTCATTTAGTTGCAATATTCACGTCATATTATACATTCTCTATACAATTAAGTAGGGAAATTTTCACCACAGGATGTCCGGGAGGCCAGAAGTATGAATGGGTGCAAAAAAGAAGGATTAGGGAGTGCATGGAATAGTCCATCAAGGGCTATTAAACTCAGATATGTATGTAAACATTGCCTCAGGAAGTACCTAAGCTATACGTTGCTGTGTGCTGGGAGAATATACTAGGAAGAAACATTGCTGTATTTTTGTCATGTTTTTTTACAGCCCTTTGGTAGGGCTCTTGCTTCTGGCCAATGTCAGACATGGACGGGGAGCTAGGAGGACCTTACGACCACTGGATTTATATTTATAAGAAGTTTGCAGTGTGGTTCTTTATCAAATTATAGACAAAACACCTTGCTCTACTGATACAATTATTACACAATATAATTTTAAGATCTGCACCCTGAGATTTATAGCTTTGTAGAATCTTCCTGGGCTTCTCCATGGATCTTCTTGATTTTACAGACTGCAATTATTCTTGCTTCTTACTGACTTGGCAGAAGTGCTTAAAACAACTAATCTTCAAGTGAAGTCTTTTTTTTGTGCTAGGAGCTGTACAAATTCAGAACTAAAATAATCTAGATATAGCGGATGTATGTTTTCCTGGTTGCATCTCAGTTGTTATCCAAGTTAGAAATCTCAGAGGAACAAGGAGAAGGAACAATTGTGAGGGGGATTTTTATGGTCTTAAAATGCACTGCATAGCAGGCCTCTTCCTCCTCATGTTGTTGACTTGTTTTATCCAGAATCTGTTATGACAGTGTCCTGAAGGTGCACATTTCTGCTTTATTTTTTACCATTATAAATACTGAGATTTTAAAGTCTTCCATTTCAGAATTTGAGTCAAATTTTAGTACAGGAAAATCTCCCCCCTCCATCATGCCCTCTTTCCCCTCCTCCCTTCAAGAAGTATCTAACATGTGAGGATCCAGACTTTTTTTTTTTTCATTTGGGAAGTTCTGAATTTGATATTAAAACTTTTGCTGACTCAGCCAGGTTTTGACCCTGGGCTTCCTAAGCTGGAAGAAGCCGTTGATCTGGTTTCAGCCTATGGCCCACCTCCCTATGCCCTCTCTTTCCTCCTTGCCTCCCCAGGAATACAAGCTTCATGGCCTACGAGAAAGATGGGGAGAAACTCTTCAGTAGGGCCTCTTGCAATAGGATGAGGGGTAATGGTTTTAAAATAGAGGGAGGTAGATTCAGATTAGATATTAGGAAAAAAAATTTTACAACCAAGGTTGTAGAACACTGGAACAGGTTGCCCAGAGAGGTGGTGGAAGCCCCATCCCTGGAAACGGTCAAGGCTAGGTTGGATGAGGCTCTGAGCAATCTGATCTGGTTGAAGATGTCCCTGCTCCTTGCAGGGGCATTGGACTAGATGACCTTTAAAGGTCCCTTCCAACCCTAACCATTCTATGATTCTATGATTCGTTGCTCCATTTTGCCTAGGGTGTCATACAGGTACCAGCTGGTGAAGAAGGGGTTAAAAATCTGGGGATTCAGTCAGTGAGGAATTACCATGGTGTGATGGGAAGTTGGTGGAAAGTTGTGGTACTTGTTTTATCCCATCTTGTTCACACTCAAAGAAAAGCAAGGTGTAACTTAGGTACCTCTGTAGTCTGTTATTTTGACCCGAAATACAGCATCAAGGGCGTGGGCAATTGCAGTCAAGTTAGGTGCGTGCATAACAGCAGCATTAGTATCCTGAGGCTGCTGTAAGTCAAAGGCTGACTGACTGAGTTGGTCCAGAGCTGTATTTTGCCCTTCTGTCCCTCTCTTTCTTTCTCTCTGCTGGTTTGAAACAGTGAGCCCAGGCTGTCAATGTTTCCTGTACATGGAACTGAGAGGAGAGCTCCATACCCATTTAAAATTTTGAGTCTATCTTTATGTATCATAAAAAAAACTGATAAAAGAGCACAAGCGCAACTTTGTTTGTTTTGGAAGGGTTTTTGCTTTTCGGTTCACGTTTAATGAAGTAATTACAGTGAAATACTCTCAAAATTCAAGACCTAATTAAAGCAAAGAATAAAACCTCAATTGATCCATTATTTAGATTGGTGAGAAGCGAGCATAAAGAAGGAATGGAAAAGTTAGTACATTACAGGAGGAAAGAAGCATGGTCATTCTTGGAGAATACTGGTGGGAGGAAGACCTTGGGATGGTAACAGGCAGTCAGGGATATGCTTAAATTATTTACAAAGAGTTCATCTTCAAACAAAGAAGAACGGGGCAAAAACAAACATATCAGTCAAAAGGATACTTTTCCCTGGCAAACGGAGGTGTTGCCGAATGTGTTTGAATTGGAACCCATCTAGCCCAATATCCTCCTTTTGGCAGACTAGCCTCCAAACTACACAGTAAGAAATGAGCTCTTAACTCACCAGTAAAGGTCTTCTGTCTCTGAATGGGCATAATTTGGCATACAATTCGGGTCGCTAGCTGCTTCTGCTTCTTTTGGGTGCAGGGTGTAGACAGCAGTTTCAGGTCCCACTTTGCAGATCACATGGAGGTGTTAGCAAGAGGGATTTATGGTGGCTGGAGCTTGGCTGTGCCCATGCAGGGTGTGTTGGCAGTCCTTGGGATGGAGCAGACTGTTTTAGTCATCGTTCTCCCTCTCCTCAGCGATGGCTGGCCAGAAGGAGCCGAGCCATAGGGCAGTCCTGGCCCACCCAGACCATCCTACTTTGATGAGTCCAAACAGGATGGTTCATTTTCAATAGTCTCTTCAAATCTGCTGGTGAAGCTTTAACCTAATTACTTTCCCTGCCCTTCTTTAGCAGCTCCTGTAAAAAATTAGAATGACAAAAAAATTCTCTTTACATGAAGGTGGTTTTAAGCTCTAAAAATTGACGTGTTCTGGTAAGGTTGTTTGATTTTATGACGACTAACCAAATTATAACAAAGAATTTTATTATTCTGAATTTCCCAGATGCCAACACTGACTGATTCAAAACTCATCCCATATTATCTTACTAAGGCATCTCTATTATTCTTTGAAATGCTATGTTAAAGTCTTGGCCAACTGCCCTCTGGGGTCCAACATCCCTCCACCTGCCTTATTATTCCTATTACATTTACACCTGAATTATACTGTAAGGGGCAGCAGCTGTGAGTACTCAACACTTCCAGAATTCATCCCTCTGCATTATGTGCCTAATTTCAGGTGTACTCTTTTCAAACCAGTGCCCTTTTTTTTTTTTGTTTAGAGTTTGGTTGGAGAGCTGTGCTTGTAATTTCTACTTGAATTTCTACTTGAATTTCTCTTCTGGGGGAGTAAAATCAAACTTCAAGAGAGTTACAGTCAGATGTGTATATGTAGTGTTGGAGTTCAGTGAGCGAGTAAATCTCTGCTGTCCTTCCTCTGCAGAGCTTCACCAGGGGACAAAGCAATTACAGCTCTGTGTGTAGATGGAAGTCCCAAACTGCTTGAGATGGTTTCTGCCATATATCAATACATGAAACAGATTGCCAGTTCCCTCTATGAAAGGCAAAATACTCGGGTTGTGTTTCCCTAATGCCGCCTGGGGAGGCAGAGTGGCCCAGAGTTGCTCCCTGTAGCAGGTTGTAGCAGAAATGCTGCAATTTAATCCTTGTACTCTTGAACCATTGGTAATTGTTTAAAGCAAGAGCAGGAGAAAGCCTGCCTTCTCCAGCCAGCTGTGGATGCTTCAGGTCAAGAAGTTGTTTCTCACTCTTCTGCTAAATAAATATGCCTTTAGAAATGTGCATGAAAGGCAAAATAAATATCGGCCTTAGATCTGCTTTGTGAAAACGGACTGTTAGGCTCTCAGCTGGGTTTGTACATTAATGCATAGAGAATAAAGTAGAGTAATAAATGCTGACTACGTGGCGGCTTTTGTGTCTATTTCGACAGCTCTCAAAGTAGTATCCCCAAATTCCTCCAAAATCAAAATGTTCCATTTTTCCATCTTCAAAAAAATGTAATTCTTGGGTTTGTGTCAATGAAAAGCAACTTTTCTTTAAAATAAAACCTCTAATCATTTTTAATTAAATGCTTGAAATAGAAAAAATTATTTGGTTTAGTTTGAAACAAAACTTTTGCTGACATTCCAAAATCACCAGCAAACCGAAACATCAGCCATGAGTGCGCACTGTTTAACTATATCAGTGTAGCTAAAGACAAATGACATTCAACACCGTGCCAGAAGCAGTGGTTAAACTCTGTAATTGTTTCTTCTATTGTCCCCCTTTGCAAAGATTTTAAATCCCTTGTTACACAATTAACTCTTCTTTTCTGCTAAAGGCTCTTGTCTCTCTTGACAGGCTCTCTGATTACAAAATGTCTGCTGCAAACTCAGAGTGGCAGCAGATCTGAGGATAGGAAATCCGCTTCCTCCAGTCATTACCTGAGCAGATTGGAGTGTCTCTGAGCTGTAATGTACAGAGGAGGAGAGTGGGTGGCGAGCATCAAGATTCCCGATTACGGTCCTCTGGCTCTGCTTTCTTCATCCCTTCAAATTCCTTCCCTTCTTCTTCTGAAATTTCATTTTCTGGAGGAGAACGAGGCAGGTGCCACTGGCAGAGGGAGCAGTGTTTTCGCTGAGGAAGTCAGATCAGCTCTTGTAGCTGGTGGCAGTTTTCCTTCTGCTCACTTCTATCTCGGAGATAAGCCCCTTGCTCCGCTTTTCATTGTCAGCCATGAAATCAGCTCCCATTTCAGAGCACCTCTCAGTAGTTTCCAAATGCCTTTGACGCATTTTGCCAAACAGGAGACTGCTGAGAATAGCTGCTAAATCTTTAAATCTGGTTTCACACTTAGTCGTCTTTGTGACTTTAAGTTTGTTGTTAGCATAGCTGGTGTTCCAGGTCACCGAGAGCCTGCGATTAATACTCAAAGACTTGGCATTAATATGAGAGACTAGCAGTTTTATTGAGTCTCTTTGCCCTGGCTGGGGATTGGAACTAACTGATTCTCCGAAGACTTGCCCCAGAGTGCTCTGTGTCTTTTGTAAGGAATGGATTCGAGGGAAATATGTCTTTCCCTACATACTTCTGAAGGATCAGGGAGAAAAGTCAAGTCAGGATGCTACTACAGCATCATTTCTTTCTTGGTAGGAGACCAGCAAAACTTTTCATCAGAAGGGGGCAAAGGTCCTTGTTTCAACTGAGTTATACAAACACACTGACTTGTTGCTTGTGTCTAAAGACTCTTGAATCTCGTTTCTATGTACTTCCCTTCCTCCTTGCTGCTTAATGAAACCATTCACTCAACTGGCTTTTCTCCCTCCTCCCTTTCATCTCCATCTGTCTGCTCCAGGTGGCAGCTCATCTGGATGATAGTGTATCTTCGGTATCATGGCTCTTGCATTGATGATAGTTCCTATGCACAGCTTCTGTTGGATGTGTTGCAGATCAATTATTCTGAGTTCTGTAAAATAGTTAAGATTAGCAGGAAAAGAAATATTTGGATTTGACCATCTACTTAACAACTCTAACAGTATGTGACACTCTAAAACAAGAGAACATTTTTGTGCATGTTTGGGTACAGACTGATTTTGTGAAAGTATCTCCCTAAATGCTTTACAAGCATTATGTGGCAGCCTATTTGACCACCTTCTGCAACTTCTTGATTTATGTGGGCTCTGAAATCAGGGCAGTTAGCAGAATTTGGCATAGAACATAAGGGCCCAAATTGTCTGGGGGTTACCGGGTGTTTCTGTGGTGGGAACAGCAAGTGAAATGTTTCCAGAGCCAGCAAATACTTGTAATGCTTGTTTTCTAAGGAACAACATTCTCCATCCACATCCTAAGACTTCTTGGTTCTCTCCATCTGGCTCATCCTTTGTTAGATAAACATCACTGTCTCTCAACTCTTTCCAGACTCCTTTCTCATCTTTTGTGTCTTTTGCCTACAGCTGTGACACTAAAGCAACTCTCCTGAATGCCATCTTATTCTTCAAGCATCCTATCAGAGTACCCACTGAACATGACTATAAAGCCCAATTTGAAACCAGTATTGATTTTGCTGTTGAATGAAAGGCTAGCTTCATGTCTTCTTTGGTCTTGCCCCAGCAAGAGAGACAAGGAGTATCATGCTTCCTTCCTTCCTTCCTCTGGGCTGCAATCCCTAGGTGCTGTGTGCAGGGGAGCAGTATTTCCCATTGCCTTCACTTTTGCTTCTTTCCATAGCTGCAGTTGGTGCTGTTGCTCACTGCTACAGTCTGATTTGTCCTGCAAGAGGCTTCATCTTTGGTCCAGCTCTTGAAGCTGTCTTTGTCCTGCAGAACTTGTTCCCTTGCTGGCTGCACCTGCTTGCACTTTGGTAGACCAGAAGCCTCAAAGCTAGTGGATTACCAAATTTTTCAGAAGTTACTGTCCTTCCAAGGCTTTTTAATTTTCAGATGCTGCTATGCCTGGCTTGGCCACTGTTGGATTACAGTGGGCTTGGCTTTTATTTTTCCAAAGTGGGAAGAAGTTAGAGACCTGTCAGTAGATCTTGCTGATGCTCTTCAGCAGTTCTCTCACTAGATGCTGTGTCCTTACTCACCAGCTGTGCTGGCATTTTTCCTTAAGTCAAGCAAATTTGGTTTGTTTTACCATAGCTTTTGAGTATCTTTCCTTTTCACCTCCTTGCATTTCTCCAAGCTCTTGCAACACATCTTTAAATCTCTCCTGGTCTCTCTGAAATCAGAGCTGATGGTAGGTTCCTGCAGTGCTATGCTCTGTCCTTCACTTGTGGTCGCACCTGGTTTGTCCACACATTTGCCATCTCTGCAGATCTGCAAGACACTGTTAGGTGTGAGGAAACTGTCTTCACAGCTGTGGTCCCCCGGCACACATCCCACTTCTCCCTCTGGAGTACATCGCTGTGCTGCTCAGTCACTGGAAGAGCCAAGACACTCTACACCACCTGCTTGTGCAGGTTTGTCTGCAGCCTCTGCTCTTTCCAACTGCTGGCTGAGTGTGTGGGGAGGGGGGTGGCAAGAAAGGATTATATTCATTACAATATTAAATAAATCAGATGGAATTAGCAGAAAGCAGCAGCTGGCTTTTGCAGTGTTGTGACAGATCCACCAGTTATGCAACACAAATAGCAACAGTGTGACTTCCATGGCTCCTAGGCCATGATAGGCCTGGACAGACTGTTTGGCACCTTCGTATGATCTTGTCCAGTAAGTCTGTCCTTTGCTTGAGAGCCTCTTGCCTCCAGGAAGAGCAGCCTCTCTTCAAGCCTGGGTTCCATCGAAGCTGTAAGAACAGGGACCTCCAGACTCCTCCGCACACCCATATGGCCCAACACAGGAGCAAGCCAGAACTTGGTTAGCTTTATTCTTATTAATAGTGGGCTATTGATTTTAACTGGTAGCTGTGCTGTGGTAGTTTTTTAATGCTTAGTGAAGCAAAATAAGGCCATGATACCAACACCATGGCGCTTGCCCTAATTACTCTGCAAGGTTAATTTGCTGAGGCTGTGCGGGTGTGCGCGCCTGACAGATTGATTCCTTTGTATTATATTAGCTAAGGGAGGACACCAAGTTTCATGCGTATATGGGGGAGGGTGAACAATTAGATGGAGGAGATCTTTTGCTTCAGTAGCATGGGCAGGTCAAGGTTATGTGAAATGAAACTGTAGCTGAAACACAAAGGGTAAAAACCCTGCTAAGAGACACCAAGATGGATCAGGACGAAAGATCTTGAGGAGGAGATGGATTCTTTGAATTCAGGTGATAATGGACTGTAGGGTGTTCAACCTTGACACAAGAACATGGGGAGAATGGTGGTGTATATTTGCATGGGTATGCACAGAGGAAATCTTATTTTAATCTTTTTTGACAGAGTGTGGTTGTTACTGAAGGTTTAAAAGCTTACTCTCCAGGGTCAAGAGCCACGGTATGGAGCTGTGTACAGTGGACACAGGACTCTGCTGACAGCAACCTGAAAATTCAGCTATTACAGTAGAAATGCTAGATAATGGTGTAGGCCTAGATCACAACTGGTAAGACTTCTCCACAGAACTTCTTTTCCTTCTTCCAAAAATCCTCATACTTACAAATGTAGAGAGCTCCTGTTACAAGGATACTGTCTTCCTAACCTTTAAGAAAATGAGATGGCCTCATTTGTGGTAGAAGAGGCTAATCACCAGCCAGAGGTGTTATGGAGCATATCTTAGCAGAGATGTCAAGAGATATCTCAACAGAGCATACCTTAGCAGAGCAAAGGAAAAAGGTAGTGGAATAACTGTGAAAGGACAAGGTGGTGATTCTAAATGCACTTATAAAACTAGAGCGAGAAGATGAGGATAACGGGAGAAGACCATGACTCCATGATATGTGTTTCCTAGTAGTAACCAGGTAAACATATTCACCTCACAGTAATGTCCCCATGTCTTGCCGAAAGAGCAAGTACATGCTCATCAGTGAACTGTCAGCCTGGGAAGCTGCTTCAGTGAGGATGGGGAACAATGCCACAGGTCTGTGTGCATCTCCAAGTACATAGGTTTTGTTCTGGCCAAAGCTTAGGAGCTCAGTATAAACATTACTTTATCAGGTTTTGTATTTTCAGCCTTCCATGGAAGGCTTAGCTTAGAGCAGAAGATTGCTGATGAGTTATCAGGAGGAGCTCTTCTTTTGCCTTTACCATAACCTCTTCCCCTGCACAATGTTAGTGAATCTTCCCTTGCTATGACTTCAGGCATAAATCTGAAATTCTGCCTGCTGAAAGATGTCATAGTACTTCTCATAAAAGTAAAGGGAGTAAGGCAGACTTCCACTCTTGGGTAATTACATTCTCCGTCAACTTCTCCATCAGCTATAGTCTAGAACAGATTATTTTTTATTATTTTTTTTTTTTTCCTGCAGCCAGGAACAAACAGGATGAGGGATCTATTGGTAAGAGGTTTATCTTGGATTTGGTCCCATCCGGTATGTTACCTGATGCCAAATTTCAAAACAAACTCAGGATTGCATGAAACCAATTGGGAAGGCTGCATCCCCAAAGAACTGCCCTAGCTGTGGCAATCCTCTCTCACCCAGACCATGCCAATCAGAGGATGGAAAGAAAAGTGTCTTTTGCCTTGCATTAGTTTAGAGACAGTTTGTAGAAAGGATCTGAGTGAAGTGAGTTGGAGGATGAAATCTTCCCTGGTGCATTTTGTGATTTAAAAATAATAATAAAAGTAAACCCTTTGTGTTTTGAAAACTCTATTAAAAGAAATGTACTTCTGCAGAAGAACAGTGTGAAAGAGGAGAGTAAGGGCTTCAGCAAAGTGAATCAGAAAGAAAAATTGTCTTTGGGGCTGGCTTTAGGGAATGAAGCTGGGAGCTGAAGGAAACAAATGGCGTTGCAGTATCTCAGGTAAACAAAGCCAGCTCGGTATATATTTATTTGGAGCAGCCAGTTACCTTATGCTGAGTGTTGAGGGAGGCTGAGAAGGAAATGGTGTCCCCTTGCAGACACAATGTCAGAAAGAAGTGGCTTTTGGCTGTCACACAGAAACTCACGTTCCACATTAGTGATGTGAGAAAGGCAGACTGCTCAGGAAGTGTTTTCTAAGAAGCTCGTGAAAATCACCCCCAGTTGTAGAGGAAATTATCCGAGCTTCGAGGACTGCCTTTCCTCAGTTTAGGGCACAGGAAATCATTTGAAGTTGCTGAAAGCGAAGCGGCACTTTAAAACCAATGTGGTATTTGTTGTGCAGGAAAAGCAAGAGGGAGATTGCTTCCTTGTGCTTCCAATAATGGTGGCAAATTTAAGAGATAAACAGTGGAAAAGAGAAAGCAGAGAGACTAATATCTGAGAGCACTAGCGGCAGGGAATGAGGGTGGGAAGAGAAGAAATCTGAAAGTCTAAAGATGGAATGTGCTTTATGTTTGTGGAAAGGTGGGAACTATGACATGCTCAGACCTGGAGCTTATGTTTTATTATATATGTTCCCCTTGACCCCTGGAGAATGCACAAATAAAATCAATTAATGGGCCTTGAAGAAGAATCACTTTAAACTGTTCAATTAAACCCTGCAATGCAGAGAACAGAAAGGAGGGGGGGGGGACCCTGTAAATATGCCTTAAAAAATGGACTTGTCTGAGGCGCCTGGGCCCCGACATGCACCATTACTGACGGATCGAATCACACTTCCATTAACACCATAATCTTATAGACTCCACAGGCCGTAAAAAAGGGATTTACTTTAATCAGGTTTGGTTAGGGCTGAATTTGAAAAGCGCTACAAGTGAAATAAAACACGACCTCATCCCCCCTTTGATTTTCTTTCTTCTCACTCTGGCTCTCTAATTTACAATTTGCCAGCCGCCAGCGGTTCGTTTCTAATGGCTGCGATCCACTGGTGTATATCACACGCTCTCCCTTATTGTGGCGGAAATGATTAGGGAGAACATAGACCTTTCATTTCCGTCCCCACCTACCGCTTCCCTGGACAAACGCCCAGGACGTAGCTTTTCCTTTCAGACAGGCTTTAGCCCTCCACGTTTGTGTGTCCCATGTCCTTTCCCTGGCTGTCCCGGGGCTGATGTATGGTTACTCAGTCTGTAGCTGGGAACAGATTGGGGTGGAGGACTTGGCATGGGCCATAGAAGAAGAGAATGCCTGTCAGCTTCTAAGTGTGAGTGTTGACCACCAAGGAGACCAGGAAGCCACAAGGTGTCAAAGCAATGGGGTTTATTTCTCTTGCCGTCTCCTTTTCTTTTGCTCCATACTGCAGCCTTTCCAGTTTACCACTTGATACCAACTAACTGTTGTGATTTCTGCTCCTTTTTTCCTTCATCCCCCACCCAGGGTAAATCCAACACACTCTGTTTGCAAAGGACAGAGCTATCAAGCATCTTTGCTTCTGCTGCCCAAAGACAGTCAGGGTCTTGATATCCCTAGTGATTAAAAAATATGTTATTTTGTGTTGTGTAGAGAGGTGCCTTAATGGGATGGTTGCCAATGATAAAGGCAGTTAACTTCATTTTAATCAGTCTGCTATTGTCTACTGGGTTGTGTTGTACATCTCTAGAAGTTGCATTTCTGACCATGGCAATGTTAGCACTCAGGTGGCAGCAATGGGGAACTGTAGACCACGAGGTCACCTTGGGCTTGCACCTGTAGGAACAAAAATAAAACAAAACAAAGAACAAAGTTGCAATAGCTGCTGCTGCCTGTTTCCAATGTGCTTTGCACTGACTTCTGGTAGGGTCTCTCACACACTATGGTGTAAATGGCCAGCTTTGTAGGAAATTGCCTGGGTAACAGTCCTAAGTGTAACACAACAAAATTCACTCATAGTGTCTGTGCGGGACTCGTCTAGGTCATCCATAGCATAAGAGTTGCTTTATGATAGCTGGATGCTGACAGGTATATTTTGGTTCCCAGCATGGTGCCTGTGGAAAATCATCAGGTTGTTTCACAGAGTTGCAACTCCCTGAAATTTTCCCTCATTTACCTTATGTTCCCTCTTTCTGCCCTGACACACGACTCACATATGTGATTGCAGATGTAAAATCCTTGTGTTTGACTGGAAAATGCTACTCACTTCTCCCACGCGGCTCTAGAAAGGCAAACAACCAGACTGGACATATTCCTCAAGGTTTTAATGATAATTTTTTTTCAGGCCAAAGGAAAAGCAATAGGAAGGAGATCAGTTCAAGCGTTGCATGGGACATCTGGTTGCATAGCCATGCTTGACTTCCTGGGAGCTGGAAAACAGAGGAAATATTATTCTTTAGTCCAGTTGGGAAAAGCTGATACTGGAAACCTGTACTGGAAGGACCAAATACTGCTCTTGTAGGTCTGTAGTGCTTGATGACTCCTAGGGCAAGGGTGAAGGAATACACTTTATAAGAAAGGAAACCCACCAGAGTGCTTTCTAAAAAAAAGGTTCAAGCTGCAAAATGTACATAGTCCTCCTAAAAGCATGGAAAGCATTTTGAAGGTGTTCCAGTACAACCGGACATGAAGAGTGACTGATGAGAGAGGGCAGTACAGTCAGAAGAAAGGGAAGTAGTGAAGGGAAATGAGAGTGATGTGGAGGAAAGGAATACTGGCAAAGAGTAATTTCAATTTAAGAGAAGATGCTGAATGGGAAAGAGACTGTTACACGGACATTACAGGTGTTCAAGTGTGTACGTGTAAAAGGGAGAGAGAAAAGGGGGCGAAATTTAAGGGAGGGCAGCGAAAAAAAAGGATTCTGATGAGAGTTTGGTCATGGGAAGGCAAGGCTAATGTTAGCAACTGATAAGAAAGGCAGGCAAAGGGGAAAAAAAAAGGCATAAAATTCACTTAAAAAACTCTCAAAGTTTAAAAGCTCCCCAGAGGCTTTGTAATAGAAAAGGGCTTTTAAGTGCTATTTTTTTCCCCCTGTTTTTCCTTTGGGGATATCTCAGAGGGATGATTTATTGTCTAATGTATTTAAAGTGACAGGGCCAATTTTGGCAAGCTTGCTGCAGCGGTGCCAGCAGCGCTTTTCAGGGCACTGCAGAACGCACCCTCATGCTGATGACTCTCTGACAGGGGGCTCTACAGATGGGAGACGCCCTTGCAGAGCAAACTGGGGGGATGAGGCAGCCTGGTGTGTTTCTGGTTTGGCTGGTAGAAATGGAAGAAGTGGGTGTAATGATGGAAGGGGAAGATGGTTAGAAGTGAACAACAACTCCTGCGCCCAAGAAAAGTGGGGATTTGGGTGCCCTTTGAAGACAAAGCTCAGTCTCCATTCCTTTTCCATGCTACCTCCTGCTACAGCAGCTGACCCTGAGGTGTGCCAAAGCCCTGGCTTCTGTCTACAGGCCAATTTGGGCTGTTCCTAGTCACTGGTGACTCCTGAGGTGTTACCTTCTCTGGGTCTGTTTCTGTGGAGGCTTGCCACTGAGGCATGGCTGCAACCCTTCATGCCACTACAGCTGCTGCAAGCAATAAGCCTCACCTTCTCAAGGAGAGTTTAAAAAAATCTCAGAGCTAAGGATTTATTTTTTTTTTTAATATTGAGCCTATATTTACTTTTGCTCTATTACACTTATATTTATACCCCTTAATACAATTCCTTTACCTTCCTGGTATTTACACACTTGTAGACGGTTAATCTTACCCCCTTGCCAAGCAATACATATTTAATTATTTTAATCTCTTATCATACGTCAGTCCTTTCAGACCCTTAATCATTATTTTTTTTTTTCTGCTGCTCTTCTCTGTATTCCCTCTGCTCATCAACATCTTTTGTAAATGCATGTTGCCCAGAATTGAGGGCAGTATTCCAGGTGCTGTCCAGGCAGATCTGTACGGAGGGCCGGTACCTCCTCGCTTTCTGACATGATTTCTCTGCAGATGAAGCACAGCATTATGTTACTTTTTTTTTTTTTTTTTTTTTTCCTGCTGCTGCTAGAGAGCATTGCGGATCTGTAACTTGACTTGCTGTCCGCTACCTCCCACAACCCTTATTTGATCACTAACAATTTCTAAACCTACCTCTCCTTTAATATCCTGGTTTCCGTTTATTTTCCCTCGTATGTACTAACCTGGATTATTGTAAGCCGATTCCCATTTTCTCTGCTGGTCTCTACTCCTGACCTTTCTGGCTTATATTGTGTTTGTCTGTCTACAGCAATGGGTAATAGAAGCAGCTATTCATGTTTCTGTACTCTTTTATTTATTTTTTTTGCTCCTCTGCTCCCCCCAATTCCTTGTGCTTTTGTTTGCTCCCTCCCTCCCTGCACCTGTGTCCCTTGCTCACAACTGGTCAACTGCCAGCCAGCTGTATCTTGTCACATGTAGGAGCCAGGGAGAATCTCCTTGACCTGAAAAGAAGCAGCAGCAGCAGCAGCAGCAGCAGCAGCAACCTCATACTTGGCTTGGCCGTGTGAAAGCCGAATATGCCAGCCAGCTTTGCGTGTCCTAAGTACTGCGTGATGCTTCCTCTTATAATCAGTCTGAGCATCACTGCTTCTCCCAATCGCCCCTTGCACTTAATTGACCAATAGAGCTAGACATATGGAGGATCAAATCACAAACCCAAATCAGCAGTTGTCAGAGGAGATTAATTCAAACAGGAAGCTACAAAACACTTGGGTTTTTTCTCTTTTTTTTTTTTTTCTTTTTCATCCTCCAGCTCCAATGGAAGAAATGATTATTAATATCCCCAGCTGTATACTCAGGCAGATGGCAGTGACTCCAATGCACTCTCTCTGCCCAACTTTCTGTGTGATTTCTGTAGCGTTTAAGCGACAGCAGGAAATTACTAAGGGAGGGAAAGACAGGAGAAGCTGTATTCACACTGCCTAACTCAAAGCATCTGAGTTAGATTAGCCTGTGCTAAAAGGACAGGAGGTCTTAATTCTTTGTACACTCAATGCAGAAGGCCAGGTGTTCTAAATTGCTCTCTGGAGGTACTTCTCACTCCTAACTCCAGAGAGGTGATCTTCCTAAGTCAGCCACACGTATCTTTCCCCTTTCAGCTGCATTGTCCTCTATATTGTGCTCAGGGGTCTTTGGCTCTGAAACACATCCACCAAGGATGCTGTGGCTGTGTCCTTCTCTGACCGCAGGTCACAGCTGTGCTGAGATCAAGGCTCCTTCACATTTGCTGCTGTGTGCTCCTGTGTCAAGAGATGGCCTTTTTCCACCCCCATGGTCTAAACAGACAGCAAAGGGTGTAGAAATGGGCAGTCAGGGAGACTGAAGGTCTGCTGGGCAAAGCAAGGCAGCCTACTTCATATAGCACTTAACAGGGGCTTTGGACGAGGCCCTCATCTTCTCTGGGTCCAGGCAGGTCTCTCCACCTTCCCCCTGCCCTTCACCTCTTCCACCTGTGGCCTGTGGAAGGCAGATCACAGCTGCAGGCCTGATTGCTCTCACTGAGGAGGAGGAGTCGTCAGGTGGAAGCTGTGGGCAGTGGTGTTGGGTAACTCTGAAGAGACCCACTTGTGCTTAGGGTGGGGTGGCAGGTGGAGGCACTCAGGGATAACAAGGGAAGAGGCATGCCCCAAGCACAGCTACAAAAAGCCAGGACCTGATCCTTTAGAGGGTTTTCTTTCTGCTTTACTGGTGCCTGCTGGAAGCCTGTGATGCCCCCCAGAAGGCATACATTCATCTGTCAAGCCGTAGCTGAAGACGGACTTTTTCTTCAGCAGGTGGTGTAGAGAAGGGAAGATGCTTTGCAGGAGTTTCCTGGCTGGTGAGGAAAATGTGGTGAAAAAAGCCCTTGCAGCAGCCCCTGAGGGGAATGGGGCAGCTCCTAGGTGAGCATCAGTGTGCTCTTGTAGGCTTGAAGCTGGCTTGAAGGACAGAGCATGAAGATTGCAGTTAAACCATCAGTTTTCAACCTGGAAAAGCAAGAAGGGATTTCCCCAGTCACTGCTTTGGAACTGGTAGCCTTCGAGCTGCCCCACGAGAACCAAGCAGAGCATCCATGGGATGGAGGGGTCCCGCCTGTGATGTTCCCCCTGGTAGGGTAAGACCCCCAGCTGGTGGTGTGTGCCATCGCTTATTGTGAGGTTACAGCTTGAAGGAACCAATTTGGAGTGGTTGGTCACCTTGTTGGCTTCTTGATTAACTGCAATCAGCAATGGGGAAGAGAGTGAAGGTCTTTGCGCCAAACCCTAGCAACTCGATACCTAGCAGCAATTTTTGCTTTTTTCCTTTCTTCCCCCCCCTCAAAAAATGAAAAAGTGTGAGGATGCATGAAGACTGGAATAGAAAACATTGACAATTTTATCATAGTACTATATAAATCGATAGTATGCACTTGACTGGAATAATACTGATTGCTGCATCCTGTGAAAGTTATGGTAGATTGAGATGGGAGTTGAAACTTTGAGACTGGCCTTTTTTAAAAGATGCTCAGAGAAGGTATAGGCTGCTTCAGGAAGTACTATGTGAAATCCCACAGCCTGTGTTATGCAAGGGGTTGGGTAAGAGCATTAAAATGGTCTGAATATGTGACTTTCTGGGTTAAGTGATGAACCCAGCTACAGCACTGGAGTTGAAGAAAAGACTTCAAGGGGACGCTTCCAGCCTGATACTGCTGTATGTGGAAGAGCATACCAAAAGTAAGCAAAACAGTGACTGGTGCAGAACTGTGTGAATAATTACGTGTGCATGGAGATAATCATTCTCTTCCTTTAGCTTGATGGGAAAAAAAAAAGGGTTGGAAATTGAGACTCAAACCTCTATACTTAGGTTGTGAGATTGAAAGGGTTGAGGTGGGAGTGTTGTACTCAGAATTATGTTATTTTGGCTTGCATGCCTTCCTGAAGATGGAAAATGCAAGGCTCAGAGTGGTAGTGTGCAGTGTATTCTGGTGGTAACTAACCTTCTCTTGTGAAAGGTATGAGCTGAGGTCCTCCTAGATCACTCCTCTGAGTTTCCTAAGTAAAAGTGGTCTTAACACAGGTGAAAAAGGTGTAAACTGGCCTCTGCTTGTTAAGATCAGCCCTTTTGCTGCCCCTGCCACTCCCTTCAGTAGCATCTGGCATACCTCAAGAAACTTGGATGGGATTTTCCAAGTAATCCTGAGGGTCAGCAAAGCCTTATCTGTTGTTCCTGGCTTGTGTACATATGGGCATCAGGTGAACTTTGGCTTTGCGCAGAGGCTACTGGGTCAAACGCTGTGTCCATTTTTTTCCTGACAAGCTAGCAGTTTTGTGAAATGGAGAAATAAATACATATGTACACTTCTCCTAACTAGGGCAGCAGAAGTCAGCCCCACCAGAGATCTCTCAAGTTGTCAAGTGAGTGGGATTAGGGGTGGCCAAGGAATTTGAGAAAAAAAACGCAGCTCTGTTGTGTAGGATAAAAAGAGAGGGTGATCAATATATCTTAAAGCTTCAGGGCTTAAGGCAAGCAGCATCTGACAAGATTAGGATGAAACTTTTTTAACACGGACAGGTCTAGTCATCCTATAATTGCCTGCCTGCGATGCTCACACATTCTTTTCTGTTACCCTAGTGAAGCCAGCCACCTGAGAGGGGTCAGTTGGTGCAGCAAAACTTCTGTGAATAAAGTACTTGTGTCTTGCAGTTCCTGTGTGCCATGCTTGTTAGAGACATGATGCAACAAAGCTTGAATTCTTGGGAGATGAGAGGCAGTGGGTGCTGCACCATGAGTCCTGCCTGAAGAGAGTGAAAGGAGGAACTGAAAATCAGGAGGGGTGGTGGTACTGTGACTGGGGCCAAGCCCTTGCTGGAGGAATGGATGGATGAAGATGTTGCACTTGTGGGTGGGTGAGGGAACTTACCAGCTGCTTCCCAGAGCTAGGCAGGTGTTCGGGGGCTCATTATATGCTGTGGCTGCTGTCATTAACACAGTGGCAGATGTTGTGGGGTGTGACTAATGTAGCCACAGGGGAGAGGGCAAACCTGGAGCTGAGAACTTTGGAGTTGGGCCTTGCTGTAAATGTGGTAGTGCCTTCAGGTATATGCAGAAGGTGGGCGTGTGTTTTGTGAATCTCCATTACATAATTCCTAAACTCAGTCTTTACTGTTTTTTCTCCCCCTGACCTCTCCCTGTTTTAAAATCTAAGTAATCTGTCCTAAGAAATGTGTGTAGGTCAGTGACATGAAATAACTTTGAAGATAATCTAGGCTTCTCAGTGTTTGAACACAAAGGTTGGGGAGTTTGTGAGTTTGCCTCTGTTTCCATAGGATGTAGCTCATGTGGGATCCTTCGCCTGGCTGAGGTTTTGCAGCTCCTGTACACCTGAGTCGCCTGCTGCAGTGTTTTTGTACAAGGAGAAATATTATCTGTGTTCTGGCTGCCTCTTTTGCAATGGAAATAATAAACAATGCACAGTAGCATACTCTATAAAGGACACTGCTCTTCTGTGACCTCCTGTTTCGTGTGCTATTTTACTCTTTCTGACAATCAAGGCACTCTCCCGCTGTGTGCTCCTGCTCTGTTTAACACGAAAGCTTCGTAAGTCACAGGATGATAATGGCAGAAAGGCAGGGTCAGTTCTGCTACAGCTCTGCCTCTTGGGAGTCAGCGTGAGCCCTTGGTAGGAGTGGGGACTCAGCAGAGGCTAGGTTTGGCCTGCTAAAATCAAGACACAGAAGGGATTTGGCTGACTTCTGTAAATTCACCTAGCCAAAACAGAGCAGGAAGGGAAAGGGCCATTTAAGCTGAAGAACCATGTTGGCACAAGAAAAGTAAGGGGTGAACTCTCTTATGACTAGAATAAGATTCTGAATGGAGGTTTTTTTCACTGTTTGAGTAGTGAACTCCTGAAGAAGCATGCTTGCTAAAATTGTTTGGGGTAAATTCTTCAAGTCATTCTTAAAATGAATATTAAATTGTAAGGGGAATGACTTGAGTCACTGATGGCCACAGCCTGGCCTTGGCTGAATTCAGTTCCCTCTAACATGTTGGACTAAACCTGCAAGAGATACTGGTCTGTTAATCTCTCACCTCTGGGAATAACTAGAGTCTAATAAGGATGTAGGTGAAATACTCTTGCAGCTATTTTGGGCTGTCTCAGGTCTCTGACAATCAGTGCTGTTGCGTTTTAGAGACTGCCTGAATGTGCTCCTTCATTTGAATTCCGCTACTTAAGTATCAGCATTTCCATTTCACAGATAAAGAAATTGAGACAGAAAGGTAAAATGACTTGCTTAATGTGCTTGCAGTAGAATCGGGACGAACACCCTGAACACTCAGTGCTGGCTGCATCTGCCAGTTTATACTCCCACTCCTGTGCAGAAGGTCTGGCTAGCATGCCTCTTTGCTGAAACCTGGTGGCTGCAGGCTTTCTGGCAATTCTCTGAGACGTAAGCATGTTGCTTTATGGAAGTTTTTAAGGTTATGGAATCTGTTATTTTTGCTTTTTATGCCTTACAAAGCAGACAATACAGGAAATGTACCAACTCTTCTTTGCAACTTTATCTAATCCTAGTACATGTACATTGCGCTTACTACAATAACATCTGGAATCAAGTTTTTCTCTGCATTCTGATGTTGAAAGACCTGATGATGCTGGAGTAAAGGTTAATTGCACAGTTGTGCAATCTGGCAGATTGTGGAAGAAGAGAAAGCATGCCCACCCTGCTCTTCTCTGCCTCACTAACAGTCACGGGTCCTTCTGGTACCACTTTCTGACTGCTGTAAACTGACCAGCTGCCGCTGTTCCGCATTAGCAAACGGTGAGAGTGCAAGGGCTGTACTTAAACACAGATTGGTATGTTCCTGCTTGCATAATTGGAGCAAGCAGGGTTTATGATGTCATCTGTAGCAGTGCTTGTCGTTACTACCTGCCGTGTGCTGAAATACGGGAAGGAGAGAATCCAAAACATTTTGGTCTTTGTATGTATACCTTATATTCTCTCTCCCTGCCTGTCATAGCTCTAGGTCCTGCCAGCTGTTTCAGACAGCAGGGCCTTTAAGAAAGTGTTTTCTGAAAATAAGTATCTGAGTATAGGAGATGAGAGCACTTTGGCTTGATCTGAGGGAGAAAGTGTAGTGTAAGGCCAGCTCTTTATTAAACCCCACAGAGTTTATCCAGGAGAAAACCCTGGAAATGTTTCCACTCTGGAGGAAGCTTCACTTGGCATTTGCACCTTCTCAGCTATTGAAGCTGCCCAACCATGAGATGCAGAGCTATGGGAAAAAGATTTTCATTAGGTCTATGGCTCACAGAGCTACTGGTTTAATTTCACATTTATGATTTAAGAATGTGTGTGTATATCAAGCACTTAATGTTGCTCTTCTCTCACATGTATTGAATCACATATACTTACTCCTTTACTGTTTGTTTTTTGCATGAGTAATTGTGACATAAGCTCTGAATTAATTCATAAATTTTTGCCTCACTGTGGTATTCTGGTCTCACCCTTCACTTATAGAATGTAGTGATTCCACTTAACTTGTTCAGCTTTTGAAAGCTGCCTGTCTATCAATCTCTTTTCTTATAAGTACAAACAGTCTTTGTTTTACATAGCTCCGTATTGCACATAACATTTGGCAGTAGAGAAGTCTCGCATGAAAACTTACTACATATGCATGTAAAAGGGGCTGGGGAATAAAGTGCAAAAGGGGGATAACATTGACTGGCTGGCTTGGTAGTAGAGATGCTCTTTTGTAGTAGTACAGATACTCTTGGTAGTAAAGGGTACTGTTTTGTGAACTGAGGGGGCAGGTTAAGCAAGGATTAAGACACTGGACTGGAACTCAAAAGAGCAATTTTAAACTATTGCACGAACTTACCTGAGTGATTGTGGATATTTTGTGGGATTTTTTTCTCATTCACCTTCTGTGAAGGCATGTAATACCACCATCCCTTACCACTTATATGGTTATGTGATCTGGGCAGGAAGTATCTGCTGTATGTTTGTACAGCTTGGTGTAAAATTAGGCACTAATCTTGGTGAAGCTCATTGCTACTGTAAAACAAATGGTCATAGGTTTTGCAATGTGATTTGGAGCAAGCTCTCCATTTTGGGGATTGATGGGTTAATAAGTGGTGTGAAACAGTCATACTGAAATAATAGGACAGGAATGGCTTTAAGTAGACAAGATTGTTTTAATTGGGAAGCAGGACTGCCAGGATTTTGAAGGATTTGTCCGACATGGAAGCTTAGCACTTGTAAACTTTCCTCTTTACATACAGTATTTTGATTGCCTAGCTGATCTTTTTACAGGGTGCAAATGTTTAGTGGCATTGATTGTTTGAGGAGTCTAAAATGTAAGCCTCATTGCTTATCTCTTGTCCAGCTGCAGTGTTGGCTTAGGATTCAGAATAAGAAACTTAATTATCTAATGTTTAGGCACAGCGCTTAAAGAATGAAAGGCATCTCTCTCCTGGATGGTGCAGCAGGATATTAATTTGGGAGAAAAGGCTGGTTTGTCACCTTGAGCCCATGTGATGTCAGTCGTCATCAAGGTGCTCCCAGTTAGCAGGAGGGACTCAGCAATGACAAGCACAGCCTTCTATTTCTAGAGGATTCAAAGTTTAATTACTTTGTCGCTGTCTCGTGTAAAATTGCTTCGGGCACAATGAACGCCCGGGACTCCTGTGTGCCAGGGAAGTAGCAGTTCAACCTGAAGCAATGACACTTTGCTGAGCTGCTGGTGCTCAGCGAGGTCCCAGCAGCGAGGTGCTTGCCATGGTTATAAATGACCAGCGCTGGCAGGGCTTTTGTTCACTTGTCAGAAGAAGCTGTAACTCAGCTTAAGCCTGTGCCGCCAATTTCTTCTGGGAGCTTTTCTGAGGCTTGATAGGGCCTCCATTTTCAGTGTTTGCCTTCTAGCTTGAGGTGTCTCCATTCTTGCATCCATGCTGCTCGAGAGACTCGAGTGCTTGATGCTTCTTCTACCACCCAAGCCATTCTAAACACAAAGCTAAGAAAATGTGGGGACTGTCAGTGCTCTTTTTCAGGTGTAAAATGCTATTTCAACATCAAATGCTCAGGCAAAAACTTCCTGTAGGCACCTGACAAACTTGTTTGGTCCTGAATGTTTATATTTCCATGCCTTATGACAAAACAAAATTTTAGTTTCTTCTGGGTTCCAATTCAGTCCAGCCCAGGCAAGATGAAGTTGTCTATGGACTCAAGCTCTCAAGTTATCACATGTCAGCAAATTAATGGCACTTTTTGGTCTCTGTCACCGTACTTGCATGGCCTCCCTTTGCAGTGAGGGCTAAGTTGAGTGGAATTGCTTCCCCTAGGCCTTCTGAATTCCCCAGTGCAGGAGACTCCACAGCATGAACTCAAACCTTAGTAGATGCAAAAAATCCACAGGAGTGAGTTGTTATAAACGCCCTAAGGGCAGGCAAAGTTTCAACTGGTGCTTTCTCTTCCTTATGCACTGAAGTCAATCAATCACGAGATGCAAATCTGTAGAAAATGAGGCTTCATTAGTTCTGCTGCTCAGAGCACTCCCTTAGGGTTTTGTTCATGGGTTTTTTCTTTTTTCTTTTTTTTTTTTTTCCCTTTAATATTAAATTACATGTCTTTCAGCTACTTGTTCTTAATGTGATCAGGTATGTCTAAAGAAGTGTGTGAGGGACAACCTTCCTCGCTTCTCATCCTTTTGGAGTCATTCTGTGAGATTTCTGCAGTTGTTACTAAAAATAGAGGGCTAGTACTGTCCCTCTACTACTTATAAGCTGTCTGATGCACAAGAACTTGCAACCTTGTGTAATGCTACCAACAACCTGGTTAAGGAATTGTTGCTTTTTAATGAGGTGTCCCCATGGGGATGCTTTGTTGTAACTTCTTGGGGAGGCATGGGGAGAACAAACAGGAAGGAAATGATGGATACAGGTGTCTTAGCTCAGGCCTTTGCCTGCTGTCTTTGAAGGCCCTGTCAAATGAAGATGGAGCTATGTGAAAGATAGCCATTTATTTTGCCAGGCTGGTAACTTGGAATGTCAAAACTCTGAACAGCTTTTTGCAGACACTCTCTGAACCATCAACAAGTCCTTTATGAATAAAAGAAATGTACTGTGCTAGCCAGACCTTGGAGATACTAAGCAGTAATAGGGTTTCTGTAAGAACTTTAAAGTCATTTCTGCATATGAAACCCTGTATGGAAATTGTACTGAATATTTAATAAGCTAGAAGTACATATATTTCTTTTCTACCTGTATCTACTTTTTCTGAAATATTCTTGATTCCTAGAAGTCACTATTACATAAGGAGTTGGGTTTACTGTTTGGTTTTTTTTTTGGTCCTACCGCAGTAGGGCAGCAGTGAGGTCTGCAGAAGCCTTCTGGAAAAAGTCATCGTTGGTCTTGGCTATGTCTGAATTTGGGATAGTGATGCAGTTCCTTTTCAGCTAAATGTGGCTGGAGGTCTGAGCCCTGGGATACTTTAGCAGATAGATGTCCAGTCACTACAGAAATGGGATGTTTCCAGTAAGAGCTAACAAAATTGATGGTGACTTACTCCACTTCTCTCCTGATATGGATTGAATGGGAAATGAATGGGGTTTAAAATAAAAAAAAAAAAAGGTTTTGGGAAGCCTGAGCTGAAGCCCTTGATTGGTATGCCTTATTCATATGAGAGCTGCTTGGAGGGCACATCTGCTTAGGCCCATCTATGTATGAATGTAGTGCCCTGGGATGTAGTCTAAATCTTGATTTGAACACAGATACATGGTCCATTCATCATTCAGATGCCCCAGAATTCATCTCATTTTTTGAGCCTTCATTCTTTGTGGCCAAAGTTAGTATATCTTACCCCAGTCCAGCTGGAAATCACCTTCTCTAGTATCCATCTAGCTCAGCAGGAGACTGTGATTGCAATCAGCTACTCCCAGGCTATTTCAGCACAGCCTGATGAGAGTGAAGAGTACTTCAGGCTGTGCTGCCCTCTCCCTTGCTGCTAGCTTTGCAGAACTGCTGTGAGTTATAATACGCATGCTTGATTCTGTGCTCCTGCTGGACAATGGGAAGAGGAGAGCAGTGGCTGCATCCCTGCCTGTCTGCTAGGACTGGAAGTCATTTGTGCATCTCCTGTGCCTGAGAAGTGAGGACCTGTTTACATGGCCTATTTACATTTTGCAGGTGGCTTGTATTTCACTGTTTTCCATGGAACCAGCAAATCTCAATGTTTTTTAGCCAATTTATCAGACTGTGTTTTCCCCTTTGGGGACAGCATGATATCTAGTCCCAGTGGGAATTTGCCAGTAGTACTGCTTATGTTTTGCATGAGAAAGTGCTTGCAGTGGTAGGTGCTAGAAGCCAATTGCTGTTCAGGGCCTCTTGCTAGTGCTGATAGATATACTAGGTTTACCTGTATCTGACAGCTCACTAGCTTAGGTTTCTGATGTTGAACACTATGAAGCCACCTTCTACTTGGTTCATGGCTCCTAGTGATTTGCATAGTTCTCAGTATTGGAAGCTTTGTATCCTTCTCACCCATTGCATCATTAATCTGTCCCTTAATTGGTTTTTTGAATGTCAAGAGAGGGATGATGAGGTAGGAAATGATAGGGTCATTTCCAGGCAAAAGGCAGATTTAGAATATGCATGTGTGAGGCTGATAATCCTAGAAAGCAACTGGAGTATGAATGATCTCTAAACCATCAGATTATCGGAAGTTCATGCCCTATCGGAAATAAGCCAGGTCCCTCTGAAACATTAAAGTATTCGGAGCATCTCTGTTCACTTCAATATGAGCACCACCTCCATAATGAAGTCTCTGGAGTTCAAGTTGTCTTGCTCTGTTAAATTTGCATTTACTGGTCAAAGAGCTGTTGTCAGTACTCCTCTCATGCATGGGGGATTTTTCTTGATAAGCAGCAAATGTCTGGATTTATTGTCCTTTGGAATTAGTAACTGAGATTACCAGAAAGTTTCTATTGAAAATGTGTTCCTGTTGCCACCGCCTCTACAAATTAGGCAGGATTCCTGGGGCTTGTGTTTCCAAGACACATTGTGATCTCTTCTGGTTGAACACTGGAACAGGTTGCCCAGAGAGGTGGTTGGTGGCTCATCTGATGCCCCATCCTCAGAAACATTCAAGGCCAGGCTGGACAGGGCTCTGAGCAACCTGATCTGGTTGGAGATGTCCCTGCTTCTTGCAGGGAGATTGGACTAGATGACCTTTAAGGGTCCCTTCCAACCCAAACTCTTCTATGATTCTGTTCTGTGATTCTGTGAAATAATAGTTTATTGCTGGTAAAACAGCCATGTTGTGTCAGGGACACAAACTGGAGCTAGATAATCTGGTATATAGAGGACAATGAGAAAGTGAGGTAAACTTATTAAATTCCCCTTGAGGAAAAAAAAACAGTACCTTCTTGGAGCATGGCTGTTCTGGGGGTAGGAAGGGTCAACTAGCACAACAAATTGCAACAAAGCACTTGATTCAAGAAGGTGTAAATGTGTAAATTTTATTTTCAAAAGTGTTACTTTATCATGATGATTGAAAATTTTCAAAATGGTCTCTTTTACGCACACCCAAATTCTGAGTTTTCATCAGAATTGGAAGAGGAAGTAGATTTCCCTACCAAGTACCAGAATTTTAGTATTTTCTTTACTATTTGTTTGTTCTTAGGCTTAAACTAGTTGTATTCTATGTGAGAGGGGAAATAACTTTACAGGTGTGCTTTAGCACTCTGAACTGCTGTACAGAAACTGAGCAGAGCACCAGACCTCACTGAAGGCAGCAGGCTTGCCCTATCAATGACAAGACTCATAAATTTCCTAAATGGGACCCATGCCAGGGGACCAAGGACTGGAAACAGAGCTTCTACAAAGGCATGTTGCACCACAGAAAGGGGTAGGTGCTAGGTATAGGACCTGTTGTTAAACTGGGTGACCTTTACAAATGCAAAAGGGAAAAGGCCTTGAGGTGGAATGCTAGAGGTTGGGGTCTGTGTCTTTGTGGCCATGAGTAGGTTGTGGGGAATTCACGTCCTGAGGGGTCCAAGGAAGCAATGGTTGCTCATCACCTTCATCTCTGCCTGCTAGTCTCCTCTTTAGTGGGACGAATAATACTTCCCTCTTTCTCCATGACCTGAGATCACTTCTGTAGAGATTGTTTAATGTTTAGGAGGGAATTGAAGTCACTGCTGATGACGGCAGTAAAAGCAGAAAACTAACAAAGAAATGATATGCTGTAACAACTGTGTAACTATAGGATATTTATGCATTCAGTCTGATTACTCAAATGTTACTTGGCACTTTAATCCATGAGTGAGTGATTAGATGATAAACTTTATATGCAAAAAATTCAGCATCTGCACACATTATGAAACTGCTATATCTTAACATTGGAGGGGAAGAGGAGTGTGTTGAGAGGCTGTGCCAGTAAGGCAGAAGATACAGCTCTGATTTAGAAGGTACAGGACCTAGGTTTTACTCTTACAGATTGCTGCTGCGGTTGTAAGCAGTTCCCCTGGGCATGGATTTTCTCCAGTGACAAAGACATTTGCCAAATGTCCTGTGAGGTGCAGTTCTACCTCTGGGAGATGAATTAGTTAATACATGTAGGTGGCAGTTTCTAAATTTGTGTTTTTTCCCATCGGGAAACTCACTCCATAAATAGGAGAGGCAGGTTTCCCTGGAGGAAAGGAGTGGTTGTTGGAGCAAGAGCCTAATGTGAGGCCATGGTAGGACACCCATGTCTCTTGTATATATCTTCAGAGCTATGCCTATGTACGTTTTTAAATCCAGTGAGCAAAATACAGATGTGATGCAGAAGGCAGGAGCTGATAGCAATTGATCAGCCAAATTGGATGTAGTTGCAGCCTAAAGCCTTGACAGAAAGTGTTGGTCATCGATGAGCCCCCTCGCAAGTGACACCTGTCCTGTGCTGCAGCAGGGCTCTCAATGGCCAACTATAGATTTCTTTTCCCTTTTCATCATGTCTTGGCAGTATGGTTCTCTGTCTAGTTCTAAAATGCAAATTTTGCTTGCCCTGCTGTTACTGCCTTTGCAACTGCAAAGTTTGCTTTCCAACTACATGCAGATAATATTGCAGGTGCTTTCTGCAAAGGTCTTCAGATGAGATTTGAGAAATGGCTCAGTTTCAATTCTGGCTGCATTGCATGAGCCTGCTTTATGGAGAAGTTCTCGTGCTGGCACCAGCATCTTGAATTTGATTACAGTTGTGGATTTCTTTCTCTACGTTTTCAGAGAAATTTGTGAACAGTTTGCCAGACGCCTACACAGCCTTGATACCAGTCATTCAGGGTGAGCTGTAGGAAAATCGATGCATCACTTGTCTTGGCAGTTCCAAAAAGGAGATAGTTACTGAAGTTAGAAATATATTATCTGTGGGTGTGTGTCTCTTTCTCGAGGTGCTGCAGACTTCTAGTGAAACAACGTGTTTGCCTCAGGGTACAGTTCATTTGTTACAGATTCAACTCTAAAGAAGTGCCCTGTGCCTGAACTGCCCTTCGATACCCATCATTGCTCAAGATTTGACCCTGGTTCTGAGAATTGTCATTATAAGCTTCAGGGTTTTTTTTAAGTCCTCTTTCTGTCTGCCCAGTTTTCAACTGTTAGGAATGGAGACAGATACAGCAAGGTCAATGTTCCAGCCTGACAAAAAATTATGGTTTTTAGGCTTGGAAGGATGAGAAGGTAATGGGCCAAAAGCAGTTGAAAATGGCCTAGGGTTAGCTTGGCTTAGAATAACTCAGAACAATGAGGAAATTGTTCCAGCTTCTGCTACCTGGTAACCACCAAGGGTCAGTGTGTAAGGTGAAGAGTTGCTGATGTCTAGTATGCTCTGTTCATCTTCTTCCCAGTCCCATCTCTGTCAGTTCAGAGCTGCTGACTTCAGTTTGGAGTCCCTGCTGCAGGTAAATCAGTCTCTATCTTGTTTCTTTCTGCATTTGCAGTGTTGATACACGACTACTTAATGTTTTTCCTTGTGCTTTGATCCTCTCCTCTGGAAAGAAGAGAAGTTAGAGGTCCCTATAAAAGTGCACAGAGTTGACACTGTTTTTTTTCCCTTCAGATCTCTTCTGAAATTTTCTCCTATTGTGGTGCTATCAAAAGCAAAGCCCCAAACCTGAATGCTCAGAAGTGAGACAACAAGTATGCTAGGCAGAAATGCAAGAAAGTTAAATATTTGAATTTTAAGCTCGAAACTCATCAAAGTAACAGTTCATATTTGGTTCCTGTTTGAGAATGAGTGCAAGGTTAATTGGTCTTTTAGATTGTCATTTCATCCAGACCAGTGTGTCTCAAACTGCTCAATAGTTTTTTTTTTTTATTTGTTTGTTTCTGTATAGTTTACCATCTCTATGTCCTTCTCTTAGCTCTAATTTTGCATATGGATATTAAATACTTTGGGCAGAAACTTCCTCTTTGTGCAGCACCTAAGATGGGGCCCTGCCTGTGGTGGCTTCCTATGCTCTGCGTTAATACACTCTGTTCTGTTGTTACCAGCCAGTAAGGCCGATGTCCTCACCTCTCAGTAAAATGCAAAAGGCAGCAGCTTTTGGCAGCACCAATGCTTGCTCAGTAAAGCTGGGTGTGAGCGGGACAGCTTGAAAAGAGTGGATGCATGGCATGAGCGTGCAGATACATTTTATCCGGAAGTAGCCTTCATCTCTGTCTAGTTCAAAGGGTTGCATGTTGTATACCCAAGTGTGTTTGTCTCTTCTTAGCTGCCCTTTCATTGCTATCAAGGACTAGTAGTGGTACCTGCCGTGTTGCTCTCCCTGTGAAATGTCAGGGAAAGCAATTCAACTCTTATACTGATTTGCTCCAGCTAAAAATGTCAGGAAAGCATTCCTTGCCATCAAAGCTTGGCTTTGTAAGAGGAGCTGGCTGGTGAGTAGAGAAGTCAAAGATTACTGATACGGAGCGATCAATTGAAGAATCGTAATTCAATCAAATGGTTCTGCTGGTATCATAAACCATGAGAGCAGAGCTCAGTCCATTTAGAGATCATCAGAGCCCTGTGACTGAGTTAATACAGACTCAGCGATCGATCAAATGCTCTCTCCCTTACCTCCCTTTAACTTTCCCTCTTGCTCTCTGCTTTTCCATCTCTGTCCTCTGCTCCACCACCCTCACATGCTGTCTGCTTTTCCTTTCCCTCCTCTTTTACCAGCTGCCTCCTGCTCCCAGTTCCTGTTCATCTCCTCATTCCTGATGTGTACATAATAGATGTATATCAAAGTTGGCAGATGTTTTGTTGTTAAATGGAGGGGGCTCTTTAGTATGTTGTTCCTGACAGAGTGTATTTGCTTTTAATTTTGGGACATCAAGAATTCAGGGCGGGGCCGTCAGGAATGCAGATTAGGGTTTTTTCTTTTGAGAAGGTTGTGGTCTCTGTGTGTGTGTCTTTCTCTGTTATTTCATTAGAACTT
Source organism: Tetrax tetrax (assembly GCA_009806455.1). Taxonomy (NCBI): domain Eukaryota; kingdom Metazoa; phylum Chordata; class Aves; order Otidiformes; family Otididae; genus Tetrax; species Tetrax tetrax. Next base: position 1,011,230 of record WHYT01017917.1, on the reverse strand, counting down.
TAAAGGGAATATCTGTCCAGGTGATGGGCTCATAAATGCTATTAATGCCACTTAGATTTTCATGTATTTTTCATGAGGTGAACACATGGCTGTAGATAGCAGGCACATGCAATGTATGCAGTGGTATAAAATTTTTAATTTTCTGAAGGGCAGCATGTCTTCTGACTGGCAAGGGGTGTTTAGCCTTTCTTTTATTTTTTTCTTAATCCAGAACTTTTATTACTTGACATTTTGGGTTGACTAGCTGCACCTGCTGTCTCACATGATTGTGCAGGTAGTGTATGTGGTCACTTTGTAAAATGGCCATGTGCCTCCAGCTGTGCTGAGCCACTTCGCTGGGGAATCAGGTAGCTGAGTACACGTTGGTGTGAAGTGACAGCATGAGGTGGACATGTAAGCTGGGTGTTACAAGTTGACCAGTGTGTGAGAATTTGATGTGCGTGACCTATTCCCATGAGTAAGTGGAGTGAGGAGATCTTTATGGCTGTGATTTGGCATTCAGTGAAGGCCAGTTCTATAGGACCCAGGATCTGTTGTTGGCTGCAGAAGAAAAGGGAAATGACCAGATCTGAGTGTTCAGTAAAACCTTAGCTGCAGCAGAAGACATCTTTTCATAGTTCAGATCCATTTTAAGTGTGACTTTGGGTGCAGAGTCACCCTGAAGTACTTTTGGCATTTGGTTTAATGTTTTACTGCTGTTTCTTTTTCCTTTTCCCTTTTCTCGACAAGCGGCAGGAAAGCCCAGCGCTTTCTTTATCTGTGGGTGGTACGTATTCATCAGCCTAGCTCGCTAGATCAGAACAATCAGCAATTGACCGTATGTTGAAAACAGACACGCTCATTAATTTTAGGAGCCAATGTTCACTAACCAAAATGGCTCATAAACTACCCCAGGGGATCGAGAGGAGATTGGAATTTCAAGCCGTGGTGCTGTTGCAGCTGACGGGCTGCCGGCCCCTTTCTCATCTCAGCCCTTCAGTGGTTACCTGGGAGCTGCTTTGCTGGCAGGGGAGGGCAGCTCATGCACAGCAAACATGGGCCCTTTTCCTCCTGTCTGTGTCCCCTCGCCTGTGCTTGGCGCCAATTAGAAAAGGTAGGCTGTGGTTTCCTTGCCAGCAAGCTACAGCACCAAAACATAGCTCTGTAGCATCCTGGAAGCTTAACTGCTCTTGTCCAGGGAGCAACTATCCTCTAGGTCCTCTGCAAATTAAACCACAGTCCAGTTAGATCCACAGTGCAGTCCCCTGGGCATCAAACTATAGTCGCTGCCGAAGTAAGAATATCAAGCCACAGCCACCTCGGCTTGTTTAAGATATTCTGGTAGCTTTGAGTTAGAAATCTCTTTGGTGTTCCTAACACTGAAGACTTCTCCCACCCCCACACACTTCAGAACTTCTGTTCTCTTTCAAGTTTTCTTTTTTTTGTTCTTTTGTTAAAATCATTTCTCTTCCTTCAAGCCTTTCAAAGCACTTCTGAGGCTTCTCAGTCACACAAAGAAGGCTTTATGGGTTGAATTCCTAGTTGTATTCCTTGTATTCCTAGCTATTTCATGTTTCATATAATATAGGCAAGGTTTTCAGTGGTGACTAGTGATTATGGGCCATTCTGCAAGGCTGCCTGCCCACCTTGAGACCCCTTAAAGAAGCTTAATTATCAGAAGATGATGAGCCCTCATTCTTTAAAGATGAGATCCCTTTTAGTTGTTTCAAGTCAGGCTTTGAAAAACGTGCGTATGAGGGTGGGGAGAGAGGAGAGAGAATCACAAATGACCTGGTCATCTATAAAAATTGCATACCTATTTAAGGTAGTGGACTGTGTTTTAATCACTAGGATAGAATAAGTATTATGCTATGATTTGAGGTTGCGTTTTCATGTGTAAGATAGGCTTGTAGATCTGTATGAGAAGTTTAGTGAGTAAACGAGGAATGCACTGTCATAGTCTGGGTGTGAGGGCAGCCATGCAGAGAAAGGGGGCATTGGCAAGTGGCATACAAGCATTTTAATAGTCAGTAGGAGCTGACCAAGCAAGTAGAGGTAGTGAAATTGTATTGGGAACAGCCATGGTATGTACTCTGTCCCCACTACAGGAAAGCAGCTTTCTGTGTGTGACCAGTGAAATACTCTGCTGCCTTCGATATCGCCTGTCAGCCAGGGTGTACATCTCTCCTGAAATATTCAGTTAGAATATGCATCTGAGTAGTATCTAATGAAATCAAGCGTGTCTCTGTGTGGGGGTGGAGAGCTGTCACCATTTATTGCCACAAAAGGAATTAGTCATCAGAGGGCTTTGTCATAAACTTCTGTTTGTCTGTCTCATATCCCAGAAAAAAAGAAAAGAAACAGCTTTGTATTAGCACTTTCCCTTGGATCACCTTCTTCCTATAAAAGTAATTCCTGCAGAAATAATTTTTCCTTTTTTTTTCAGAAGTGAATAAGAGGTGGGGGAAATAGTACTAAGATTTCTGACAAACTGGTGAAAAGACTGCATAAAATTAAGTTTCCCAGAACTTTGTGTTAAATGCTCATCTGAGAGCCTCAAAAAAACTGAAGGCTTCAATGCTTACACAGCCTCCTCTCTTGAAAATACTGAATTTTTTAAAATAGCTTGAAAATGTTAAGACAAAAATGGAAAACAAGAAACTTCAAGGGCTTATAAAAACTGGTTGAAGAAATTCACAGGTCAGTGATTTGTTAGAGGAGGAAGAGAAAGTAAATCGAACTTCTTAAAGTTCTGTGCAATCACAGTGTCTGTCTTGATCAAGCAATTATCGTCTTTGGTGTCATGCACTTAACTACATTGTCAGCAGTAATCTCATGCATGGACTACTGGGTAAACAATTTATAGATAATGAGGGGGTGAAAAATCATGACAGCTTTGGAAGCATCCTGTCTTTATTTAAATTTGACCACATTTGAGCCTGTTATTCACTAAACTTCAAAGGTAGTCTGCAGTGCTCAGTCAAATTCGCTTACTCGTTATGGTGAAAACTAAAACTGTTAGAGGAAGCCTGGCAAATTCAGCTTCCTGTTCATGTTCCTGAATTGCTGATAAGTGGATCCATTATTTCTTGTCCTCCCTCAGTTTATTGGCTATTATTCAAAGAATTTCTGTGAATAATTTTGGTCACACTAATTTATAAACAATTTGTTTCATATTCATAGTTTGAGTGATGTATGTAAGATCTGGCTGGACACAATAAGCCATGTGCTCTTCTTCCTGCTTCCTAATTGGATAATTAGAGTGCAGTCATGGGCGTGACACAGATTTCAAGAAATTTTTCAGTATTCATCACTATTTACAGCTGCAGCGATTTATTTTATGGCAGCAAACTTGCTTCTGATGATATCACTAAGCAAAAAGAAGATGCAGCAGTGCTGAAAAAAAGTGTCTCACTTGGATGTCAAAAGATCATTTTCAGTCCTAAGGAGAATGTTTTCTGCCCCTTCCTTCCAGTCTTATCTGAGACAAGTGGGGAAGAGTAATGCTTTCTGTCTAAAGAACAGGAAGAGCTTTATTTCATGGTCTGGCCATGTTGGTCTGCATGTGTTGTACCAGGGTGGTTTCCTGTCTCTGTGGGTCAACGCAGACTGTGTAATCTCACTGCCAGTGATCAGGTGGCTAGCCTTCCATATGTATTTGAAACTCTGTTAATGGATGCCGGAATCACTTGGCTGCCTTTTTTTGGTCATCTTTGAGTGGGAACTTCGTATTTTTATTAGGGATGTTATGACTCGGGATTCAGCTTGCCTTTGAAGATGAGGCCTTAGGGATTCCCTAAGTCATCTTCCATAGCAAAAGCATATGCCCCACTAGGAGGAAAGTTAACTTTGTCCTTGGAAGCATCTGTGGCCTCGTGCAGGCAGTAATTGCATTTGTCTGTTGTTTTGATCCCTGATGGTTTAGCTGTATGGTACCACAGGGGGTGCAGGGGATTGTTGGCTGGAACCAAATATAGCATTGTAAATGAGAGCATACCCCTAATTTATATGGTGGTACTAGAATGTACTTGGGTACATTCATCAACCACGCATTTCCCTTCCTTTCCCTCACCCTTCCCTACTACCTATGCATATTGATCAGACTGTCATGGAGCTGTCCCCAGTGACACCAGGTCTCTTCCTTGAGCAGTCACAAGTAATACCAGCTGCAGCTGTTAGCGTGTGGACAGTTCAAATTGTGTTTTCTGCTGTGCGTTACCTTCCATTTGTCAACAGGGATTGATCTGCTGTTATGCTGTGGGTGCACCCAGCTTGGTCAGATGCCTCGGAGAAGTTGTCTTGTTCTGCAGTCTAAACTAGATGCATCTTACTACTTCTGAAACTTTTTTCACCTTAGTGTACTTATTTTTACAAATCATTTGCACATACAGGTAAAAACATAGTCTGAGAGTTATCATGCACTACATGCAAAATGGAAGTGTTTGGTGTTTACTCTCTTGCTGATTTTTGATTAAGTGATAGTACCTTGTGCATCTAAACGACTTAGATTTTGTTCTGATTGCTGTTTCAAGACATAAACTGGATGATATTCTGGTCACTGATATATGTTAGCTTGTCAATAGTTACCTTTATTTTAGCTTGTCTGAATTAATGGAAAAACAATATTCAATTCTCCTTGTACCCTAGAACTGGCCATTTCAAGAAGCACCTAAACTAAAGAAAAAAATCTTCTACCTTTCATCTTGCTGTGGCTGATCAAGTAGCTGTTACATTAGCCTTCCTTTCCTCTTTGGTTTCCTTCATCACTGTGGAATGAGTACCTTTATTCTGAACAGAAAGCTTGTATTATAACTTCAAAATATGTTTACAGCTTTGCATTTTTGTCAATGCAGATGCTAAACTAAGACTTTGTGCCTGCAGTGATGCCATGTCACTGGATTCTGTGGGAATTGTCTATTGCCACTTTGATGGTTTCTGCATTAGAGGACCAATGTCTTTACTGCCATAACTCTACTGCAGTCATTGCTAGAAGAAAACTTGGCCCCAATCTATCCTTCTTGAATACTTTATAGCCAGGTAATACAATATGCCATTGATTTCCCTTTTTGTCATTTCTCCACGTTTTGCCATCAGAAATGCCTGTTGAGTTACGATCCCATTCTTTTGCTAGAAATGCTGTGCTGCTTCTGAATTTGGTGCAATAGCTAGCCTTCCATATGTCTTGTTTTTGGCACCATGCCTTTTAGTCCCTTAACAAAAGGAAACTTAGGAAGCCGTTTTGTGTGTGTTTTGCCTCATTCACTGTTTGAACACATGGGCTAATTTCAACCAGAAGTGTCTAAATTAGGTGGTTAAAAGTTTTTATACTCTATTTTATGGAAATAACTAAACAGGTAGCTATTTGAAATGATGCTACAGAGAGAAGCTGCAAAGTGAGCTCTGCTGTTTTGGGTGCAACAATTCCTGCAGGAGAAAACCCAACCTTTGTGAAAGCTTCAATCAGTGCTTTTAGCCAAAACCAAACAGACTTTTAAGAAGCTAGGCTTGATCCAGTTCTGTTGCCCAAGGTTCAGAGTTCTTAATACATAGTTCTGTTCCTCTTTCAGAAATCACATCCATGAAGCTTGCTATCTTCCTCCTACTCCTTAGATGCATTTTCTGTCATGCCCTCATAGGATGAAGGGTGTTTTCTTCACACATGATTCTCAGATTTCTTTGCCATAGCATCTCAGTCTTTCCTCACACCAGGTAACTGTAATACGCTCCCTCACCCTGGTGTGTTCTTGTACTGGGTGTCAGTGATGCTGTGGTAAATGTGAAATTGCCTCATTTCATTGTGAAGACCATCTTTCTGCAGAATTGGTCATTCTTTTTCTTGTACCTGTCATGGCCTTTTTTGTGTGTTGTTGTCTGCACATTACTTCAAAAATGGTCCTACTCCAGCTGTACAATGAGGGCTGTCAGAAGCATTGCAATCCCAAACTCTTTTCCTTAGTCTTGTGTTAGTCCGTTTTCTCCTTTGTCTTGCTCTGTAATGAGACAGCTAAATACAAACCTGCAAATTTCAGCACTCACTAGTGAGTTGCCGAAGTGTTGTGTAAAACTTAGCAGCTCTGACATGAAGAATTCAAAGAATCAGATGATTTTCTTGTTTACCATAAATACGAGTTCCCATATTTCTGAAGATCAAAGATTCTGACACTCCTTTTTATCTGTATGAAAATGAAAACTAGCCAAATCTCACTACTGGAAACCAAATCCTAGCTAAGGGCTTTGTCATGTCTCCTATTCCCCCTCATATTTTATTTGTTAACACTTGGAATATTGGAGGGGCTGGCTTAGAGATGTTGAGCCATCATCTTGATAATATCCCCATAAGCTGTATCTATAAATAATTCTGTCTCTACTAGTTCAGCAACTCGAGCCTTGGCAAGAAATGCAAGATGTCTTAGTTTACCCTGCCAGGTGGCCCTGAAAGGAAATTTCTGAATGTAAGTGATGTTTGGTTAGAGTCAGCACTAGGGTATAGCTGCAAAGGACTAATCTCTGACCTTAATTTTCAGAGTGTGCTGATGGGGGATTGAAAGATGAGCAAAACAGGGAGCTCAGAAAACGACAGCAGATCAAGAAAGGACCAGGTACAATGATGTGCCTGAAGAGAGAAGGGAGGGAGAGAGGGGAAGAGGTAAAAAGCATGAGGAAGTAAAGATAAATTAAAGCAGGGAGAGAGGAGGTAGTAAGGAGAGCCCCATTTTCATCTATTTTCAGCACTGCAGCTAGTCAGAGGAGGCTTGGGTTAATGGAGTGTCTGGGTGAAAGCTTGGCCTGCTCAACAAATGGAGGAGAGAAATAAGAGATGCCATCAAAAGGAACAAGAAGAGGAAAGTAAGAGAGGCTGTAATTCATGGGCAGGGAGACAGGAGAAGATAAAGTTCTAGGAGGTTTTCAATAAAAAGGGATGTTGGGGCGATAGAGGGAGAGGGAGAAGGGCAGGGCATGAATAAAATGATGGAAAATATAAAGGGAGGCAGAAGAGCTTATGACAACTTAGAACAGCTTGAAAAAGGTCATGCATGCCCTCTGGGCTCCTAGCCACACAAGAGCCAGAGAAGACTGTCATGGTAGATAAACAAGGGATGGTAGGATTGAGCACAATTTATAACTTTCTTGTCATTTGGCATGGGAATGGAAATGAATATCCCATCCCTGTAGGGTTGTCAGGGCACCGGAGAGACTGGCCTCTGGATTTCTCTTGGCTGTCAAATGAGAGGAAAGGTGCCAAATACTTGCATGCACATTTCTCTCCAGCTGGGTGGTACTGGAAGGATTTGTGAAGGAAGAGAACAAATCTCTTTAAGAATACAGAGCTTGTTGCATTGAAACCCATGCTTTTGTGCTGCCACATCCACTGGCCCATGAAAAGTGATAGAGAACAGAATATTCTTGTAACTCTGCATTTGGGTGATGCTGTCTGTGGCTCGGATAATTTATTACTTGGCCTTTTGAAGGGCAAATAATTTGGGTCCTGTCTAACTTTATCTGAACTTCAGAGCACTACAAACTTTCATAAAGGTTTTACGACAAACAATCGATCTGTGATTCCCTCTCTTGTGTCAGGTTCTCTATCTGGTTCTTTAAAAGCTTCACAGATGATGACTCAGATGAAGACATATTAAGTGCTAATCTTTGTTAAGAATGGGAGACTCCTGAGAGATGCAGTGTTACTCTTTGTGATGCCACATTGCAGCTATCTACATACAGCTAGAAATCTTCCCAGATAAAATGGGAGATGGGGTGGACAGCAGACTTGTTGTCACAGTGTTCGTGTGCAGTTCTTGCAGCCAGCCCAATGGAGGGCTCTTAGCAGGTTGAAAACCCACCCTGAGGACAAGGGTTGATTTTATCGGATAAGAAAGGGTAATTTAGCATATATACAACCTGCGCTGCTTCTTGCATGATGCTCCTCTTTCCTGACAGCTTTCATTCAACTTCCTTAGACTTACATTACTGGGGAATGGCAAAGGGGTCAGGAGAAGGCATGAAGTTTCAGAACTAGTGTGAAACGCAACACACAAATGTCACTTGTGCTTTTGGGAAACTGGGACAAACACCCCTTTCCTTCTCCTGGTATCATCAGGAATACAGTGTTCATTACTTCCAGTTTTGGTGGGGTGGAGAAGGAGATACAATTTCAAGATGGAAATGGATTCAGAAGTTGGTAGATATCACAGCGCTATTCATGTTATTGAACGTCTGTCTGCTTCTGGGATGCTGGCAATCCTTTTACTCTCACAGCAAGCCCTTCATGCTGATTAGCCATATGGACACTTTGAATTTGAAAAACAGCTGAGTGAAGTGGTTTGAAAAAAAGATTTTTGTTTCTCAGTATTCTTGGGGCTCTGTTGTTAATCTGTGGGTATCTGTAGGTCAGACTCTCAACTCCAGTAACTCCCCCTCAAGTGGAGGCAAAGCACGGCCAGTGGTTCTCTGGGATGTGCGCTTGTCCTCTGGAGAGAGAAGGGAGCTCCTACTGAGACACTGCTTTGCAGGGCAAAAACTGGAATGCTGTTGAGCGTTGGCAGAAAAAAAACATTTCTGAATGTTTCTTAGCCTGAGAGGGTAATATCACAGATAAGAGGAGTAACAGACCACTTTGCCACATTTGTAGGACTAATGACTGTCCAGCTGAGAGATGAGGCTTTAACTTTTCCTGCTGTCTTTTATTTCCTGGGAGGATTTTACAAAGGTGGGCCACTAAGCCTTGAGAGTCTGATCAGCCAACTACAGGGTGAGGGAACTTCTGCATTACATATGTGTACTCATGCCTTGAGGGACTTGTGTGTCTGTGTAGGCACAAATCCCTGTCCATTTCAAGTATATAAACTATCTTCCCTTCTGTAATAATGACTTCTCATTTTGAAAATCCATGCAAGCTCCCTATAGAAGGGAGAAGGCAAGCAACATAACCTGTCTGACAAGGTTGCCATCACTTCTCACCAGTGTCTGAGGGACTTTGCAAGGGATTTCTGCCCAGTTCCTTGTCCTTACCAGACTCTGTGGGAAATGACAGGCTACTAAGTCCACATGCTGTCTTTTATTTCTAGAAGTACTTAGTTTTTTGGCTCACTAGCTGAATGCCTGGCATGTTTTCTATTACCTCCATTCCATCTGTAAGGTCCCTGCCCTATTGTCATCTCCTGCATGGTTCAGGGTTTTAAGCTGTTCTCTTCCTTCCAGAGATGGCAGGAAGAGGAAAAAAGTGACCTCATCTGAAACTTTAGGGGTAGGGTTTTTTACTGGCTGGGGAAAAAAAGAGAAGATGCCGTCTCTTCCTTCAGTGGCTTAAGAACAGACTTTGCATAGGATTTCAGTCTTTACTGGTGGTCTCCCTAGTGCTCTTCATGTGCTTGGATTCACCTGCCTCTGCTTCCTTTGCTGAATGGTCCAAGATATGAATCTTTTGTCCTGTTTTGGTGCTCACAATGCCCTAGGGAACTGAGGGGTACCTGTTGTCCCTGGTTCACGGACGGGGAATGAAGTCACAGATTAATGGCATGACTATATTTTGGAGAGAGAGGGGGAACATTTGCTTTTCCTATATGAGTTGTCTCCCAAATCTGGAGCACATCTCTTGAATTTTATCCTGTCAGTCATAGTGGTTGGCCCATTATTTCACACTGGCTGCTGCCTACTGTATTTTGACCTATTTTCTCCATGAAATCATAACAGACAATGAGCTGTTAACAGGCACGTAGTAGGTGATCCATTTCCTGCTGCTGACAGTCAGTGATGTCTTGTTCCTTAAAGCAGGAGGGTTATAACTGCACAGCCCCCGTTAAAGCTATAAGACGTTGCAAAGCTACAACCTACTCCCGCCAGCCTTGCAAGAGCAGTTGAGTTATTTAACCTTTAGTGACAGGTGACATACTTCAAAGAGAAACGATGCTTTGTGGGTAATGGTTTATTTATTTCTTGAACAGCAAGCTGTAAATTCACCCATTTACAGAAGCCACATTTCTTGCCTATTGTTCAAGTGTTGCTCAAAAGTGCCATTCTGTTATCAGCTTGGATGTCAAATAGTCACCGCTCTGTCAATTTGATGTCATGTCATTTGTGGAAGGAGCTAAGGTGGTGAACATGTGTGTTTGCATTTTAAAGGGAGCGTGTGTGAATGAGCTGGAGAAGGAGTTGGGAAGAGGCCCTGGATTTCAGCTGGCCCTTCACTCCTCCTTGACAAAACTGCAAGGGCAGAACTATTTGCTGCTTTTTTTTTTTGGATGCTAGTACCTTTGTTTCATGGAGCCTGACACCCACTTTTGTCTCATACCCCACAGGCTGTGGAGGAGATGAATGCCAAAATATATGGCCATAGATCCAGCAGATACTAATCAGTGTAGCTTCACTGACAATGAGTGAAGGCTGTTGCCCTTTCCTTAAACCAGCCTGCAGGATGGGGGCACGGTGGTGTCTGCACGTGTGCTGGTGTTCTGAAATGTTTCCTCCAGGTGTTCTATTTTTAGTAGTTTCATTAATATGAAGGGGTAATGTGTTTAAGGGTGTTCATTCAATCAACCACATGGGTTCATCCTCATCTTAAGAGATCATGTGAGAAGCCTAGTGCAGAATTTCAACTGAGTTATGCAATCTTGTTTATCTCTATTTCTGAGGCTATTCCTAACTGAAGAAAAATTTCCAAACACGTAGGGATGATTTTGCAAATTTTCATTTCTTTTTTAACTTCTTTTAAATATTTCTGGTGTCTCCCATAATGCTTCTGAATTTCCTCCTTCTATTTGCTATGATGCCTTAATGCTTTTATTCAGTACATGGAAGAGTTGTATTTCATCAGTGCTCAAACAAGTCTTTAATTTTTCAGGCATACCTGGATGTGAAAATGACCATTTGCATGTGAAAAATGAGCGCACCCACAACTCTGCAGCTACCCATAAATATCTGAAAATACAAAATTGGAGGCTGTAGTGTGCAATTTAATATAGCGTCTTTGTATCCTGTTCTGTTCAATTTATTGTTGCTGAAGCATGCACCTATGCATAAAGCTGGAGTTGTACATGCGTTTTAGCTCTAAATGCTAAATTTCAAATGGAGCTGGATAAGACTTTTGGTTGCATACTTCACTCAGCAAAAATGAATATTCTGTTTGACCTAAGTGATTTGTGAAGTATTTTAGCTCCAATCCCCTCCCTCAAAGTGAAGAACCAAGATTTTTGCTTCAGCTGTTTCAGAAAAGGAATATTTTTACCCCAAAGTATTTTGACGTTTTTATTGGCATCTCATTATTTTGATTATTCTAAGAAAATAAGGGAGGAACAAGGATGAAACAATATTGACTAAAAGCATTTGTACGTATCTGTGGTGAAGCATCTTGGCAAGAAAATTCAGTGTTTTGGGTAAACTGTAAATAAAAGATATCTCTCCTTGGCAAAAAAAAAAAAAAAAATAAAATCGATTAATGCTGAATAATTCATTCCCAGACAACATAGCCTGTAGATAAAACAGGTTGCTTAGGTGCAAGGGCAACCAAATGGGATCTGCACAGATCAGCTTAGGTTTGACAGAGCTTAATACCTCTGATGCCATATGAATGCAGCTGGGCTGGCTCCAGGCCTGAGCTGGTCCCAGGCATTCACACAGCTCTGTCCAGGTTAATAAACCTTCCTGGGACAGGGGACAAAAGATGCAGAAAAATCTGAGCTATCATGCATGTCAGCTGAAGTATGGAATTAGTAATACTGTTGGTATTGTCTTCTCTCAAGGATCTAGCTCCCTGTTACCATGCTCAGCAGAAAAGGGATTGCACTTACACATCTCTATTTTAAGGTGCTTGGAGTTTTTAGAAGGGAAACTGAGCATCCTTGTCTGCTTCTGAACAGGGTTTGGGGAGGAAACTGAAACGATTTCCCCCTCCCTTCCAACCACATCTGAAAATGGTAATAATGTCTGCATTTTACAGCTATGAGAACTTGGAATTTGCTGTATAGTTTGCAAGTGGATTTAGTTTTTAACTTTTAAGGTGCACAGAAATTATAATTTGTCTGAGGCTTGAGCCACTGGGAGCGAATGTGTCTGTGAACCCTGCTGAGGCAACGCCGGTGTGAACAGCAGAAGTGTGGCCATTCCTGGCTACTTGCTTACTGAAGCTGCGGTGAACCTTCTCTAAGCAGCTGTTTGTTCATCATTTTAGTAGACCTTCAAAAATAATCATGCAAAGGTGAAATGGGAATTGTGTGTGCTTCTCTCATGCAAGAAAGCAGAGGTGGCTTTTTCCTATTTTGTTAAATCTCCCTCCACACTTAAGATGGCTCAAAGAATTGGGTAACGCTTCCTGTGCACAGGGGCCTGTTGATGAATATTATGTCCTTCGGGGCACATGGCATCCTCTGCCTCTGAGAGGCAAGTCCCTCTCAGCCTTGATCTGCCCTGAGCAGCTCGTAGGCTGTTCCCAGGCAGAGGAGTCTCTGTGTGGAGTGGCTGGCACAACAGGATCTTGTCTGTGGCTAATGGGTTATCATGACACAAATAACCATATCCTATTTTGCTGAGTAATCGTGTACTTCAGGCCCTGAGCTGCTAGAGAGCCACCAACTGTGCACGGTAAGAACAGGACCAAATCTTGTTGGTTTGCTGCCTGTCTTCCCCCAGCCCTGCCCCATGTAATCACATTAATTCATTGCATCGCATGGCCTTTAGGCTATTAACGCTGTGTGAGGTGCAGCCACACTCATGCACTTAGTTTATAAATAACAATGAAGAGGCGAGTGCGGAAGCAGTGGGGGATTCTGCCCAGTCAATTGCTTTAAAGCAGGAGGTGGCCAATGCAATCCTCCCTCCTCCCTTCTTCTGAACAGCTTTTTACCAAAATACAACTTTAAGTCAGTTGAAATGATCACAAAGTCAAGTTGAAATTGTGACAAGGCCTTTAGGGGTGGGCATGGAGAGGAAAAGTGCAAGAACTAACTCCAAGGAAGTATGAAAGATGATCAAAGTAAAACTTGGGGGGGAGGGGGTATTTAAAGAAATCAAAGGAAGGAAAATTTTATTTTTGAAAGTGTTAGTAATCCTCAACCAGAGCAATCTCTTCCCAGTGCAACACTTCAATTCATCTAAACAAATTAGTCTGGGGGCTTCATCTGATTCTTTTTATTTTTTAACTTAGATTAGACTCTTTTTTTTTGCATGCCTTTTAGGGCAACCCAAATATAAGTTATATTTTTATTTGCTAGCAAACAAAAATCAATTATTTCTACAGTTCTAAATTGCACATTTATAAAAGACAAATGCTCTATTGCTGTCAATGTGGTGCTCATAAAGGAATTTCTTTGAGTCTTTAAAAAAGAAAAGTGGATAAACAACAAAAGTCAACACAAAAGACATGGATTAAAGTAATTGAAATGAAATGTACAGAAGTCAGGAAGTACTGGGATGACAATACAGTCTTTAAATACTCACAGGCTGTTCTTATTGCAGGATTTCTGCCTTGTTCAATGAGGAGCTTAGTATATGATGAATAAGATGTAAGGTGACGAAGTAAATAATCAAGGGAAAAAGAAATATTCAATAGCCACTCATTTTGCAAGTCCCAGCCATCCTGTGGAGTGAACGCAGTAGAGTCTGGGCAAGAGAGTCTAAAAAGTGTAAGAAAGCTGTGTCAAAATCATCACATTCACAGGAGACTGTGGTTAAGAGTATGAGGGGAGCTGTTCCACTGACATCTTCTGACTGTGCTTCACTCTGCAAATCTAACTTTTTAAAAATTGAAATCAGTCTGAAATTCCTTATTACAACTGATTTTAAATGACTGGGAGCACTCTGAATCAAGCCATTATGCAAAACAAGGTCACAGTCTTGCCAGTTGCTCTGTGAGGGAAAGCCATGGAAGTCAGCACAGGCTCTACGTGGTCACAGGTAGAGAACAAATAGGCAGATTTGCTACAGCACACACTGAGGATTGTAGGCTGCCTTCAGCACCATTTGCCAAACATACAGCCTCTGCGAGAGCTGAACTGGGTTTCTTGATGTGCTCTTTTGAAGGGTGTTACAGAGCAGTCATATAAAGCAGGAAGATAAATCTCAGAGGGCTCCTGTGCTGAGTAATGCCACTGTTTTCCAGTAACTTGGTAGTGGGAAGAAAAGGAGCGTAACACCTCCAGTGTTTTACAGGGCAGTGTTTCAGTTAAATGCAAGACATATTTTCTGCTTGATGTTGGGGTGCTGTGCAGCATGGACTTGGGGCACGCTGGAGTCCCAGCTTAATGCTATAGTATAGTGTCTCTGCTTTGGTAGGCACTACTGACTACTGCAGGCTGTGGAGTGGAGATGTACATCTGCCAGTCACTGCAACAGTAGACATGGAATACCCTTGAGAGTAGTAGTGTGAGTGACCTGCCTTCCACCACCTAGTTTCATATCTGAGCTATACTTAATAGCAAAGGCAGCACGCTTATCAACCCTTCCCCTTTCTATCTGTGTTTGTCCAAGTTACCTTGGGAAAATGGCTACCTTGGTGCTTATCTATGGGGATCATTATCTTTGTAAGTATGGTTTCACCACCGTAGAATGGGAGTAACTGCCAAAAAAAAAAAAAAATACTTCAAGTTTTGTTTCAGTAAAGATTGTTGAGCTAACAGCATCAATACTGTAGCTTCTTCATTAGATGTGTTATGTTTTCTCTTGTGATTTATACCCATACAACTGTATGCACTGTATAGAAGAAATTGCAGGACTCTTTGAAAGAGCATGCAAGTCGATGAGTAGTCATTGCTCGTCTGTCCTGTACTTTCCATAACCTCTGGAATGCATCACGTGCAATTAATAAATAGCCTGTTGCTAGCTCTACACTGTGAAGTCTTTTGTAAAGGAAATTTTCAAAACCTTCAGCACACATCCATTTCCCACTTCTTCTGTCTTCTGTGATGAAAAGCTGATTATTTTTCCAGTGATTTAATTAAAACTGACTGGTTTTGTCCCTCCTCTTCCAGGTGTCAAAAGAATACCACTGACAAAATGGTCAGACTCACAACAGTGAGCACTGATTGAATGTAGAGAGGCTCTGTATTAATATCTGAGTCTGGAAGCTTCACCTGCAGACTTCAAATGCCACAGCATTCTACTTACCCGTGAACTTTTTCTGTAGTGCCATTATATCATCTTTTTGATGCAGAGATGTTTACATACTGTGACTTAGACCCATCAAAGAAAAGACCTGTCTTTTTAATGCTAGTGACTAGAAAGGGATATACCTCCTGTACGTTAAGACTGGATTTTCCCTGCAGTGGGGCTCGAATGCTTTACAAACTGGCAGCTTGCAGGGACTTGGAGTGGAGATGCTCCAGGTGGGAGAAGCACTCTACTAGCTTGCTACCACCAGTAAACTGAGTGTGCCTCTTCCAGGTGCATGTTCCTGTCATTTACCTTCTACTTGCTCTGGTGCTTGGTAGGTCCCTCCCCAAGTTCATTCAAGTCATAACCCAGCAAATAAAAGCATCTCGTTTTCAGGTTGGTTAGGGAGCCAAATTGATTGGGTGAAAGGTGGATCCAGCAAGCCCTGGAGCTGGTGCGAGGAAGGAGGCAGAGCTGTGCAGCTAAGAACGTGGATGAGGAGAGAGGTGGGGAGCAAGTCTTACCTCTGGGCTCAGTGATATGTTGGATCTGCTCAGGGGATAATGCCTTCAGAGGAAAGGTCTTACAGAGCCATTACTGAAACTTGTGCTTGTATTTATTCAGTTTTTCACAAGTTCTTACACTACTTAGTTTTGTAGTAAGTTGGCAAAAAGCCCTG
The DNA here is from genome assembly GCA_009806455.1 of Tetrax tetrax. NCBI lineage: Eukaryota > Metazoa > Chordata > Aves > Otidiformes > Otididae > Tetrax > Tetrax tetrax. Next base: position 995,494 of record WHYT01017917.1, on the reverse strand, counting down.
CGTACCATATAGTTGTTGGTTACAGTATCATTAGCCCTTTCCTCCCTCCCTCAACTTCTTAGTGGATCCTTGAGGCTTAGTGCTAATTTGGAGCCCTCATGCACTGAATGGGGTACAAACTTGCTAAAAGGTCCACATTTGAAATCCCTTGGCAGATGCTTCTGGGTCTTTAAATCTCAAGCCTAAACTTTGTGGACTTTAAAGCTGCTTAATTCTGTCTGTCAGGACTTTTGAATAATAGTGATGAATACCGTTCCAAACGCTCTGTAGTGGTTAAGTCACTTTTGCCATTTTCTTTTGAAAAATAATCACCACTGGATATTGGCCAAGTCTAGACAATTTCTGTTCTGGAGATAAAAATTTTGGCAAGTTATGAGTAACAGAAAACAGCAGAGAAACTCATTTGCATTTTTAACTGTAGCAGATGTTACTGCTTTTGCCCTGCAAGCCAGACAGCATGCTGCAGAAGTAGGGACCACTGTGCTGGCATGAGACCTGTTACTGCTGCATTTCCTCTTCCTGCCCTCGGACACAGGTTAGGAAAGTGCAGAACGTGTTCTAAACTTTACCTGCTGGTAGTGGTTTCTTGGTGGCACCAAGCATGTTTTTGAGAACTCTTATGTACTCCCATGTAGGGATGCACCTCCCTACATCTGCTTTAGCCCAGTGTTGGAAGCTGTGGAATAGGGAGAACATAAGTTGCTCAGGGGAATGGAAGCCCCATGTGCAGGGATTCAGGGTGATGCTGGGTCAAATCATAAGCCAAATTCTAAGACTTGGGTCTGGAAGTGTGTCTGATCCTGAGCCTTGTGGTAGTGACAAGTCCTGAAATGCAGTTTGGACAGGTTGGAGTATTTCTGGGAGAAAGTCCAGGCACAGACAGTGTCAGGGCTGATATCCAGTATGGGATTCATGCAGTGTCTCATCAGTCAGCCTAAAGTGCTTTGGCAGCGTAGGTGAAGTTCTCTCTGTCCCGTGGCAGAATTTAAAGGGTGAGAACTTGCATAGGAAGCCCTGGAAAAACAATTTCACTGCTCTCGCTAGCACTGGACAGGAAGGAAGCAAGGGGTCCCAGCAAGAAGTGCCAGGTCTACCCCAACCTCTTCCTCCACAGAAGTAACTGGATTTAACAGTTATGGGAAAGGCAGTGTCTCTACTGCTGCCTAGCAGTCTGCCATAGCCACCAGACTTGCTTCTGTTGGAAAATGGTCTTTACTTAGTGCTGTCATCACTACACTGCCATACAGACTTTTTAGGTATAAGCACGTGGAAGAATTTGCCTTTTCCATATAATAGATGTAATATGAGGCAATAGTGGCAAATGCCAACAATAGAAGAAGTATGTGCTGCTGGAAAGGCCAGCAGAAGTCAGATGAGATAACCCAGGGCATATAAAATGGCACTGCATAGCTCTGGTGAAGTACTTAATCCCCATACTCTGTATTTACACTGCCAAGCATGGGGTTGAAGCTATTAATGTATGGTCTTGCCACTGTCCCTTTGGGTGCTGCTTTCATTTTTCTGAAACTTTAAAGTTTGACAGTAAAGCAGTTAATATTGCAGTGGGCACTGTTTCTCTTGATTAAAACCTGCTGCTGCCAGCACCAGCTCTTCCAAGCAAGGAGTGCCAAGGGACCAGCCTGTTCTGTGGTGTGGCCAGAGTCCAAAGCCCATTCCCACCATTGGAGATGCTTGGTCCAGGTTAGATTAACTGGGAGGAAACAGCAGCGATGCCTGCAAGTGAATGCAAGATGAAGCAAAAAAGCTGTGGTCATTAGTGACTCCTGTGCATCTCAGGCTTTTTGACAAACAGATGTAAGGGGAGAGACCTCATCTGATGGTGTGAGCCTGTGAAAATCCAGTTTCCATAACAACTCACATGTTCATTTCTCTTCATGTTCCAGCGTTATCTTTTTGTCGCTCCTAGAGCTTGACTTGCCATAACAGAGCGATGTGTTTGAACTGCAGCGAGCTCCTCTCTGGGAACTGGCCCACCTCTTGTTTTGTGAGGAGATGAGTTATTCATTCCGAAGATAATGCAGGAATACAGATCTGCAATATCTTTATTTACTCTTTCTAGCCTCTTCAGTATCTGGTATTGTTTGATCTCCTGAAAATAGAGACCTGCTGTCATTAGCTAAACAGTGTAACCTGGGATGCTTATTGTTCACATCCATCTTCTGACTGCAGTTTCCTGGAGGGGAACTGACCCTGTGGTCCTGACCACCTCCTGCTGCCGTGTCCTCCTTGCTTTCAGCCCTGTCCTGCCCTTCAACTCAGGATAGTCAGGATGGAATCAATACACTTCAGTATCTTCTATTAAATCCTTCCCCTGTGGGCAAGCTGGAGGTTCCCAAGGCAGATGAGGAGTACCAGGCTGCCCTTCTCCCAGCCCTTTGGAGTAGGTGGGTGTCAGCAGTGGTAAAGGGTGCAGCACCTGATTGTTGGAATATCCTTTGAAGAGCTGTTAAAAGCTGTCACAGGTTGCAGTAGTCCAAAGGCTGCACTGGTTTTTGCGCAGAAATTCTACAGAACTTGAGGAGCTCAGTGGTGGTGACAAACACTGAGCATCTCTGCTAGCAGGAAAAGGGGAAACCTGCAGAACTGGCTGCACGTATTTTCCTTTCCACGGCTGGTAACATGCCACAGTGCATTCGGCAAAGATCCATATTCCTGACTGCTTGTTTCCTTTTAAAATATTGATACAGCTTGGGGAAAATATAAATTTCTTCCTTCCTCCTGTGACTCGCCTCTTGCTGAGAGCTGAATAGTCAGAAATAAACAGGCTTTATTTTTCTATAGCATGTTACGTAGTTGCAGACCAGTTGGCAGTCCTTTGCATCAGAGCTCAGCTGTGTGCTGGAGCACGCCTCTGATGTTCCTTCCCTTATTTTACTGACAAAGTTATTAGAAGGCACCGAGGTTCTTGGAGGGAAGGTTTACAAAGCATAGCAGCCTGGAAATTGTGGATAGCTGTGACAACTGTTGTCTCTGCATGGGCTGAGAGCCAGCACCACAGCCCCATCAGACAGGGTGGCCTGGGAGCAGCTTCATTTTGCAGCTTCTCTCTCAGCTTGAGGAAGGGTTACTCCCCTTTCACACTAATGCTTCTCCTCCCTTAAGAAAAACTCCTAGGTCTTAGTGAAAAAGTGATGTGCAGACTAAAGCAAGGGCCAGAAAGGCTTCTGCATCTTCTGCTCCCGTCTATTGTCCCTATATCTCAACTTTTTCAGTTCACTCTTTTCAATATTTGTCACTAGGGAAGCTTGAATGCATAAAGGAGAACCACGAGCAAGGCTGGCATTGAAGTAATAAATTTAACTCTGAAATAAACGATACCTGTGGGTAATAGGTTTGAAATTGCTGTGTTCCTTGGTAACAGGATATAATTACAAGTACCACAAGATCTGCAGGGCAAAGGTGCAATTATCCCACTCACATCCAAGTTTCAGTGAAAGCATTACCACAATGTTGCCACAATTTGGTGGCATGGAACAGGGTCCTTATTGGGAAGATAACAGTGGTTCAGCAAATACTTCTTTGTAATCTCTCCATACTGCCCTGCCCCAGCAATCCTGAAAATGCACAATATGCTGGGACAAAAGAAAAACCTCACAGCCACAATGTGCCACAGTCACCGTGGGATTACCAAAGGGTTCCCTTAGTAACTACCAGGGAACAAGCGATGAGTGATAGGACCACTTTATACCAGTGGGCAGGTGATAATTTGTTAGTGTGGTTTTGCTGTAATTAAAGGCTATTGAATGGTATTTCTTCACTGTAACTGGGATAGGGGAGAGGGGAGGGGGAGTGTTGTGCCTTTGTGTCCCTGCATAGTTGCACAGTAATTACAGAATAATAACTGATAGCGTTATGATGTTGCACCAGGCTGCTTATTGTGTTCCCCTGCGTAGGGTTGTTAATTGGAGTGTAAGGTACTAATTGTTGCTACCTATAGCAGCAGGGTTGAGTTGTGCATGGCTCCCTTGAGCTCATGTCAGATATGTCTGCATGACAGTTTTGTGTTTTGTTTTTCCTTGAAGGTGTCAGTTTGTCTACTTGTGCTCTGAACTCACCAAAAGCCACGTGGACATCTTCAGTGTGGTCTGAGTTGAGCAAGACAGCCTTCACAGGGCATGTGACTTGAGGAACAGCATCACCGTGGTCACAGGGGGCTTTCGTCAAGTTGTATTGCTGGTAGAGGACTGTACTGCATAGGTGTACTCAGACATACCCAGCCCGGTGTAAAGCTGGCCACAGTCAGAGCTCAAGGCAACCTGACTGTGTGATCAGATGTACTATGTGCAGTACCCAAGCGCAGTGATACCTACCCAAATTGTGATTGCCCTTCATTTCAAGGGTAGATATGCCCAACAGTTTTGTTTTGTTTTTTTTCCAAGTACCTTCACACTGAAGAGAAGCCCCATTCTCAGGGGTGAAAGCCAAAAGAAAAATTTTAGTGGCATTTGTCAGTCTTTTTGTATTGGACTTTCTTGTACTTCCTAGGCAACAAAAACAGGATTGGCTGAAATTCGGTGTGGTGCAGTGAAAGAAAGCCAGAGTACACAGCAGCACCACTTGAATAAAGAAAGGAGGATTTTAATGTCAATTCTAGTCCTTTATAGAGAAATATAATGAGAACCAGGCTGGTGACTTGCCTCCCCACATCCTTGCTCATCCTAGTAAATCCTGCCATGCATTGCTAGTGTGTTTCTAGGGAAACACTGGTTGTGACTTTCCCTTGGACCATCTGAGATCTTGCATTTTTTTGAAAAGAAGATACCAGACTGGGTAGCGCAGTGTGCTGGTTTGTCATAGTTCTGGGGACACAGTGAAACTGAGAGAAATGGGACCACAAGCTGCAGTGCAGACCTATGTAGGCCTTGGGACTGCTGGGGTTCTTATTCTATGTGGGAGTATTTTAGAGGAAAAATCTCCACTTACAAAGCCCTGAGGAGGACTGCTTGTCACATCCAAGGCTCGCTCTCCTTTTGGAGGCTGCTGCAGTGCTGCCAGATTCTCTTTTCCCATGTATGAGTCTGGCTGTCTCTGTTTCTGGGGAGTGATGGTGGTTTCTTTCTTTCTCTTCTTTCTTTTTTATTAAAAAATGTAACGTTTGGGTCTTTGAAATTGAAATGGATTTCAGTCTTCCATATATTAATTATTGATAAATGAAGCCTGAGAGACGGAGATGAAGCCTGGCATGATTAAAGACAGACAGTTTTTAATTTTATGTCTCTCACAGTGACAGAGGAATCCAGTTTAATAGGAGTCATTTATTAAAAGGAACTTAATCACAAGCATCCAGCTATAATCAGGAGTGAGATAGCAGGGGGAAGGAGGAAAGAGGTATGTGCTGGGGCAGGGGGGCAGCCAGTCGGGATGGGGAATGACACTGGGGTGTATAAAGGCACTCTTCAAGTCCCAGCATGTGTAGAGAATGCATGTGGAAACCACACAGCCTGCCTGCAAAGGCAAGGTTGCTGCAGTCGGGCACAACGAGGAAATGGCTGAGCTGATGAACTGGGGCTGGCTGTTGATGGCTCTTATCTCAGCAACATTAAGGTGGCCTTGCCATTAACCAAGACCCTCTGCCCTGCATGAATGCAGAATCAGAATGATGGTTCTCTTCTCCAAAACGTTTATAGGCTAATTAAAAGGCAAGACACAAAAGATGTATAAAGACAGACAAGGAGATGATATTTTCCTCTGGATATGGGAGGAAAAATGTTCCTCTCCCTGTCAAGCTTGCTGAAAACTATGTAGGCAGGTGCTATATTTTGTATTGTCTTTGCTGTTGGTGATGCTGTGTTGTTAAGAACATTACTTCATGTGACCTGCAGCGATGAGACCCTGGTTTGTTTTTTCCCCAGCTGAACACTGCCTACTGGCTAGCAAGTAGTAAGGAAGCTTTTAAAATATTTACTTCTCACATTGTGTGTGTTGGTTTGTTTTTTTTTTTTTTTCTCAGGGGATTGACTAGACTAGCAGTCTGCAGTCCCTCTTGTGATGACGTTGTCCAGGCTGTGAGCTGGGGGTACCATGGGTGGCGACCTCACCTGACAGCGTCAGCTACTGCTACTCGGAGCTGGAGGTGGTTGTTCTGATGCAGAACTGGTTCCTGTGTTTTCATTTCAACATCACTTTACTGTTAGGGACACTACTAAGTTTATAATTCATGGCTGTGCAAATCAGAGTTTATTTAGCATACTCTGGGACAGGGATGTATCAGTACTGTGAAAACATGGTGCAAAACCTCCCCCTAAAATGCTGGGTAGCTTGTTGTCTGATGAAACCTGGAACACTGAGCTTTAGCTGGACAGGCTCAAATGAACTGTTGTGAATTTTTTTTTTACCTGAGTTGCTAGCTCATTTACTGAGCTTAGCATGAAGGCTATGTGGAGTTTTCTGATACCTCTGACCTGGGATGGGCTTAGATCTAGGAAGGTGGCATGCAATGCTCAAAAAACACTGGAGCAATTCTCTCCTCTTTTTGTTGCTAAAACCCAGACTAAAGAGATTTCTGTGTATATTAATAGTAGCAGGCCTTATATACCATCAGTGGAGGATGAGAAAAGGAAGGAGTGGAGACAACAGTGATATTCATTGAAGGGTAGAAATAGAAGGGAGTGTTTCTTTAGAGATGATCTTTCCATGTAGTGTTCTTTCCTTACTAAATGTTGTGTGTTACAAGTCTTCAAGAAGGAAGAGAAGGGTTATCTTCTAGAGAGATGTTTATGGCCATAAAAATTTGAGGGGCTTGGGGGTCAAGACAAATGGTGGATTCGGGTAAGAGACCATGAGTAGAGGGGAAGAAACAGTACGGACACTCTCCTCTGGCAACAGACTTAAGAAGGCTTCCAATTTGGTGTTTGTCTGTCTGCTCCTGTCTATCTTCTACACTCACATGGACTCCATATGGTCATTTATGCTTTTATTAAAGTGATAAGAGCTGCTTGAGAGGTTCTGAGCCTTCATTGTCCCTTCTGTTTCTGTTGATGAGAGGCTCCTTTTGCTCCCCATGTCTTTTTCTATTTGGACTGCTTTTTCAAATTGGGAAAAGAGACTGGAGGGAGAACAAGTTCCTACTCCATTTAATTTGAGAATCATAGTGCTGCTTTCAATATCAAAGTAGTGAATGTTGCTCCTTCCAGACATATTAAAGTGCCTGATCCTCCCCAAATGTACCCTTTATAGCTGCCAGTATTCTTGCTGTGTCTTTTGGAGCAGGTTCTTGAACCACTGTTCCATACCCATTAGGATATAGATTCTCAGCTTTTCTGTAGTATTTGTAACAAACATTACATTACTTCTCAGCAGGATAGCTGTTTATACCCAAGGTGAAGGAAAATGTCTTACTCTGTTCTTCTCTTCATCATCCTTCCTCTCTCTTTGTTCCTTGATCCAAACTTACTTGCAAGAAAGTTAGAAATGCTGCAAAGCAGTAGTTAGGAAAGATGAAAAGCATGGCACCTAATGATCAAGTGCCAGGCCCTCAGAGACACTCGTGTAGATAAACTCCCAACCAAGCTGCCTGAGACCTTCATGGAAGGCTGGTCTGGCTGGGAGGGTAGAGGTTTAGCATCAGTCATGCTGTCCTTTGAATGTGATAAAGACTTCAGCCATTTCCCCAGGGCACTAATGCAAAAGATTATAAAGCTGCTCTATAATTTTTGTCTATTCAGAATTTAAACTACCATCAATCATCTCAAGTTTTTAGTGTCAAATAAGATAATGTAGCCAACTATATTATTAGAAAGATGTGTTTCTGAAGCAGTGAACGTCTGTGGTTGCGTCTGAATAGCACTTAACTAGATATGCAATCTCTCATTGACAGTGCTATTAAAAGAGCTTCAGTTTGTGGAGGTGGGGTCTGACTCAGGGAAGCTGTGCTGAGGGATATGACCACCTACTATTTCACTTGCAGCCTGAATATTTGGTAGGGAGGGGCATAAACAAGGAGGAAGGATTGAGCATCACCCAATCTGTGAAAATATCTTTTCCACTGTTTCAGTATGAAATGGCTCCAGTGGCTGGAAAACCTTGTTTGGAAGGTGATGTGGAAAAGATCTGCTTAGCTGTGCCTGATGGCCATTGCTAATGCAGCATACCTTTTTGGCTTTGTTCTCTCTAAAATGGCATTTTGTGCTGACAGAAGGTGCTGGAGTAACCACCATAAAGGTGGATATCCCTGTGCAGCTAGACAGCAACAACCTGAGTAGCTGGAGGGCAAGCTTTCTGCCAACTCCAGCATTGTTTGGGATGGGGCTGAAGATGGTTCTTGGAGGCAGGGGGAGGCACTCTGTGCTGGGGAGGTGCTTTATCAGAGAAGGTGCTGCAGCCCATGAGTGACCCACACTGGAGGAGGGACACCCCAAAGGGACTGTAGCCTGTGGAGGACCTAGGCTGAAGAAGAAGAAGAAAAAGCAAAAATGAAGAAGCAGAGAAAGAAAACAGTAAGAAAGCATTACGTATTGACCCCAGCTCACCCTGGGGCTGTCTGTCATCTCATCAGGGAACTTGCAGGGAGAGAGTGTAATATGTGTTCAAAACAAGGAAAGGCTGGCTTGTGGCAAGGGGAAGATGTACTGAAGTTGAGCCTGGAGAACTGTGAAGAAAAGGCTTTACCTAAATGTTTGTATAATTGTTTGTCATCTTTGTTTTCCAATGCCTGAATCAGTAAATGAAAGTTTATGTTAATTGGCAATAAGTCAAATTAAGTGAAATTCCCAAGTCAAGACTGTTTTGCCCGTGACGCCTTGGAACTTACTTTTGCCAAGACTCTTGTCTCTCCCTCAAGGTTATTTATTATCCTCTTTACCCTCATGATTTGCCTGAATTTTAATAAGCAATAAGGTAGATTTTTTTCATTTTTTTGGGAAGACTATATAACATTACGCCTCTTCAGGAAGTTGTGGATGCTCCAAACATGCTCTGATTATTATTTTTTTTTCCCCCCTCAATGGTATCAAAACCAGCCTGCAGAGCTTGTGCTGAGAAAAGGTTTATTGGCCTCCTTCACTTTAGTGCTTCTTATCTAAATAAAATACTAACTTGATTGCCCCTGAACTCTCATAATGCCTTTATACAGCAGTGTCCAGAGGACAAAAAGCAGGGCTCATTATGTCATGTACTGGCAAGTGACTTTAAGATAGTGACTATACTCATCATGCATTATAGTATAATGAGAAGAGATACCTGTATTGATCTCTTAACAGAGAAAGCACAACGAGCCATATAAATGATGTATGGATTGCTTCATGTCATTGAAATGTAGCCATCTTTGGTGAACTACTGACACAGGTGCAGATTTGGGGTAATAAAGAATACCAAGAAGGTGATTAAGTGACACTGCTACTGCACTCTGGCTTCCATGCTAGGCTTTTCTGTATGGCATTGGATGCTCCTGACCCGAGGCTTTCCATCACATCTGAATTGTGTTCAGGGCCAGGCCGGGGTTTGATAGAAGGCTAAGGATGAAGGGAGGATTATACAGAGAGTTGCTTCTTTTAATTTTGTTTCCCTCTGAAGAGATATCAGCTTTACATTTAAATTCACTTGGTTGCCTTCTGAGGCTTTTGTTTTGGTGTTGTAAAATTCTCCAGTTGGGTTCAGTCTTTCTCTCCTGTTGAAGTCAGTGGCCAGGCCACTGCTCCAGTGAGAACAGGGATTGGAGGCACAATAGAAAATACTTCTTTATTTTGGTTTGGAGATTTTGCTTTTCTTTTTAAAAGCTCTGAATAGTCAGATTCATTGCCAACTATTATAGTAATAATGACCTTTACACCAAAAAAAAAAAAAAAAAAAGCTATAAGGGTCTCCAGACAGGTCATTTTGGGACCCCCAGTGCTGGAGGCTAAGTGCCCAGCAAAAAAAAAAAAAAAATCACATCTCTAAATATAATTTGCTCCAGCAACAAAAAGAGAGAGCAGAAGGAAGAAAGGAGAAGTCAGCAGGTCGATGGTGAGGTTGCAGGTGTTCATATCTAAATGGTTTCCCAATGTACCGTTTTGCTCCTAATGACACAGGATTAGGAGAGGAACATAATTGAGGTTTTATCAAGCATGCAAGTGAACAACACAGCCCATCCCCCTCCTGTGCCCTCCTTGTTCAGCCTAAATTGTAAAGGACTTTAAGGATTTGGAAAGCCAGATTTAGCAGTCATCTGCATTTAGTCGTCATTTGCTCCCCCTCTTCCTCCTCCATCTCCTTTCCTATTGCTCCCTCCATTTCCTATTTCTGTTTCATTCCGTAATTAACCTTTTGAATAATCTCCCTTGCAGAGCTGGCTAAGCTGCTCTTCTGTTTCCTTGTTGTTGAGACAGAAGCTGGATAAAGTATCTCGATGAGTGACTGACGGGTAGAACTATCTGGAAGACAAAGAGTTTAGCAAGGGGAAGGGATGGTGGGAGTAAGATGGTTGGTGTCTCCTAGTAATAAGGAGGAGAAAGTAGTGGAAGTTGTGCTTTGAGATTTTTGTTTATTTACATGGTGTTGCTCTTCATAGGTGGATATGCTCTTAGGCTTTGCAGAATGAGGGCCAAATCTGCTGCAGCCTGAGTGAAATGGATAGGATCTTGAGCAGTGTAAGCAGAGGAAGGCTTTGACCCTCCCCATGCCCCCCATATCATTTTCCCACAAAAGGGGAACTGGTATTTTTCCATCACTATTCATCTTCAATTCTTTCCTGTTCATCATTCTCCCTCTTTTTTTCTTGTCTCAGCTGCTCACAGTTGTTTTCAGTCCACTCTATTTGTAGAAGCTAGAGCAGGGTGAACTGTTGGCAGGCAGCAATCCATTACCAAATTGTATTCTCACCCCTCTGTTCAGTAAGTTATCTGTGAGCAGACTGATTTGTTCATTATTCTCAGTTGTTAGATAAATAGTTGTGTGACTGAATTTTAGCTCTGGTTTACTTGAGAATGTCTTTTTCTGAGTATCTACTGCTAATTTCCTGTGCCATTTGATGGATCATTGATGCCATGCGATGTTATTCCTATTCCTACATGAATGAATCTGAGCTCGCTACAAGAAGCTGCATCCCTTAGCCTGTTCATAAATTACCTGTGAATATTTATGTATAAGTATTCAATGATTCTGGTATGCATAGAGGATTATTCAAAATATCTGCAAGGTCACCTCTGAGGAGGATGTGTACATTGAGTTATGACTGTGTTCAGGGTGTGCACAAATATTTCGGTATTACCTGCTTTTCCATCTCTATGAATAACTATCTTTGTATACAATTTTCTTACAATTTGCTGGAAAAAATAATCCTAAGCTTGTCTTTGAAATGAACCACCCGATCTTGCTCCTTCTTACCAAGACACTTGTTTTTTTGTTCTCTTAAATGAGTTTCATCCTATTGAGGTGGGTGATGCTGGCTGCATAAAAGACATGCTGTAAAATGAAGTTGTGTTGATAACTGATGGAGGAAACAAAGACTACAAGAGTCTTAAGTGAATATTACTTGGGAAGACCCACCTTGTTGAGCCTACTAGTGATGATCATATCCACATAGCTTAAACTGTAGAAAAAAACCAGCTGAGCTGGTACAATGTGTTGCTGTACCTCCTGTGCAAATATAGCCAGAAGTCCTCATGTTGGCAAGCTTACTTCAATATAGAATCATAGAATAGGTAGGGTTGGAAGGGACCTTTAAAGGTCATGTAGCCCAACCCCCCTGCAAGGAGCAGGGACATCCCCGACTAGATCAGGTTGCTCAGAGCCTCATCCAACCTGGCCTTGAATGTTTCCAGGGACTGGGCATCAACTGGCTCTCTGGGCAACCTGTTCCGGTGTTCCACCACCCTCAGTGTAAAAAATTTTTCCTTGTCCAGTATGAATCTATTTCCTTCTATTTTAAAACTGTTACCCCTCATCCTTTCACAACAGGCCCTACTGAAGCGTTTTTCCCCTTCTTTCCTGGAGGCCCTCTTTAGGTACTGGAAGACCACTATCAGGTCTCCCTGGACCCTCCTCTTCTCCAGGCTGAACAGCCCCAACTCTCTCAGCCTGTCCTCATAGAAGAGGTGCTCCTGTCCTCATAGAAGAGGTGCTCCAGCCCTCTGATCATCTTTGTGGCCCTCTATCTGTAAGCTGAGTCAGAGTTGTGTACAAACAAGGATCAAATCTTGCTCATATGGGTCTATATCTCACAAAAGTTATGTTCCTTTTCTGAATAACCTCTTTACTTTGATCTGTTGCTCCTTCCTGCTCTGGCCTATTGACATAAATTGATTTTTTTAATTTTTTTTTTTTTAAAAAAAATGAATAAATTTATTATAGGAGTGCTTCATTGTACTGTATGATATCTGCTTTTTTTCTACATTCTGCTCAGAGTATTAGTGAAGCAATGATAATGTGCAAAATAGCCATCCTTATGGAGCGTGTGTCAGCTTTCTGCACAGCAGCTGATACCTGTGCTCTGCACAGCTCTTTCTGGCACACAAAGGCATGGCTGTCTGAAGGAAAGCCATGGAAATTCACTGACTTAGAGGATGGGCCTGGACAGGAGTCAAATTCACTGCATAAAAGTTAGAGGGCAGGTTACAGGGGCAGGACAGGAGAGGGCCCGAGCGAGGAGCCCAGTGATGAAAACTCATGAGAAATTTAATGGAAGCACCTTGAAACTTCTTTGAACAAAGCAATCTTTGGTTTACTGTTCATACAGTGACCTAGCACTGTGGATCCTTGGCCTATAACAGCAGTTCTGGTGTACCACAAAGAACTGCACAGTTAATCATGAAGAGCTGGATCTTGCAAAACTCCTACTATTTTTTTCTGCATGCAAAATAACCCTGGGAAATAAGCCCCCTTCACATTTTAGAGCCAATTCAGAACTAATTTATTGTATTTATTTTTTAATTGTTCCCTGATGACAGCTAACACAAGTATTGCACATAATCCTTAAGGTTTGTCTGATGCTCTTACAGACAAATATGAGTAGTATTATTTTCCTGCTCCCCAGGTGATCATCTTCTGATGAGCTCATCTTAAATGAGTGCAACTTCCTTGGGGCAGGAAATCACAGTTTTGTTTCAAGCCTCACTGTAAGTGTGATTAAAATAACCCTTGTTCTTAGTGTCATCTGGTAAGTTGGGCCTCTCTGATTTTGGGGGGTAGTGAGGAACTAGATCTGCTTTTCTTGGTATTCTGTCTAGACTTGCGTTATATCTCTGAACTCAAATTGTTGAAGACTTTCTGTTCTTGTGTTTGCTCATTCAAAAATTTTGCTTTTTTTTTTTTTTTTTCTTCATAGGTAAGTCTTTGTGCTTTCTAATCCTCTCCTGATTGTCATTAAAGTAATGGTAAGTTAATTTAATTTGAATATTCTTACGCTGACATCACTAGGTAACTTGGATTGGCAACAGAATTGCCATTGTTGTGTGCCTGCCTGTGATAAAGTTGGGAGGGGGAAAAGAGTCTAGTCATGCACAGCTTGTTCTGAGTCCTAGTCACTGCTAAACATCTTAACAGTATCTGTGGTAAATACCAATATCCTGCTGTAACTGATGAGCATCCATCAAGTTATGCAGAAGTATAAGAGCATCTTGTAATCCAAATGATATCAGCTACTGCTTTTATGACTAGCAGAGGAGGCACAAGCAATATGTGTTCTGGAGTCAAAGGAGTGTATATTTGTTGGGGGGAGGGCAGGGTGTGTTATATTAATAAGACCCTGGCACGACAATGTTTTTATTACAGTTGTGGTGGAATGTATAGGTTGAAAAACACTAAGAAACTGTTGATGGGTGGCAGGGAAGAGATATGTTCATATGGGATAGGATATTGGCAGAGTCATTTGGCTTCCAAAGGAGGTTTTGTCTTCGTCAGAAACTTAATATGTTCCATATGACAGCTGTCCTTTCCTTTACAACTGAGTTCTGCGGAAGGTCTGGTAAGTCAGAGTAAAATGGCAAGACTAAAATGCAGTCTGGACTGGATTGTAAACATGCATCATGCTCAGGTCAGCCTATTTGATCCGAAATGGGTGATGGAAGGCAGAGCACAGGTATCTCAGGTAGTGCTGAGATACATGGTCTGAGCTTTTTCTTTAGAGGAAAATTCTGATCCATACCTTGAGCCTTGTTCAGACTAAAATAACCAATGTGGGGCGTTTTCAAAACTGCTTGCTATTTTTTTGAGTAAAAGTCTTAATTTTACAAGTAAACTTCATAAATTACCTCTCATTGTCTGCCTTATGTGATAAAATGTACAAACGGAATATGTCCAAAATGTTTGTGCTTCACTCAGATTAAATACAAAAATTAAGTTTGCAGAATTAACAGATTACTTCTAATGGTCAACTACTCTTCTGGAGACTTTGTCCCTCACCAGTAATTTCACTTGCATCAATTGACGTGTCTAGTTTCTGATCAGATATTCAAATCACTGCTGTAACAGCAAAGAGTTGTTACCTGGCAGGTTGGCAATGGCAATGTGTTTATAATCCAGGTGTGGTCTGACAATGTGACTGTGGGCTTCAAAATAATTTTTTAAAGCTTTATTAAAATTTTAAAAATTCATCTTTTACTCAGGTTTTACTGGTTGAAGAGAGTAGGTGGGAACTTGGATTATTCGGATTCTGTATAAAAATATGTTGTGATTTTGTGTTTTTCATAAAGTCTGGGTTAGGTCTGGTGCTGAAGTTGACAGCAAATCTTTCTTTTTTTATCTGTATCTTTCTGCTTTGTTACATGGTCCATGATCTTCATGCATACAGAAAGGAGTAAACAAAAGCGAGCAAAGTCTGTCATTTATCCTAGAATTTCAAGCTCCATTAGAATCAAAAGGTTAGAGACACTCTTTTCAATATGGCATAGGACAAAACTATGTTGTGTGACAGCAAAGGGAGAGTAAATCAAAGCACCTAAAATGACATTAAAGACTAGGGACAAAACTCCAAAGCACCTCAGCTGCTCAGGAGCTTGTCTTCCTGAAAATCAAAGGACTTGGAGATTTGAGTTCTTTTTGAAAATGGGACTTTTTTTTTTTTTTTTTTTTTTTTTAAAGCTACTTTTGAAAATTATACCCATTGCATTTAAAAACTTGTTAATTCCAGACCTATTGAACAGACTTATAAAAACAATTCTGGTTACTCTAAAGTTTAAGGTACTAAACATGTAACAGTCCGCTGATCAAGGGAAAAACCTTCTGGGCAACTGGTATGTGGCAGTGTTACACAGCCACATAGCACAGTGTTGAGGGTGTATGATAGGTATTCTGTGTAGGATATGTGGAAACCTCTGGATTATCCAATCCAGCTCTCCTTCTTGTGTAATATTCCTTTCATAAACTTGCAATGTGATGAAGTGACTTTGCCCTAATACAGAAGTTGGAGATCCCTGTCAAATCTCACTGCTCTGAAGGTTTAAAAGCCTCTTTTTATTTCCCAATCTAAGTATATTTCTGGCCAGATAACATCTGTATATTGTTAAGTCAACGTGATCTCTTAGTTTAAACAGCTCCTTTTCCTCCCTGTTGCCTAACCACTTGATGAATTTATAGCCTGTAGTCACATACACCTTTATCTCTTGCTACCTTTTTTTCCCCTGTCTTCCTGTGTGTTGAGACAGGGAACAGAGGGAAGAATCTCCAAGAGATTTCCTGCAACACTGTCTTGACAAGATACTGGGCAACCATGGCACAGCTGAAAAATCTTCACCTCAAACAGCCTGATGTGTCGAATTTATGTGGGAGAACAGGGCTATAAAAACTGCAACCCTATGCTGCTTTAACAATGCTAAAGTGACCAGATGGATGTCAACCTAGCAATATAAGGGCTCCCAAATCTGCACAGTGACATCTGATGGCATATTTAGTGCCACTGCTCAGATGGACTTTGCTGCAATGTTTCTTGAACACAGCTGCTAGTCTGAGTTTTCTTTATTAATGAATCACAAAGAGGCACTAGAAATGGATGTATAGTTATAAGTGATTGCTCTGCAAATATTTTTTTTTTTCTCTTTGGCTTCTAAATTACCTGCTTAGTATTTCAAGGGTTGCAAGTTGGTGGAAGTGGTGTGCCTAAGGGCCATTTGTGCATTTGGAAATCTCCCCCATAAGCAGTTCTCCATCAGCTTTCAGGCATGAGTTTTGTTTGGGAGGTTCTATAGATGCCTGTCCAGAGCCTGTCAGTCACTTTATGACCATATATTGGCATCTGATGTGAAGATGGGTTAAAAAAAATATGCTCATGAATAATCAGTATTGGTGCTCTGGCTCATTTTGCACCTTTGAATAAAGTTTTCTAAACAGTTGTTATGCAAGGCCTGAGTCAGGAGTCTGAATTTCACTGAATTTCAGTGTGTCTTGGGCATCATTGCACTTTTGCATTTCTGAAAGTATCATTGAGTTCTGCATAGTTGGTTATATTCCCCAACCTTAAGGAAACCATTTCCTGACCATCAAAATCAACAAATGACTCCTATAATACCTTTGGTTATTGCCTTATTTATAAACAATTTTATTTTTATTTTACACCTTCATAGGTTTACAGATGACATTGGTATTGAAACATGATACTGGTATCCTTCCATTCTGCTTTGGTATCTTATTTGCTTTTTATGCTCTTTTCAATGGAAAGTGTATAAACCTGTAGAAGAGTGACGTCACAAGCAGAAAAATTAATTTCAGCACAAGAGCTCACAAAAAACCCAATCTGTTCTTTCTGAAATTTCATGTGGAGTGATACAGTCCTGAGCAGAAATAGCGTGGTGTTAGGTAGTAAGAAAAACACTGCTCTGCTGGATAAATTACCCCCCGAAGTTTTCCTTATGGAAGGCACTGGGATGCATACCAGCTAATTTAGTTAAGGATGGAGGTAGGGATGTGTTATTAACTATTCTAATTAGACCAAATATTTCTAGGAAGAGTTACTGGATATCCCTGGCGCTTCACTACTGGTCAATCCCTGCTGCTGGTAAACATAGATTAGGCAGTTGGTGCTCAGTGTATTGTATAAATTTACTGCAATTAACCTACAGAGTCCTTTGCCAAACATCTAGTGCCTGCTAAGCTGTGTGTTGCAGAAGCCAGGTGGGCAGTTGGCAAGAGCTGCTCATTAACAGTGGTAAATGCCAGTTCAGATTGGATCGCGTGCAACCCACCAGCCACCCCAGCGCCGAAAGAGCCGCTGCTGCTGTTTGTGTAGGGATGCTGTTCCACTGCTGCAGGGGCCTCAGGTGTCTGAGCCACTTCATTGCCACTTGAGGCCATAGGGGTTTTTTAGCAACTGCGTAGGGTGGTGATGTCTTGCTGAGAAAACATAGGCAGTGTTGGAGAGCATGGTTGAGAGTTCAGCCTGGGGCTGATGCTTTGCCCAAAGAGTGAGGAATAAAAAGGGTTTTGTTGACATATTTCTACATCTTCCACTCAGTATAGTAAGGTGAACTTGCATTATTTGGGATGACACCATTACAAGCATGGAATTAGGATCCATTTTGCCAGTTATCTACAACACATGCCCCACAGTTCAGGTCGTACATTGTCTGCAATGATTCTCAGCTTCTGTTTCTAAACTCTTTCACTTGTGCTTGCTTTGGAGGATACACTAACCTCTGACTTGTGATCATGGCAAACTGCAGAGTGACAGAAGACTTGGCCCATAGCTCCTAATGTGTCGTTGTCTGCACAAAGAGAGCTTTGTTCGGGATGAGCTCTGAGGGTCTCTTCCCGGTGGGTGACCATGGGAATAGGAAGCTTGTTTTTGTAAGGCCTTCAGTGACTGCTATTCATTAGTGTTTGGCATCAGCCAAGTGATGGTGTAGCAATAGCTGTGGGTTGGAGGGCCCCTGCAGAGGTCACATAACAGAGGAAAAGGAGGGAGAGACCAGCATCTGCCACTTAGGATGTGCTTTATTCTCTTCTCATGCCATTCCTGTTTTCTCTTCTTGCCTTTTTTTTTTTCCTTTCTCTGTTTCATAGCTCTAATATCTGTTTGTTAAAATAATATTTTTTTTTCTCTGCATGAGCTGCTGTCATTAGATTAAAGGTCATGGATATAATATGAATCTGGAAGGATAAATACAGTGCAAAATGGATTGAAATGCACACGGCAAAGAGGGTTTCCAATTAAAAAATGCTTTGCCGAGCTTGCACCAAATAGACAGCCATGCAGTGTCCAATTTCTCTTTGCTTATAATTAGCTGCCATTGAAAGTTAATTACTTTCAGGACTGAAGGAAGTGAAAACAAAAAAAAAAAAGGGAAAAAATCTTTCAGAAAGTTGCTCCTAAAACAAATCTTTCCTTGGAAAGTTTTTTGCATAGTACATGTTCCATGGACACGATGGAGAAAGGGATGTGTGAGTACATCTGGCACCTGGGATGTGTTCTTGAGTTGCATTGAGGGCTGTGCCTCTAGAGTCTATTTCAGAAGGTAGATGGAGATTCCAGCTGAGATACCCAATGCACTGGTATCGTATGAAGGGATAGGTACTGTAGAAAGCCAGAAGCTCTACTCACCATTTGAAAGCCTGTCTTCAGAACTCATTTCAGCAGACCATTCCCTCCAAGTTCAGAGGCCCTTTCTGCAAGGACTTTCCTCATCTGTCCTGAGTGCCTCAAACAATGGTGGTCTTGCTGACCTCTCTTTCCCCATCCTCATAGCTGAATTTTAAAATCAATTATCTGTGAATAGATTTCCTGAATTAATTCCTTTCACTTTTTTTAGCTTTCTCGTGAGAGAAAGGGGGGTTGTTAACAGTGCAATAATGAGGTGTCTGCACATAAGGGTTTCCCACGCTTTATGCTGGAGTACCTCCTCTAACTAGAGCATGCATCACTCACAAAGGTCTTGTTTTGAGCTGTTAGGTGTTTGTATGTGCAAGGACAGTATAGTTAATCATTCTAAAACGCAATTCTGTTGTTTTAGAGTATGCATCAGTGATATTTTCTATGGGATGGGGAGAGGCCAGGATTTCCTGTGCTGGTTGATACTGATGCCACCATTTTTGAGCCCCGTGCCTGAAAGCTGAGAAAGCAGTGCTTGTTTTTAGCAGTTCTCACTGTGCTTTCTAGGGATTAGACTTTCAGTTGTTTTCAAGTTGGGCATCTGGAGAAGGACCCATGCTTTCAAGTCACTGCTGACTCGCAGCATTCTCCATAAGGGACTGTGTGTGTCTCCTCTGTAACAAGCTGCAAGAATCTTGAAGAGGGAGAGAGAAATGAGTGCTATTTCTCCACAGAGACAGAAACTTCTAATGCAAAGAAGACAGGGGTAAGTCTTGCATTTGTTGTATTCACTCAAGATCCATTAATAAAAATAGATATTTTAATATATCACATAATTATTAATTATATCAGTAGACTACCTTCCACTGCAGGTGAAGCTTTTGTATATTTAAGAGAATATGACAAGTTGTGTTAATTCCAGGAGAGAACCATGTTCCCACCCCTTACAGCATGAGGAATAATCTTCTGATTTAACTTCGTGTAAAATTCTTTACCAGCACAAGATTTTGCCAGCAATTTTTGAGATGAAGGGAAGCCATTCTGAATCTAGCTTGTTGTATGAGGGCTCTGTTTCTACAGCATTATACTTAGGATTTCCTTTCTCCTACTGGTGCCATAACAACATGCAAATATTCTAAAGACTGGGAAAGACAGGAGCGTGGAGAATGTATGCCGAGTAGTTGAGCAAGATAGTAGAAAAAGAAGGATGCTTTTAAAAGGACCGAAGAGCAATAGCTGGTAAAGAGTGTAAAAGCCTTCCCTTTCTCTTTCTGAAAACAGAATATGAAAATCCATGCAACTAAGAGCAAAACCTTTTTCCCTTCTCTTCTAATAATCCATCTCATGATTTTTATGTAAAGGGGAGACTTGGGAAAAATGCCGTAGGCTTATTACATAGCTGGAACAACCCATCTATGAGTGAAGTAGTACCACCAAGCCAAGACCTAGGCTGCAGACTTCTGGGAAAGGCTTGTCCAGTGAGATGGTTATATGAAATGAGTTTAGGGAAATAGTCACCCCATGTGAGAGATGGACAGTGGTAGCTTGTGACACTTCTGTCTGGGGAAAGGAAGCAAGATTTGTAGTGTCAGGTACTACCTGTAATCAGGGTTTTTATGTCATTGCTTTGCAGAAGAATGTGCCACATACACATCTGGGCCACATACTCATCCTCTGCCCTATGCTGCCAGTGTTATTAGCTGCAGATGGACAGAAGTGTAGTGATGGACAGACTCATTCTCCCCGATTAGATTTCTGGCACTACTTCTACGCTGAAAACTTTGGAGAGACTAATTAGACCATCTTGTAGGCTGCTTTGAACTTTTCTTCTAGCCAGAGAACCAAGCGAGATATCCTTAATCCTTTTCTACAATGAAGTAGGCTAGCCTCTCGTTTCAGGAGCCAGGGTGTCTTTGAGCCAGAGAAACGTGGACATTCCTATGCCAAAGGAGCAGAGTTCTTGGGGGAAGCTTTTGGAAGGGCAGGAGGGAACGGAATAATTTCATTTCACTTGGAGTCACTATGGCAGCAAGCTGCTACTTCCTTTCCCCACCTTGTTCAAAAAGAAAATGGGGAGTAACAATGGCAAGCAAGGCCTTCAGATAGGGTGAGCAGTAGAAACTCATTTACAGCTGAAAAATATATAGAAAAGAAGTCAGGAAACTAGTGAATGATTTGTAAAAGGAGCATGGTTTTCCTTTTTGCTGCTCCATTCACCATCCTCTATGTTCATCTCTGAGAAGAGAGACAGGCCATTTTCTCAGCCAAGAACAATTTACCTGTGCTGGCACACAGTTAAGAGCAATTTAGAAAACAAACAAACAAAAAAATCTTTTTCCAAATTAACATTTAGCTGGTGACATTAGGGGAATTCTTTTCCCCCTCCTTTTCCCTTCTATTCAGAAGTTAAGAAACAGGAGCATTCTTGTTCCCTGAATGCATCAGAGGAGCATGCTGCATGCAGCGGTGAAATAAAGCAGCCACACTCTGCCGGACACTTGTGGGTGCTGAGCCCCATGGGTGCATGTCGGGCACATGTTGCTAGCACAGGGTGTCCTTCTCACTTGGCATGTTGGCACCTCAGGTGGCCTGGTCCAGGTGCTTCTATGGGGAGCTGCAGCTTTGTGCACAGTGAGTTTGGGGCCGTATTTGAACTCAGTCTCACCACCTTGGTCCCTGTGTGTTTCCATTCAGGTGCAGGTATTACTCTGAAATACTGAAAAGCCTGGAGTCATCTGTAGGGATTGTACTCCAGGAATTGGAGTCCAGGATAGATCTTGAGGGGTATGTCTAACAGTGGGGGAGGCAAACACTAGAGCTATCAACTGTAGAACAGTTCTGGTCCCTGACCCTCTGTGGTGTGGACTCACCATTTGCACCAGCGCTGATATTGCGAGTCTGATCTCTCTGCTTCTTTTCACATCAGTATAGAACAGGTACGACTGAGAAACTAGTACCACTAGTCATAGTCCTTACTATTTTTGAGCCCTGAGTTTTTGCCAGCAGGATTGTTAGCTGTTTTATGGACAAGGAGGTTATAACCAGAATTACATCTTGATATGAACCAACAGTCTTGGATCAGTGAGTGAAAAAGCTATTCCTCTCATCTACCTCTTGTATCCCCATAAGCACAGCACCAGCCAAGGAATCATGTGAGCATGTAACTTCCAGTTGTCAATGCAAACACCTTCCCTCTGGCCTCTGTTCAGCAATCCCATAATGTGTGTGTGTGGCTTCAGGCTGTACTGAAGGTAACAGACTTGTTACCTGATTCTGCAAATTGCATTTCAAAACTGTCATATGATCACGAGGTAAAAAAACTCATCACCCAAACCTCACAGCTTTGTGGGGAGATGGAACTCCATGGGAGTTTCCCAATCCAATGACCACAGCATCTCTGTGAAGCCCTGCTATGGGACAGGGTCATGCCTGCTGCCAGCTCCCCTTTTCAGCTGGGAAAGCTGTTGACTTGAGACCCAGAAAGACTAACTAGTGTGTAAAGGTGTGGACAGTGTATGGAGGCATGGAGGCAAGGCAAGGTGCTACACAGAAAGAAAACTTGATGGAGAGAGTTCTTTTCAGCACCTAGCAGAGAATGGGGTCAGCATGTTAGCAGCTGGGAGAGGACATAATTTTCAGGGAAACCCTCCCTCTTTCCTCTTCTGTGTGAGCCAAACTTGTGGCAGCAGTGGTTCCCATTCAGAAGATCTATGTAGAGGCAGGCTCCTTGGTTTACCCTTATCTGTTCACATGGATGCAGCACAGCTGCGTTTTTGCCGAGGTAGATGCGGTGGGCCAGATGGAAATGCCTTGTGCATGGCCAGCTGGACCACCCCAGTCTCATAAATGCCTGCCCTGCTCCACAGTGCCCCTACTGACAGGGATTATTAGAAAGCAACAGGGGTCTCCACCTCTTAATTTACTGCAGGATAAAGCCTGCCTGTATGTGCATGGACTTCCAACCTCCATGCTCCTGCAGAACATAATTTTAAAATAAACACGAAGGGCTCTAGAAATAATTCTCTTGCTAGTTGTACACAGTGCCTGTTCGCTCTCATCCTCCTCCTTCCTTCTCCGTTAGAAAGCACCTATCCTTGCTTCCCTGGAGCAGTCCACCCCATCATCTATTCTGCTGTACATGCCATGTCTCTTATTTAATTTAATAAAATGAGTGCGTGGGTTGATTTGCATATTCATGGATCACTTGATTAATAATTGATGAGAGAGCCTGGGGCAGGTGGTTGAGAATAAAAAACATTTAGCAGAGAGCAGAGTGGAAGGAACAGATCCCTGGCTGGCACGTGTCCATGGGGGGAAGAGCTACTGGGGGCTGGCAGGGAGGGGATGGGGAGAGCAAAAGGTAAGAGTAGACACAGCATTGAATGTCACCAGTGGAATGTAATTTTGTCAATTTAAATAATTAATCACGTCCTCGGAATCTGTGACATTTCGGTCCCAGAGGCTTTTTCCTTTGCATAGCTATTGCCAGGAAAGCAGGAAGAGGGAGGCTTATCTCCTTGGAATGGGAGGAGATGCAGACAAGGCAGAAATTTCGGGGAGTCACTTGATGGGTTTGATGCCTTTACTAGTAGGAATCTGGAGTGTTTAGAGGAACCTGGTGTTCAGCGCCCTGAAGCTAGGACCTGTTCACAGACCCCACTGCATTGCTGTGGCCCTCTGACGTGGTCAGCTGAAGTGTGAGGTGAGGAGGTGTTCAGATTGGTATGTTGCCCCACAGAGAGCAGAGTCCCATAACTTTTGTTCCTAGCCTGCCTCCACACTCTGTGGTGAAAGCCAACTTCCCCAACAACTCCTGCATGTGTGATTTATGGGTGGAGGGCTGGGAAAAAAGCTGTGTCATTCGACGGGAGGGGAAGTGCTTCAAAGGCATTTTAATGTAATGTGCAACTGCTGGTTTCAGATGCTACCAGATCTCCTTCCTAGGACCCTCCTGACAGGAAGGATCAACCATATGAGAGAAAAGAGAGGACGAAAACCAAAAAAGCTTAAGAGCACGCAGTCTTCTTGGGGTCTCATTCAATGGAATATTGGTTGCCTGTCTCACCTTCTGAGATCCCTGCCCTGCCCACTCCTGGAAGGCTTTGCGATGTCAATGTGCCAAATGTAAATACTGCTAGGCTTAGGCTTAGTGGACCTCCAGGGTCTTAGAGCAAGAAAGAAAAATACGGCTTCATGCTTTTTTAGTGGTTTGAATGCATACATATATATATATACTGAATACAGATGTCCTGTAGTGTTCATCTTGGGATTTGTTGTTGTTCCTTTTCTGCTAAATGTGCTGCAGTTTGCGTGGCTTGAAAAAGACTGTTTCAGTTTGTTCCCTGGAAATTGTCATCAGTGGCATGAAGCATTTCTGAGAGTAATTAATCTATTAATGCCAACATGGTAGAGGTAGGGAGAGCTGGCTAGTGCAGGAAGAAGCTCCAGTGTTGCTTGCAGTTGTAAAATTAATGGTTTTAGTTTTCAGCTTTGTTACTAAAGCTGTGAAAGCTGGTGGGACAGATTGCCCCCAAGTCAGTAGCTATTTTTTTTATTGTGTCTGCCCAAGCAGGGCAGGCTGGTGCAAAGCCTTCCTGCTGTCTCCTCAAAGGCTGGAGCTACTCTGAATCTATTTGGAAAAACAAAAACAAACCCACCAACAACAACAACAAAAAAACCAACCCAAAAACTAACCAACCAAACAAAAACCAGATTTGGGTCTGGAGCAATTCTTGCACAGAAGTCTGATCCTCTCTCCATTCCTATTGCTGGTGACAGCACGCAGGATCGGTTGAGGAAACTTGGATCCATAATAAAAGATTTTTTTTTTTCAGCTCACAGTAGGTGGTTTGATGGTTTATTTATGAATGGTCTTCACAGATAAAAATGAAAGCAGCCTTTAACAATAGCCCAAGGGAGGCACTGACCATTCACTTCCATTAAAGTCTAGCTGTCTGTTAATAAATAGTAAGGTGATACATTATGGAGCAAAGATAAGTAATTAAGTAAATCATAAGTAGTTGTTATTCAATTATTATGTAGTATTTAATGACACAACTCTCCTCATACTATTACACTGTTTCCTGCTAGAGAAAGGGATCAGCTCATTGCACCCTCTGTACTCTGGTGCTTTCCTCAACGTTCCCAGCTGGGAGAGCTGGGATCCAAATTAGGTCTGAACTCCCTCTCGCTCCCATGTCTGCACCTCTACCGGGGCCCTGCTATCTCCAGGGGTCTGCTGCATCTTTTTGGTATCTTAAACAAGACAGGAATTTCTTTCTGCTGCTGTTTCTTGACTGTCTTAGATTTAAAATTGAGTTATCCTCCATCTGAGGTGCTGCCTCCCTTCCTTACATGCTGGTAGTCTCTTCTGAGCACTGTCCCACACCCTCATTTTGAGGGCACCATATTGTAGTGCTACCTGTGTATGTCGTGAGGTGTTGTGGAGTCAGGACCCCACTGGCACAGAAGGTGCATTGAGGAAACAAAGAATCATTTCATGAGCTGGCATTTGGACGTTGCAGAGATTTCCCTGACGAGCATTGGCATGCTGTGTTTTTGTAAATATACTCCGAAAAGCTGCAAAGACCATTTCTGGTCTTTTGCTTGCTTTGACCTGTCTGTTCAGGACAAAAGATAATAGATGAAACTTTAGTAATGTGGAACAATCCTGGTATTCTATGGCTCTGCTTTATAACTTCAAGACTTTGTACATGCTTGGGTGACTTCATACCTGCTGCCCGTTTCCACCTACTGAAAATCCTCCAAGAACATAGAGGGCCAGTTTGAATCAGCATATAAAATACAGCAACTTCTCTGGACTTTGCAACCAAATCTTTTGAGCCAGAAAAAAAAAAACGGATTGAACATATTTAATGAGTGTAGTGGGACACCCTCTTGTATATTTCCATACCTGAGGTAGAAAGATTCTAGTAGCAAAGACCAAGTAAGAGTCCTTTGAAACCTTTTTTGCTTAATACCAAAGATATTGGGGGGAAGATCCTGGGTTCATTTTTAACTTTTGTTCAGAAGTTTAGACCAATCCTTA
This sequence comes from Tetrax tetrax, assembly GCA_009806455.1. Taxonomy (NCBI): domain Eukaryota; kingdom Metazoa; phylum Chordata; class Aves; order Otidiformes; family Otididae; genus Tetrax; species Tetrax tetrax. The sequence goes on along the minus strand of WHYT01017917.1, from coordinate 969,992 downwards.
TTTTAAAAGGACTTTTGTATTAATTGGGAGCCCATGGTCCAAGAGAATTGACTGCAGAAGCAGACAGGAAAAAAAAGAGCATCTGGGATGAGTGTAGCTGACCATATTAATTTTGTCTTTGTGTACCTGCAGATACCAGTGGTAATTTCAAAGTGAATGTTCATATCGAAACAAACTTGAATGGAAGACATAACAATTGTTGAACATTTGTACAGTCCTATGAATTCTGCATATGTGTCTTTCTCCAGCAGAGCTTTTCATCCTTGCTTTTGCAGGGGCTTGAAATTCTCTCCTGGATACCAAGCCAGGCACGTTGCTTGCTTTAGCTAGATCAATTTTCTCCTTTTGCAGAGAGTGATTCAGTCTTCCTCAGCTTCTCTAGTACTTTTGCCCCTATTATCACTGTGTCTAATCACAACTGTTGAGATGATTATCTGCGTATGTCTCTGGTGGAAAGGAAGTGTTATTCTTCCCATTTCACAGAAAGGGAGAGAGACACCGTGCAACTACGTGACTAATGCAAGGTCTCGAGGGAATTAATTGAAAGCAGCGTCTAGGGCATACTGCAGGAAGCACGAGTTCGGTTCAGAGTGCTGCCTTACTGAGTGGCTGATTTTGTGATGTGAATCCCTGGGATCTCATCTGAGATTCATCGGTTCATTTTCTACTTGCAAGCTGGTAATAAACACCAGCCTTTGCCAGCCTGGTCCATGATTTAACATAACTGCATCTTAGCAAAGTTGCTGATTTGGTTGACTGGAGACTTTCCACATCTGGATAATTTTAGTTAGTGAATTTTTTTTCCTGACTTTTTTTTGATTTTTTTTTTTGTTGACATCTGAGACTTTGGCCTATGGCTGCAGGAAGGAAACCCTATATGCAGAATTGAGCTCTGTGAACAAGTTTCCTCAGAATCTGGAGGTAGAGATGGTTGCTTGTAGTTCAAGCCTGTTTCATTGCTAACCTCTCTGTTATGTAGTTAACCTCAACAGTGATTGTAGGCATAGTGTACCTGTCTTACAGCTGTCCTGCTGGTACTGTGCACAATTAATATGACAGCTGGGAATGTAATACATGCTTTATGTCACCAAATTGAATTCATTTAGCCGTTTTCTTTCCTGGATGTATCTTGGCTAAGGTCAGTGAATTCGCACTGAAATTTCGTTTGTCTCTCTGTGCGTATGCTGCTACATTACCACAAGATCCCAATTAACAATGTCAGACACATTTTTCTCCTTTTCTTCTAAAAGGAGAAGAAAATGCACAATAAGCTGATTTTTCACAATGCTTTCCAGCACACAGGCCTTGGCACAACCTAGGGAATACCCTTCTATTGCTAAAAATAATGGCTCTAAAGTCTTTGCCCAACTGTTAACTAAAATTTGTATAGCATGGTGGATAAATCATCTGCTTAGTACGTCTGAGGCATTATGTTCCAATCCTGTTAAAGTTGTAGTTATTCAATATTTCAATTAACTCTTTTCTGCTGATATGATTATATATTAATTAAATCTTGCTAATATTTCCAAAGCCACGATAGAGGAATATATTTGATCAGATATTTCTTTTCATGTGTATGAAAGGCGTGCTAGTGAGAGAGCTGCAGAACTGTAGAGAGATATGCTATCTCTGAACAGAAATTACTTTAAGGAAAGGGCTGGCTATAGGAGATGCTTGGAAGCATCTCACTCTGTTGTGTGATCCTGTTATTTTTTCACCATGCAAGTGCAGCTGGGTCTCAGCAGAGGCAAAACTGTAAGAAAAGCCAGAATCGCAAAGTAGTAGTGATACAGCACGTTTCACTTCTCCTTTTTAGCTAGTCCTGTGTAGCAAAAGGATTTCATAGGTGTTGGAAGCATTTTCCCATATGGACCCATTTCAAACCATAAATTTTGTTTCCTGTGATGCTTTCAGTAAATACAGGTTATGTTAAATCACCACGATTTCCAAGGTCTAGATGAGGCAATTGAATTTTCATGGTACAAAGCTGGATTCTCCCTGGGCTTTCTGTTGGAGGACTCTCTTCCTCTCCAGCCCTTTGCCTGTGCTGTTGAAGGGCATTCCTGCATCTCTCAGGGTGAGTGAAATGGGTTTGTCGTAGTTCAGCCCCAGTTGGGACCAGACTACACAGTCCTTCATGAAACTGCTGTGGCGTGGGTCATCTCTTCCATGGGGTGCAGTCCCTGCAGAACAGCTGCCCCAGGGAGCCCTCCATGGGCCACAGCCTCCTTCAAGCCTCCACCTGCTCCTCTACGGGCTGCAGGTGAATCTCTGCCCCTCCGTGGACCTCCCTGGGCTACAGGGGGACAGCCTGCTCCATCATGGTCGTCACCAGAGGCTGCAGGGGAATCTCTGCCAGGAGCAGTGTTACTCCTCCCCCTCATTCTTCACTGACCTTGGCGTCTGCAGCAGTTCCTCACAACAGGCTGGCAGGATCCTTTTTACATCTCATTCATATCTCATCTCCTCTCCACTTCTTGCAGCCAGGCCAGGCTGAGTCGGCCACCCGGCAGGAGGCCAGAGGGTGAGGCCTGCAAGGCCCACAAGGTTCGTGCCTCCCCCTCTCTGCCCCCGCTCAGCTGCTTCACATCTTCTCTCCTTCTTTTTCCTGTTTTCCCCTTCTTAAATATATTATCACAGAGGTGTTATCATGGAACATTCTGCTACCAATTGGCTTGACCTTAGCCAGCAGTGGGTCCACCCTAGGCCTGGCTGAGTCCACCAAACAAAGGGGAGCAACTTCTAGCAGTTTCCTACGGAAGCTTAGGGCCCCCCTCACCAAACAAAACCAGAACAGGATTCCATTTCCATATTTTGAAACCAAGTTTTCTGTAAAAGAGGGAATCAAGCTTTTTTATAAGCAATGTAGGACAGGGTTGTAGCTAACTCAGCCCCTGCTTTCTCCATGTGTGTAAGCTTATGAACCCTTCCAGAACCGAGGTAAGCTGGTCTTAATTCTGCCTTGTTTCATGTATACACAGGTTGCATGTGTATAGCTGGGCTGCTTTCCTTACCTTGCTTATTGCCTATGTGCAGTGATTGGATCCACCCCACAAATACTGTGGGTGCTGCTGTATGAAATCACCAGCTTCCTCTTAAATTTTTTTCTTCCCTTGCCATCTCCTGCCTTGTGCCATGGCCCCCGTCAGTTGCAGGGTGCCTGGGAGCAGAGGGAGCTGTGCTGCTGGCTCTGATGGATGGGCTGGAGCCCCTGGGGTGCAGGAGGTGCAGTGCTGACAGACGGGAGGTCATCTCAGTGGCACCAAGCGCTAGTCCCTGCCTTGCCTGCTAGGGCAAGCAATGGCAGAGAGCTGCGATTCTGCATGTATGAGGTGGGGAAGGGGCAGGTGCTGCCCCCCAACAGAGACGTTTGCATGACCTGCTATTTGCTTTCAGTCATTTGGATGCAGATGTGGTCTGCAGTGTTGCTGCTGAGTGAAGAAAAATATTGTGGCTCTTAAAATCACATCTTCTAGGGCTCTGTTTTTCTCTCTGTTTATCCTAGCTCTCTAGTCTCTCTACTTTTATCTCTCTTCTTCCTCCTCCCGCTTTTCTTTCTCTTTGCTCTTTTTAAAATCTGCTTCCTCTTGCTCTTCTCCTTCATTTTCCTCCCTTCTCATTTACCCTCTTGATGAGGGAAAGGTCAGATCAGGTCCATTTGGCCCATCTGTCCTTCCCTGCATCACACAGCCCCACAGCAGCGCACGCTACAGCCCATCCTGCATGCTTCAGAGGAGAACATGTGCATCTGCCTAATTGTACAACACCGTGCAAGAATGGAGAAAGCTTTTCTTTCCTTCCCTTTCCTAATGACCTGAATTCCCCTTCACATTTGTTCAACATAGCTTTCCATGTTGTTATTTCTCCCGAAATTATCCAGTCACGGTATCTGAACTGACAGTCACATGCAACCGTGGATCCCACAAGTTCTCCATCACAGCAGGGCATGAGAGCTGCCTTTTTTTTCCAAATCAGCTGCCTCCTAATTTAGTCACCTCTCGGCTCCCTTAAGTTTCATACCTGCACTTCTGTTGATGGCCATAGTTTGCCCAACGCGTCATGCATTTGTCAATCAAATATGGTTATGTCTCTTCAGAAGAGCTGCCTTCATGAAGCTCTCACTGTCATTGGACTCTCTTGCTGTTTAGCACCCTGTGGATCCAGTGCCTTGGTCGAGTATCCTAGGACAGGGTCTGAACTTGCCATCTGTAGTTGTGAGCTCTGCCTCAAATTTCCAGTGGGATTCTGTATGGAGCAATGAGTCTTTTCACACCTCCTTTTCCTGTCTGTTAAGTGGGGAGTTATATTTTGTTCCTTTTCCCCTTCCTGGTAGTTTTGCCAATCTAAGCTACTCCTGTTTCAGACAGGCTGTACCTGATGATGTGTAGGTGAGCTGCAACAAGGAGTTCTCACTAGAAGCCTCCTAGGTACTGACAGAAAAGGAAAAACAAATTTTATCTGGGTTCCCTGTGCTCCAGGACTAGTAAAACTTCTGCCCCAAGGTCCTCTAAAAAGAGATGCCAACACCCAAGACCTGGATTCAGAGCAGCTGAAGACCCTTTGTGTCTCTAAGTGAGCTGGCTGTTTCGGTGCCAGAGAGCCCCCTTCATTAAAAAGCTGTGACTGCCAGCCCTGCTCCTTTTCTAAGGATCACTGGACCTGACTTCTTTTGTCTTCATTTCGTGACATGATGGAAGAGACGTTTTTGTTAAACCATAATTTGTGTTGATCAGTTTGTACCATTGGGCTGATAATAGATTAATTTATTTTTTAAACTTTATCTTCCCGTTATTCCTAACAAAGTGACAGTTCAGATGATGTGAGATTTGCAATGAAATGTTTTAATAAGTAACTATTTTTGGGTAGTAAATAAGGAACACAATAGTAACAACTAGGTTATCTTTTGGAAACTCAGTTCCTTGCTTTTTTCTTTCCTTCATTGCTGAATTAGACATTTCATTTGTCCACATCTTGAATCCTGAATTATCCCTGGAGGTATGGGATGGTGCTCAGCACCCCAGGCTCCAGCTTATTTTATATTACAGTGCAGTCTTGTTTAAAGTTCACCCCTGCTTCTTACCTCTTCCCCACCCTTTCACCTTCAGGGCAAATTCATACTGAGGATGGAGTTGCAAACTCCACTTGCGCAGCAGGATGCTGAGCACTGGACGGATGAGTTGAGAGGTGGGATCCTTCATCTTGTAGCCCCAGCAACAGCCAGTCAGGCATTTGGACTGAATCTATAAGACCTTTATAGATTTAGGTATTTATTTCAGTGTTTAGCAATGAGTTCAGGTTCTGAAGGGCTGATTTAAATATTGCCTTGCAGAAGTGCCAAGTGACATGTGATTGGTAGATGCATGATGGATATGTTCCTCTGGTCTAGGATCATGACCTCCAACTAGGTTACTGAGTTGTATTTTGAGGTGATCATAGCATTTTCTGGAAATTTAAATTCCTTTAGTATATAAAAATAGATTTTGCCCTTCCTGGGGCTGAGGGAAACCTTCTGAATGTAAACAGCTGCAGTAGTTAATATTGCTGAATATATAGCACTAGGCAATGCATAGTTCATGAAAATTTCATTGAGAAGGTATGAATTTTGCTTTCTTCAATGTGAAATATGTAACAAAAAAAAAGGAAGCATTGGACCCAAGAGACAAATTTAGCTATGTATGGGGCAATGAAAATAAATTAGGCTTTATAGCATTTTTATTCTGTTGTCTAAAGTGGAGCAGAGGATTCTGAAGTGTGAAATCATAGATACAAACAAAAGTGTGGGTTGAAAAAAAAAAAAAGGGCAAATTTAGAGCAGGGGGCTGTGGTGATGGCCATCTCGTGTGATAAGAATCCAGAATGACATGCATGAGGGAACCCTGAGCTGGGAGATCATGGGGTGCCGCAGGGCAGAGGAGGGAGAGCTTTGTTGTAAATTTAGTTTTTATGAAAAGCAGTAATTATTTTAATGCTCAGAAATTTCAGTGATAAATGTTTTCTAATGCTTACATAGGAACTTCCTAAAATGGTTCTTTTTGCAAGAACAATTAAATTATACATTTTGGAACTCTGGAGAAAATAGTGATTTTTTGCTACCTTTGTTTAAACATGCAGCAACAGAAAATAACCATACAGGTGTGATATTATGCAGGAACTGACCTCAAGTGTCACAGATTACTAATATCTCATTTTACTAGTTTGTATTGAAACATTTGAAGATGAGTTGTGTGGGGACCGTGATGGGGAGATGTGTGCTTGGGACTTTGTGATAAGGAAGAATTTATATTAAGTGCCTTAGGGATGGATCAAACCCTGTCTCTACTCCTTACCTGTTGGACACGTAGGATCTTTGATCGGTCCCAGAACAAGGTGGCAAGAAGTAGTGAACCAGACTATCCTCTTGGTTCTGTTAGCATCTGGTGTTAGTTCTGCATTTGAAATATTGAAGCCTTTCATTTAGAGGGAGTGCTGGGGGTGGGAGAGGGAAGTTACATGATAGAAGAACTTATCAGAATTAAAAACAAGAGCAAAAATGAAAGCCAACTACAGTCATTAAAAATGAATTTCCAGGAAGGCTGGGGAAAGGGAGATTAAAAAATATTATTATTTCTGTCACGACCACGTTTAAGCTGGGCCATTAAAGATGCTATTGTCTGGCCCAGCTGTTTTAGAACAATTAGCTGTTTGACAACAGGCAGAAGGATAAGCTGGCTACTGCCCCCTTTTTCTGAGGCGCTGTATGGAGGCACATGCATCTGTGTGTGCCCCAGTGCTCCCTCCCAGCTCACCCTCACATGAAAAAAAAAAATTAAAAATCCTGACCCTCTTCACTGAGAGGCTGAGGATAGAAATTTCACTCCTGAGCCTCCTTGTTGAAACGCTGAATGAAGTACATGTTGCAAGGAGCCTGTCTGTCTGTCCTGATATTTTTTTTTTATTTTTCCTCCTCTGCGGGAGCTCTGTGCCACCCAAGTCTGGCAAGATCACAACTGTGAGTTTGGCACGTGGCTTGTGTGTTAACACCCACCTCCGCAACCATGCTTCAGTTTCTTGTGGTTGCCTTCTGCTCTACTTTTTCTCTGTGTGCATTAGGCTGGTGCTTTGAGCTGAGGAAATCTGAGGAAACATACTCCTGGGGGGGGAAAAAAAAAAGTGATACATTTGGGAAAATTCTTTCCTCTGTCCCTATTGTTGTTTCTGGCCATGCTCCTTATTCCAGTCCCAGTCTCTCTTCAGCTTTGGTTCCCAATGATGGCCAGGAGGCTTCCCAGAAAGAAAACATCATGACAGATTTTAAAAATATAACTGTTTTGTGTAGAGGCTGAGTAAGTAGAGCCCCTTGGGGCTGGTTCCTTGTTCCTTGCTGGCTCCAGGAAAGTTCCTGTCACTTTGCATATGCTGAAGATAAGTGGTTTTTTGGGTGTTTTTTTCCCCCTTCACTTCCAGACCATTAGTCCATCTTGGGACCTGGAAGCCAAGCTGACTTCTTCATAAACCATGTGTACACAAAAGGCAATATGCAGCAAAAAGGTCTTAGTTAAAATGTAGACAGCATGTTCTTTTAGCTTTGCTAAGATGTAGTGAATGGTCATGTTAAATTGCTCTGCTGAGTAGAAGGGGTGGATGCAGAGAGGAACAAATTCAGAGAAGATTTTTACAGCTTTTACACTTTTCAAAGAAGGCTTTTCTGGTGGAACTTTTTAAAGTAATGCCAGTCAACTAAGTTGGAGAATAACAGTAATCTATTTCTTAAGGTAAACAAGAAGGTCACGATTTGGTTTTTGTTTTCTACCCAAGATTACTTCAATAACAGGCCCAGGCCTGCAAGTGTTCAATCTCATGTATTGTGTGCTGATTTCAGAGCCCAGGCTCATTCGGGGAAGAAACACTGCAATTTTCCCTGAAGGTTTTCTCTTTGCTATCCTCATTCTGGACTGTCAGAGAGACAATCTTTCTTTCCTACAGACTGTGTTTCCTGGGAGAGGGGCCTGTCCACTCCCAGTTTTCCTTCCCCGTCCAGCATTAGGGTGAAGCAAACAGGGGTGCAGTGGTTATTTGGAGCTGTGCTTCTAGGCAGGGTTACAGTGCTCCGCTTTGTCTCCTCAATGGCAGTGGGTGATTTCTGAATCTTTTTCCACATGCATGGTGTGCACAACAGTTTCAAAATCTTCCACAGTGTTAAGCTGGTTATGTTTAATAAACCTGTGTTTCAACGTGGGCCTTGCCAAGAGGTCACTACCCACGCTGGCTGTTTGGCCACTGGCACCGCTGTTTTCTATGCCATAGTTGCCTGGCAGCTAGGAGGGGAATTTCTCCTTTGCCAAAACTTGTGCCATTGATGCTTGTGTTAAATCAATCTCTCTGCTAACAGCTGACAGTATGGAGCCCTTGACACATGGCTCTGCTCCTAATTCCAGTTACTAGAAAGCAGCAGTGATGCACGCTAGCCAGCCAACTCATTACTGACTGTAACCATTGCAGTGGCTGATTGTCGTTGGTTCCCTTTCATGTCGAATTTCTCAGCTGCTGCTTGCTGCCCCTTCTCCTATCAACTCAGATGACCTGACTGCAATGTAGTCCTGTCCTGTTAATGTCTAATGAGCAGTTCATAATGGCTATGGAGATGCAGCATGTCATCCAGGCTAGACATTGACAGGCAGTAAACAAATACTGCGTTCTGTGCCTCTGTCAGAGTACTCGCTGTACTGTAGTCTTTGCTCTGCTTTCTGTAGCTGCTGGCATACGTATCGTGTTAGTCTCATCTCCTGGTTAATGCATGGGAGGCAGGAGAGGGTCACCTTGGGTGTATGAAGTTAAAGCATGAAACTCGCCACCCCGGTGCCTCATGGGGCAACTGGAGCGTGATGTGTCCTTGCAATGCAAAGCTGTGTGTAGGGTGGGTTTTCCTGCATTCGGACTTTGTTTAAGGATCTCTTTCTTCTTGCCTTTGAAAGGGTTGCACTTGGCTGTCTCCTTCAGTTCTTTTAAAAAATGTGTTCCCCTGGCCCTTGAGTACGATCCAGTTAAAATTCCACCTCTCCTCACCAAGAATTATTGAGCAGCTTTGGCCTGGGAATGTGGTGTTAGAAATCTTCATTGATAAAAAAGGAAATATATTGAAGTGCAGAGATACATTAGTAGCTTTTCCAGCTCTTTATAAGCATCTCTCCATTAGGTTAAAGTTTAATCCTCACATCAGTTTTCACCTTTGCTGAGGTTTTATAGGCAAGGGATGTGGACAGTGCAGAGAAATTTTACAAGGGAATAAGAGCACAAAATCTACTGTAGATGATAATGAAGGGCTGAGGCAAGAGCTGAGGAGCATGACTTTCTCCCTCAGGCAGATTTGGGAAGTTGTCATATGCCCCTGTCATGTGCACATTCCTAGCAGAGTGCCTTGGGGATTACTCCACCTCAATTGGGAAGCCTCAATCAAACCTGAGGACGCTTGGCCCTGAGATTTGCAGGCACTCCTTTTACAACTTCTCAACTAACTGCTGTGTCTGAGATAAGCGTCTGCAAAGTTAAAAGTGGTATTAGAATGTGATGACTCATTTTGGGAATAGAGATGGATGAGTTTTCAAATATGCATGTTTACTCTTTGCCCTACTTGTGAGCATCTGTGGGCACAGCTATCCATCCACCTGCACAAACGCTTATGGTGCGTGGCCTCCACTGACCTGTGCAGAGGCACGCTTCGTTTCCTTTTCTCTCAGCTGTTCAGGGAAGCACTTCCAAATAATCCAGGACACACAGCTGAAGCAGCTGGAACAGCTGCAAGGTCTGTAGCACCATCACCTGGTGCAAGTGTGGCTGTCCCTGTTAACATTCATTCTCGTGTGTAAAGCACAGCTTCCCAGGGATACAGCTGCTCCAGAGCAACCCAGCCCTAGTCCTGAGTGTCACAACTGTGAACCCGAAGCAGCGCAGCCACTTGCTTGAGGCATGCGGCATCCCACCTCATGAACTGGTGGTTAGAGCCACTTGGGTCTCTACACGTACAGATGTCCAGTGGTTCTTTGGATCACTTAAAGTTTTAGCCTTGAAATGTCATGATTTGAAGCAAATGGGATCCTGTTCAACCTCTCAGAGACCTCCCCTAAAACAGATGTGTCAAAATCTGGCCAGTACAAATCATTGCAACTGGTGGACCTTGGCAAAGATTTGTGTGATCTGGCCATGTATGTCTGTAGAGCTTCTGAGTCACCCAAATCCTTGAACTTATATATATATATATCTGTGTGCATGTATGTATGCATATAGTATGTATGTTTGATCTCTCTCTTGCCTTGCAGTAGCCATTGGTTTTGCAAATTGTGACTTTTGGTATTTCCCCTCGTTGTCTGCTTCAATTCTAACCTGCTGCATCCCCTGCATTTTCAGACGCTTTTCTGAGCAAAGCTTGCTGTGCCAGACCCTTCAGTGATTTGCACAGGATGGCTGGGGAACGGGCTGAGACCGTGCCTCTCATTCCATGTGCGTGGTTTTATCTGGTGAGGGAACCCAAGCTTTCAGAAGGGCAAGGCTACCCCCTGCAACCCCCTGGTCCTGTATGGATTCCCCAGGTTGTGTCTCGCTCTCTGCCGCTTATGTACTGAACAGGAGGATGAGCGGCATTTGCAATATATTTTGAGAGGCTTGACTGTTTCAAGCTGCTTGTGGCTCTGAAAACAGCTTTATTTAAATACTGCATGCAAGCTGATGTTTCAAAATAAGGGAATAATTAAGGCGAGGAGGAAGGGAGGGAGGATATAAAATATTCATGTACTTCAAAGAAAATAAAATCTTCTTAGGTGTCCTGTGGCTACAGACTATTCAGGGGGTGAAATGTGCCATGATGGTTCAGTGAACTTTTCCATGCGTGGGCACCTCTTGGAGAGCTTGGCCTGGCTACTGTGGCAGCACTTGGGAACAGGCAGAGAATTGCAGGAAAAAATAAGAAAAAAGAAGTAAGAAGGCAGAGAAATGTCAGTGCTATTTTGCCTTCCCAAACGCACTATCTGGGGAGGGTGTATGCTCTTTGTGCATCATGCTTGTTTTGGGGGAGGGGAAAATAGAAATGAACTATTTGAATTTAGCATTTTGCTGTTTTGGAAAACTTTCTTTAAAAAAAAAAAAAAAAAAAAAAAAAAAAAAGCAATTGTATAGATAAAGCCATCTTCAAAGGATTATGGGCTAACTCAAGTGAATGCAGCATTTTGGATCATAATGGTAAGGTCACAAAAACCTGAAGTGAGGCATTCAGGGAACAGGTGTAAGGGCTGCTAGCCAGGATTTCAGGAGACCTGGTCTGATGACATTTCAGCATTGCAGGTTGCGTAGGTTAGACGGGCATCTCAGGAGCCAGCAAGCCCTGCAGAGTTCATCTGCATCTGGCAGCCTCGGTAAAGAATTGCCTTTCAGCTGATTAGATCTCTCGGACCACTTTTCATTTCCAAAAGATGTATTACATGCCTGTGGAGCTTTTGCACTTATATTAAGCCTGGATTTGTGTTAGCCGCCCATGAAAGTTATTTCTGAGAAAAGAACAAGTAAGTTTACAACAGGGCAACTAAGGAGGTAGGTTTTGGCTTGGATCTGGACTCCGAGTGGGTTTTGCCCTGACCTTGCTTGGTCCAACAACGTGTTATGTCCCTTGTGCCCCTGTATTTCTTACTTTGTGTCTTGGGTAGCTGCCCGAATACGAGTGTAGTGCAATTCTGCGAGCGTGGTGGCTCACTTGGAAGGTGGCATACAACTTTCTGTGGTGGAAGTATCCAATGGACTTCCAGTAGCCCAGGTCTGATGTGCTGTGCTGCAGTCCTGGGAGAGGTCCCTGTGTGGTATAGACACAGCGGGGCGAGCTGACTCGCAGCTGATATGAATAACCCTAAGCTGTAGTTGGACACCTTTGATGGTGGCACAGAGAGGGCTTTTTACTGACACTGCTGCGTGGCAGTGAGAAGCCTGGACCAGTCTTGGAGTCATGAGTGGTGGTCAGGGGATGGAGCAGAAAAAAAACCTGTACCCTTCCCTCTTCTGGGGGAAGGAGCTGGGGATCAAATGCTATTGATATAGCACTATCAATTTTATATTCTAATTATAAACAGCTCTTTTATCTCTGTAGTCTGAGGAGAGCAGACCCCCCCCCTCCCCCCGCCAATCTCCCTGTATCAGCTGCTGGCTAGGGCAGTCAAGAATCTTGCTGTCATCTTCAGCCCCCCTGCAGAGATAAGAGCCTACAGGCACACCTAAAAATCCTGGAATTTCTCTGCTCCCTAAGTCTCTGTGTAGTAATCTGAAGTAAGTGCAGAGACAAAATTTCCCCTTTATGTCAGGTTGTAGCAGAGCAATGAGGTGCCAAGATGGATTTAAGCAAGTTGGTGCTGGTTTTTGAGAACATTTGATAATAATTGCGGGTCTGCTGCATGCTAAGATAATACATTTCTAGTGAAGGCTGACTGAGTGCAAGGGCTCAAAAAGGCAGAGCTCTTCTCTCTCCAGCCTCCTTCCTCCCACAGGGTGTTACACGCTGGCCAGAGCACCGTTGCAGTACTGTTTCCCACTTATATTTGAAGCGTCAGCACCGTCTGCTGCTGCAGACTAGAAATTGTAAAGTGGGACCAATTTCTGGTCACTCGTTAAGAGAAACTCATTGATTTAATTGTGCAATCCCATAAATGCCAATAGTTCCTGTCTTCCAGGGCCTGTAGATATGCTCCGTGATAGGTGCTGGAGTCCTACTAATGAAGTGTTATTAAACTTGTACCTGCGTGTAGGTGCATTGACCTAGATTTATCAAGCTGTTACACTTAATGCTTAAATTGCACTTGATTGGCCCAGTGGTCTGATCTGGTCTGGCAAATACAATATTCTCTACAAGGCTCCTAAGAGGAATTCCCTAGCTGATCACACATTTCTTTGCACTATTATAGATCTTCCCCTATCCATTTCTTCTCACTCGTTTCTACTTATTATCTAGGGAAGCTATTTGCAGCAGCTTGTTCACAGGAACATATGAAATTACCTTGTTCCTCTCTGCTCTAAGGCTCCACTGTTAAAAGAACAAATATTTGATTTTTTTTTTTTTTTTTTTCCTTAGCTGGAAACATCTTTTTGTATACAAGAGTATTAGTGGCTTTTTTTTTTCCCCTTAATTTTCTGCCAGAGAGAAAAGCAGTTGGGAGTTTTCCACTGAAACAGGTTCTCATTAGCAAATAGCATTTTGTTGAAATCTGTACTCATTGCAGAAACTTACTGGTTTCAGCAAACCTATCATCCACCACCCACCTGGACTCCCAGAAACCAGCTCACAGGGTGAGCTGTTCAGAAGTGTGTTTGTCCGAGCACTGTGATCTCAGAGGGCGCTGCTCCACAACAGTTTTAACTGATGTAAGTCAGGGCTAATGAATTCCAATTCTTGCCCAGGAGGGAGATTGAGAAGGGAGCAGGTAAGACTATGGGACTAGAGATGGGGCGAAGGTGATGCTGCAGCAGTGGTAAACCTATAGCAGAACCCCAGCCTGAAGCAGCCTTGCTGTGAGTTCATGTCCCATATTCTTCTTACTCGGCAGCAAATTTCCCAAATTCTCCAACAAGAAATTTTTGCAAAATTCCTAAAGCAAAGATTCCCACAAAGCAGAAATCCTCAGGTTTACCCTATTTGGTTAAGACTATGCTTGTGTTTGGTTTTTTCTCTAAAGCATTAAACAGTTGTGTACCCCTGAGGGCAAACTCTAAGTGATAAACCCTGCCTCATTGTTAGTGTGACCATGGATACCATCTAGCATCTCATTTTTTCAGCAGCCCTCACAATCCTGGGTTAATGTTTATAAATCCTTTACACAGATATGAGGTTTTGCTCATGGAGCACAAGAATGTTCTGATATCCCTAAGGACAAGGCAGTAGTCAGGATTTGCTCTTGTACAAAAATAACCTGTGTAATGACGCATTCTCCCTTGCCAGTTTGGGCACACGAGTTACGTACAACTCAGTAAAAAAAGAATTTATCTCTAGCACCTGAACTAAGGCAGTAGCTGTTTTGATTCAGGGCAATGGGCTACTCTCTGCCACGTAGAGTGGACATAAGAGTTATTTTTGTGTTATTTTGTATTTACCCTGCCTCTGAAATGTAAAACACTGAGCACTGTGTAAATAGCCGGTCTATTCCCCTAGTCTAGATAAGACAAGCATATCTAGCAGCTTTTTTGGTATGTAACTTGGATAAGGCTTTAAAACAAAACACTTTTTTTGTGCTTTATTTGGAACAAATTTTGAGAGACTTGTCTGTCCTCCTGTTGCAGAGGTCCATCTACAGCTGCTCATCACCTGGGTCTGTTAATATGGCTTAAGTCACTGTGATTTTCCTCCCAGAGCGGCTTGCTACAACCTGCTGGGCAGCCTGGCCCCAGCCCCAAGGGCCTCTGAAAGAGCAGAGCTCTTGCTGGGAGCAGCCTTTGTGCCTCAGAGGTGCAGGCCCATGTACAAAGCTGAAGTTCAGGGTACTTAGCTGTGCGTAAGGCTGAGCATCCTCAGGGCTGCTGCCAGTGATGCATGGGACTTATGGCAAGTGATGAGAGCCTGGGGCTTGCAGGCCTTTCCCCAAAATTAGTCTTATCAGATTTTAAAGGAAAAACTGCACAGCTGAATGGAGATAGAAATTTGCCATGTTCTAGTACCAAAATACTGTCTCTTCCTCTGTCTTTTTTTTTTTTCCTCCTTCTTAACAGCTATAGGCAGGATATGTGCCAATTCTCTTACACAGAGAGATACTCAGATCTTTTTCAAACCAGCTGAACGTGACTGAGGAAAAAAAAAAAGAAAACTATAGATCTATTTTAAAATCTGTGAGATTCTGTTTTAAAGCAAGGGAAGAAGCAGAAAGTTGGAGAGAATCAAATATTTATGTATTTCAAAAGCAAAGCAATATAATTTCAGTGACACTGTTGCTAAACGACTGTTCATCCCCCACTTGATTGACAGATAAAACAGGTTTGTGTCATTCTGAAGTGGCTCCTAATCAGTGTAACTTTTCCATTTCAGTCAGGGCTCTGCCAGCTCCCTTCGGAGGCCTCTGTGGGGAAGGAGGGAGGAAGATTACAGGGACACAAAAATATCAGCCATTAATTCAATTGTTTCCTTTGCTTGTTCTGCTGTTGTTGCTGATGGTATTTGTTACATATTCTGCTGCCGGTACCACTATGGATGTGTTCTGTTAGCTCAGTTCAAAGAAACCCAAAATCTAATTGCTTACAAACAGGGAGATGGTAGGGAGCCTTAAGAAGGTGGGAACACGGGGTTCATAATGTAAACATTAGTTTCCTTTTCAAGTTTTCTGCTGCCCTGTAATCCTGGAAACACGCACAGCGGTTGATTTACCTGGGTGCGAGGTAGCAGCCCCGCAGGGACTTTGGTTAATGCAGTTGTGTCTGCATCCTGATCGCAGCGCCATGTCGTGCTGAAAGGAGAGAAGGATGGAAGGGAAGAGGCGGTTGTCACTGTGGGGCATCACTTGCAGGAGCCTGCTATCAGCCTGGGAAGTTTGAAGAAACATTTACTATTACTACCTGCTCATTCTCTGCGGAAGCTGTCAGCTGAGGGGACGTGTTGATTTACAGGCAATCTACTTAAGTGTTTCTGCAGAGGCTTTATTGGGCCTCTGCCCATAGAAATGGATTGGGTTGGAACAATCCCAGTAGTCGCTGGGCACGTGCAGGGCTGGGAGTGTCAAAGAAGAAAAAAACAGGAGAATAAATCAGGCTGGGGGGAAGTAGCTAATGCTGTTTGATAAATACTTGAAAATCTAAGTGGGAAGACCAGGATCTTATTCTGGACATTTGGTAAGGGGAGGTAGTCTTTAACAGCATCAGACTTAATAAAAAGTTAATAACTTTTTGGGTCATGTCAGGCATCATCTACCAGCTGCCAGAATCTAACCTCATGTCCCAAATGGTTCAGTCCCAACACTTACTGGCTTTCTCATCAAATCTGATTGGGAGAGAGGGTGTGGAATCTTTCTACCACATTTTACATTATCTAAGTCATACCTGATGCGTGCAGCATTGGGTCTTCCACTTTGCTAGCCTGAAATACATTCAGCGTTTCCTTTCATTTCATTTGGCTGACAGTTGACTCAGCAGCGTTACTAATCCTTCCTTTCGTTTCCTCTCCTCTCCCTGGGTAGGGGCTGGCTATGCCTTCAGCAGTGCTAGGGTTAATTAGCATGGTGTTAGTATGAGCAACCAGCAACATGGCAAGCAGAGCAGCACGGGTTCTAGAGCAACTCTGGCTTCTTGGATAGATTAAAACTGGGGCTGGTAAGCCTCCTCGCATGCACCTGTATTTATTACTAACTCATGATGTACTTGCAGTCTTCCTCTCTCGCTGGGGCTGGGGGAGAGCGGCTCTGCTGCCTCCTTCACAGGCTCCTGCTCCTGAGGCTGCATTTCAACAGGTAACGCGATGATGGTGGCCCTTTGTGCAGAGCTGTGGCCGTGGCATGGCTAGGAGCATGCTAGGGATTTTGCTGCCGTAATGACAGAGTGAAGGTGGACAGTGAAGAGTTCAGCAACTCAGGCAGCTATCAGGGAGATTCACTGCTGTTCCTTGAGGGTCCGTATTGTGATGTCATTCTTCACTGCTAGGGAATACCCTAAATGAACACTCCCATGATTGTCTTCTAATACTGTAGCCATTGTTTGAATGTCTCTGCCAATTCCCTGGCCCTCACACTGTACCATTCCCTTTTTCCTCATTATTTTCTCCGGGTCATTGTGGTGGGGATTGCAGAACAGCCATTAACATTAGAGCTTTAAAGCAACGACTCTGTTTCTTTTAGCTGCAGACTCCATCTCTGCATTGTTCTGCTAAACTGTTGGATGAATGCACCAGAGCGCTCTCTCGCAGAAAGCTTTTCTCCTTATTATATCCATTTTGGAAGGACAGTAGCTCTGTAATACTTTGAATAAGAGTAAATATACACACATTGAATGGAACTGAAACTCTTGGTCCTTTGTGGGGCTTGGAGTTTGTGAGCATCTCTACACACTCAGAATTGAGCATTAAGAGTCTTTAGAGGCGTATTTTCCTCCTTATCTCTCCAAGCCTGCTCAGCTCTTTAAGATGGTCTGGAGATACCTTTAAAGAAAAGAAAATCGAATCTCTCAAATCAGCAATGGCATCTCTGGAGAAGAGAGTGATTAATACGTAGCAATACAAAACATTATAATAATCATGGAGTTCTCATTTCTATAGCTTTTTTTTCTATGTGAATTACCTAAAAAAAAAAAAAAAAAAAAAAAAAAA